>VZTX01008513.1:628792-703397 GCA_013400915.1 Pardalotus punctatus | reverse complement strand
ATTTTGCTTAAATACAACACAGCATTAAGTTTTGTCTGAAATATGGTTCAAAAGAAATGCTAAAACCCCATCTTGAGTTAACGATTGAAAATGTTTATACCTTAATTTCAAGTATTTACTTTCTATTATCTCTGTTACGCTATCATTGAATGGAGACAATGTTAAAATTTTTAAGTCCCTTTTTTGATGTAACTACAGCATAAACTAAAAGACTCTTCAGAAATATAAAGTATTAGTGAATCATAAAAACATTCTATTTTACTGATATATATGTTTCACATATTAACTGGAGCATCCTTTGCTGCACTTTTAGATCAATATAACATGAATTTTACTTCAGGTTTAGATATAAACCTGATGTGGAACTTAGGGTTTTATTTCATTTTTTAATACAGAAAGCATATGAACTAAGATAAAGAATGTCAGGAAAGAGCGGGTATTGCATGCAAAATTTGTAGAAATGCATTCCTTTCTTCACTTGTAGTAAACTCATTAGATAATATAAAATCGCAGCAGAACTGAGATTTTTATTTCAACGCTTTACTTAAACAAATGTTTTCTTAATGTGAAGACAGACAGCGTGCCCTCATACAGGTTTTACATTAGTGGATAAAACTATTTTGGGGAATTAATGGAGCTACTTCAAGAGGACAGATGCTGGGAAATGGAAGAGGTACAATACTCAGAGACTCCCACTCACTTAATCGCGTATGTCTTCGTATGCCCAGAAAATATATGCTTTGCCCTTAAATAGGTACTTGCAAAGCGCAGGCACTTGAAAGACCCTGTGGTCCTGCCCCATGGAGATGAAAACTTTTCCTGCTCTATAAGCAAACAGGTGTTTGTTCTTTCAGAATGGTATTTCAGGAGCTGTTTTTACATGGCGCAGTTACAACAGTGAGACTCTATAGGCTGCATTTTACTGTAGCTTTAATACCTTAGCTAATGAATTGGAAGCTAGCAGTTTCTAAAAGTTTCTAATTTTTGTAAATTTATGGATGACAATATCCTTGAGGATGCTTTGAGACATGAAGATGGAGGTGGTCAAAGGAAATGCAAATCTGTAGCTTTACATGCTCATGTTGCAGTGCTTGTAGCATCAAAAAGCCTAGTTAGTTCAGTGGGAAAAATCTTTCTGCATCTACAAAACAGAACAAGTGAAGGGGAGTTCTGTGTGTGTTAGTGGGATAGCAAGTTCCCATATATCACAGTTTTGGCCTTATTGAAGTTTGGTAATCATAAAATCGTAGAATATTCTGTGTTGGAAGGGACCCATCAGGATCATCGAGTCCAGCTCCTGACCCCGCACAGGACATCCCAAGAGTCACACTGTGTGCCTGAGAGTATTGACCAAAGGCTTCTTAAACTCTGTCAGGCTGGTGCTGTGACCACTTCCCTGGGGAGCCTGTTCCAGTGCCCAAACACCCCCTGGGTGAAGAACCTTTTCCTGATATCCAACCTAAACCTCCCCTGACACAAATTCAAGCCATTTTCTTGTGTCCTGTCACTGGACACGAGACTGAAGATGCCAGTGCCTGCCCTGCTCATTTCCCTGTCAAAGACTGCAATGAGGTCTTCCCTCAGTCTCCTCTTCTCCAGGCTTTACAGACCAGTGACAGCTGGTCCCCATATGGTTTCCCCACAAGGCCCTTCACCATCTTTGTTGCCTTCCTTACTCTCTAATAGCTTAATATCTTTCTTATGATTGTGACACCCAAACCACAATATTTAAGGTGAGGCTGTCCCGGTGCAGAGCAGGGCAGGACAATCCCCTCCCTTGCCCGGCTGGCAATGCTATGCCTGATGCCCCCCAGGACATGGCTGGCCCTCCTGGCTACCCAGGCACAAAGATTCATGTTCAACTTGACACTGACCAAGGCCCCCAGGTCCCTTTCTGTGGCACTGCTTTCCAGCCTCTCCTTCCCCAGTCTGTCTGTACGTCCAGGGCCTGCCCCATCCCAGGTGCACAATCTGGCACTTTCCCCTGTTGAACTTCACAAGGTTGGTGATTGCTCAGCCCTCTAATTTGCTGAGGTCTCTCTGCAGGCCCTCTCTGCCTTCAAGGGAGTTGAGAACTCCTCCCAGTTTAGTATCATCAGCAAACTTGTTTTGCGTTCCTTTGAGTCCTTCATCCAAGTCATTAATGAAGCAGGGGTTTTGCTGAATAAAGGAACTTCTTTCATTGGAAAATATCTTGGTTCTGGTTATATACTAACTGCAATCTCACCTGGAGTATCAAATTTCCTCATTCTGAATGATGTTCCTTGTATGGTTTTGCACCTTATTTTTTTCCCGAGGAGAGGCAGATTTTGAAGCAAGTCTATTTCAGTCATAGATGTAGACAAGAAAATTCAGATCCAACTGAAATCATAAAACTGTGGTGAAAGTGGCATGCTGAAGTTTCAGTTTGAACTTTGAACAACTCCAGAGATACTGGAAGAATTAACAAAGTCAATTTATCTTCACCGTTTCAATTTTATATAAATGGTATTTTTCATTCTTAATTCTCAGCAAGGTTGCTTTTTGCTGAAATTGTCATCAAACTATGTTTTGAGTTTTTTTAAACAAATGGTCCTGTATGTCAGCTAAGGGAATGAGAGACATGGATGAGAAATATGTCAGTTCTGTTGGGTGTGAGATTTTGGAACAGATGAGGCCCTGGTGGATCAAATTCAAATTCATTCATATTTCCTGATAGGGAACTGTGGTCTGTATGCAGAAATTATGTTGGAGAGTGATTCATGCTTTCAATCTGGAGACATAACTGTGCAAAACTCAAATAGTCTCTGGCTGATGAGTAATCCTATCATGGATATTTGTGACCTCTTCCTTGGAATAAAAGAAGTTGGATGAAAAACTGCAATACAAATGTAAATAGCCTTGCATTACAAATGCAACATGTTAGTTCAGCAATTAGGACATCTAACAATATGGGGCCTATTACCAAGGGAGCAGGAATGCAGAAATGGCGAAAAGCAAATTAAGCAGCTGTGCATTTTCTGGGCCTCAGTAGGGTTAGGATACAGTCTTTGGGAGTACAGAGAAAACTGATGCTGTCAATGGTTCTGTTCTTGTCTCTGTGGCACTGCTTTGTACCCCTTTTAGGGAAATAGAATTGGTTTTTTTTATTTCTCTGACAAACTGAAGAGTCTCCAAATGCTTTGGAGATCGTAATGTTGTCTAATCTTGAGAATGGGTATAGTTATTTTCAAAATCTGTTCTAAAGTATTACTATTTTTTTTTCTTTCCAAACCCTAAAATGGGGGTAAAAATTCGTTCTTATCTGCTTTCTGGCATAGCAGATGTAGATGTGAGATCCATCCAGCGTGTTGAGTACCATCCAATGAAGGATGTAAAGAAGAAATCCCATGTGTGAAACATTACTAATATAGGATATTAATATATATTATATATATTAGTAATATATATATTACTAATATAGGATATTTAAACAGACCTGACCTGCTGGAAATATTACTAATTTTTTCATGTATATCAAGATACTTCTGCTAGAGGAAGGTCCATCTTAGCAAAAATCTTAAAAACATCTTAGCAAAAATCTCTCATTCATTGAAAACTCTTAATAAAGGTGGAATGGTTGAAGCTTTTAAGACATCCTTGTCAGCAGATATGTCAATAAAACAAAACACATTTAGGAAAAAGATGACTGCTACCTCCATTAAGTTTGAACAAGATCCAGCAGCAATAGTAACAGACAAATATTGACATAGTTCAGAAGTTCTCTTTACACTAAAAAAACAAAGCTGTGTCCTGCATTCTTTAAAAAGTGGTAATACAAAATCGGTTTAAGACAAATTCAAGCTATTTCATATTGATTTTTGAAAGCATCTTAATTCTCTGCTTCCTCAGGCAATAGTAAATTGTTTACTTGCTGTTTACAATCTGTTTCAATATCTCACAAAGATTAGCTGTGACTGGAGTAAACTCTGACATCAGTGAAAAATAAGATGAAACGTTCAAATATCTGAGTAGTGTTTATCAAGAATCCAGACTTCAACTATGGTGTTAATTTTTCTTTCAATATTAAAATTAGAAAGAGCATTTTTTTTATAATTATGTAGTCCATGCAGTGTGAGGAGGAAGGCTTTAGAATCTAAATGTATTTAGGTTATCTTGGCAGTTATGTTTTACTGTTATGTTTCATTTAAATGATTGTATTTAAAACTGAGATCAACGAGTGTGCTTTGAAAGAAACTTCAATTCAATATAACCAGCATGACCCTTCTTTTACAGTGCTCTTTCTTAAAGGTAGTATATTATGGACTATTACTTCAGAAAAATGTTTTCTCATTATTATGCATGCCTAGATACCTGTGGGAATCTGCTTTGAACAAGTAAAGGCCATTAGGTGAAACAAATTTAAAATGGAAAAATTGTTCAGTAACCAGAGTTAATAACAAAGCTACTTCATGCCTATTGGCAGTAGTGAGACATTGTATCCTTTATTGTAAGGTTGCACATAGAAATCAATTTCTGAAGTTAAATACAGTGCAGGCAACTTGCAAAGCCAGTGGGCAGGAAATAAATTTCCCGGGGCAGCCATGAGACATTTGGAGCCTGGCATTACAGTGAACCAGAATTTCTTTCCAGATACAAGAAAGGCAAAATTCAGTTCTTTGAAACATTTTCTCTTAAAATGAGATATGTGCAAGGAGCTTGTCTCAATAGAGATTAGAATGCAGTAAGGAAGATGGCTTAGTGTACCCCAGTTTTCCCTTTTCAGGATAATATTCAGAAAAGTTTTTAAGACACAACTATTTTGTGTAAATGAGTTACAAACTGTGAATGTCTTTTTCAAATCTGTTATTTATTGAATGAAGGCAAATGGGAGGAATTTCAGGATGCTGTAAATATCTTATAAAATACTAGGATACTGGGAGCACCCTCCCCAGGGATGTGATCATCATCTGTCATCATAACTGAAGGTTTTCAAGCTGTAATTAGATATTGCTAAATAATCTCACCTAGGGTCCCTTTCCTGTGAAAGTTTGGACCAAGTGATCTATCAAGGTCCCTTCCAACCTGGGCTGTTCTAATTCCTATAGAATAGGTAGCTTTTACAAGATTTGTGTTGGACTGGGTCTCACGCTAGCCATTTTCAGGTGTAGATGCTTGTCTAAGACTTCTGATGGGTTTGTGTTTACTGCTGGGGCTAAAGGAATTTTTCCCTGTCTTAAGATAACAATTTTGAAATATGACTTTTTATTTTTTCACTGACAACTTGTCAAAGTCAACAGTAATTTGTGACCAGTAGTGATTGATACCTTATATGGACCATTTCCTCTCCAGATAGTGAAACAAACAACAAACGAGCCATTGTGAATTGGATCTATTTATTTATGGAAAAGCTTGCGCTATTACCCTTACCTGATTAGCTCTAAGGGTGATTCTGCCAGGATAATGCTGTCTAGACCTTGCCATGTAATTAAAAATAACTGAAATTTTAAAAAACTTTTCTTGAGTTGAAGTGCATACAGATAAATCTTGAAAGTAGCACACAAAAACAGACTGTGAAATTAAAAAAACCCACTCAGGCATAGACTCAGTTTAGCCTTCAGTGCCAGATTATTTTTGTATCTTTTACTTTATGAAAATTAATTTATGCTATGTTGTTCTTTCACCAAACTCTGAAGGACACTAAAGAGACATGAAAAAATTGTCCCTGCATTTGCCAAGGTGAACTGACCAGGATAATATCTTGCTTTTTGTGTAGTTTTTCTCATCTATGGTGTTTTTTTACACTGGTAAAAACTGAAGTCGAGTAAGTAATGACTTCTTTTCAGCTTCCTGTTTAGTAAGGTGTGTGTGTGTGTGTGTGTGTATAGGCATATGCATGTACATGTATGTATACATATACATCATATACACATACATTTCTGTTAAACATGAAGATAGTACTACCTAGTCTGTTGAAGAAACATAACTGTTTGTGTATGTTTCTAATCAGATGTTCAGAAAGAAGAGATATGAATGGGTTTTGCATAAATGTATGCCAGGTCCCTTCTTAGCTCTACTTAGCATGCAGTAAACAATAGAAAAGGTCTAATAGAAAAGCTTAACAGCAACTGAAAGCTGCTGAATGTGCTTTATTTAATCTAGGAAAACTGCTTTTTAGCAGACTAAATTCTTCTTTTCTTTGTTGATACTCTCTCAATACTGACATTTGTCAATGTAAATGAAGATCTACCACATCCACAAAATTTTCTTACCCCAGGGGGAAACAATGCTACAATTTTTCATGGCTTATAAGACTTATGAAGAGAGTTCCAGTTGCATTGGCCTTTCAGTGGAGGGATAGAGGGAGGGAGGCAAGCAGCCCTAAACACCCTCACTTTTTTTTCCCATGGATACTATAAATGAGTTTTAATGTACTATTTCACCAAGTTCACCAAGGCCTTCTAGAGTCTTCTTCACAGCCTGTAAAAACTCCTGTGTACTGACTCCCTGTGTGCTCAAGAGCTTGTGCACGTTGGAGATTGTGTTTATCTGTTGTTACTGCTAATTCTAACAGATCTGGCATACGGTGTTTCACTCGACATTACTGACACTGTGCTGCCTAACTGCCAATTTCCAAGTAGTATGTAACAGGGAAAGCTGTTAATGTGCTATGAATTTGTAAACTCCTTTTAAAAGGTTGGGGTGTTAAGTGACTTCTCCAACGTGTTTACGGGATACTTGGTCAAGGGTGTTGGTTGAGCAGCACCTAAGCTGTCTGAGTAGAAACAGAAGCTTTGCAGCAATGCATCTGGATGATGTCATAGCTTACCACTGACAGACAAATGGTGTCAGACTTACAAAGTGACCAAGACCAGCAGATCTTCACCTGCTGCAGGTGGTACTGCAGTTCCCAGTTCTGAGACTGTAACAGTGACAAAGGAAATTCTCATGTGGGTGGCTGAAACCTCTGCATTCCTGCTTCCACAATAGGAGAGCTGCATTGCAGCCTTAGCAAAACACAACTAATTCCCAGGGCTGTGAAGCATATTGAAAACAAATTAGTGGGATTCAGCATTATTGGATCTAATTGTAGCAGTTTAATAACTGTGCAGTGAACTATTGGGTTGGTCTGTAACAATGTCCTTTGATTTCCTGTGTTTATGCTTCCCATAAGAAGAAATATCTTTGCAATTTTTAATATAATACACAAAGGAAGGTTTTAAATTGGCTGAACAGGCCAAAGAGAAACTGGCTGACCACTACTTTAAGAATTAATACTATCATGCTGATCAGTTCACAGAGTCATAGGACCCTTTGGATTGGAAGGGATGTTAAAGATCGTTGAGTGCCAAATGACTTGCCATAGGCAGGGACACTTTCCACCAGAGCAGGTTACCCAAATGCCCATCCCACCTTGCCTTGAACACTGCCAGATGTGGGGCATCCACAACTTCTTAGGGAAACCTGTTCTAGTGCCTCACCACCCTCACAACCCTAGAGTGAAGAATTCCTTATAAGCTTAGAGTGGCTTGAATGGGTCCTCTACCAGACAAAAGCTTGGTAAGCTTGGTTTGGGTGGAGATGGAGGACACTTATTAGACTGAAGGGGGGTGAGGGGTTTTTTTGGTAGTTGGGGGGGGATTTTATATCTTTGCATTTTTTTTTTGTTTGTTTTGTTTTGGTTTTGTTTGTTTTTTGTTTGGGGGGTTTTTTGTTGTTTTTTTTTCTTTTTCTTCAAGAAAATAAGAATATTTCCAAGAGGTTGTATTTTTTCTAAAATTGGTATAAATGATTTCACATGATTAAGATTTCTTTGGTCGTGTTTTGAGGCATGTGCTTTAAAGAGATAAGATCAGGATAATTTTGTGGAGATAAATATATATATATTAAGAAAATTACAGGAAAACAGTATGCATCAAGCTATAAACAGTAAAACCCTGATGCCCAGTAGTTTATTTCAATAGGGAAAAAAATCAGAAATCCAGGAATTTGGGAAATTTTTTGATCACATTAAAAATTTATCATTGAATCTTAGAATGCCAGAAAGGCCATCTGCAAGTTGCCAGGTCCACATCCCCTGCTCAAGCAGTGTCATGTAGGGTAGGTTACATAGGACCATGTCCAGCTGGGTTTGAGTGTCTCCAAGGATGAAAGCTGCACTGCTGCTCAGGTCAAACAATGCAGCAAACAAATGCTTTTTAGGTACTCCTTGTCAGAGCGGGTGCTGAAAGGCACACAGCTCCATGTGGAGATGACTGCTGTGAATTGCACAGAAAAATATTTTATTAAATGTTCTACTTGCCCAATAACAACTTTGCTTAGAACTGATAGAAGTCAGGATTTTTTATGTATTCCAATGCTGTTCCCTTAACACAGGTCTGCTTTACAATGTGTTTTAGAAGAATTGCCTGGGAGGGCACACCCTTTATAGCATATCTGAGCAACGAAACCAAAGAATGGAAACTGTGTCTCCAAGATGTAAACCGCACCATTTACCTTTCTATGAACAAAAAGTGAGTTTAATGTGCAAGATATCATTTAAGAATTTTTAAAATAGCATTATTTGGTATCTTCATGTAATGAATATTAGTGTAATCCACTTATACGTGATGAAATAACTGCTGAAAATGTAGACTGCTCTTAAGCCATTTTCCTTCCCCTCCTCCAGCAAATACTGAAAAACACATGGTGAAAACAGATACATCTAAAAAATAATTTAAAAAGAAAAAAAGAACATCAAACAATACTAAAGACTGAAATATTTACTTAGAAGACTGTCCAAATAGGAGGACTGTCTCCAAGAGATAATTCAGTTTTTTTCCTGAAGTTAGCAAGTGAATGCTTTGTTTGAATTTATGAACTTTTCTGTTGTAATGAGCAGATTTCCAAACAGACATATTTAACAAAAAGGTGCCAAATATGTCTGTTTGGACAGGTTGCTAAAGTTGCTACCTTTGAACTTTATTTTATTCCCTCAGACATTTTTTGTTTTAAATTTCTTTTTTTCCTTTAAAGAATCCTATTGGAAAACTGGTTTTGTATAAAAAAAAACTAAGATACACTTACAGATATTTTCTTTAGAATATATCTTTTTATTCTATAATTCTTTCAAATTTTCTTTCTTATTTTTTTTAATATGCACTGCATATTTTGTTGTATTCATATTTTAAACCATCTTGCACATTCATTAAAGTAACAGATTTGTATACTGTGGCAGGAATCTTAAACATGTAATACTAAGATATTCTGTAATAATAAGGTGTAATGACTCCTGCAGGTGCAAGCAACGTTCTGTCTTCTTTTATAACCGTATCTTTTAATAGAGTGAATAATAACAGGGTTTTTCCAAGTGTCATTCCAATGCCAATACAGTTTCCCCAATGCTTGGCCAGATCTTCAAGATCTGAGCATAGTAACTTTAATTTTAGAGCAAAAATATTGAGTTGATGACCATATCTAGGTGTTAGAAAAATGTATGGCTCTGGGGTGTAAGATAAAACCTCAGATGTGAGTGCTTGACATCCTCTGGAATGGACAGGCTGTTGACTACTATGATTGCACTTGATGACCTTAGAGATCTTTTCCAGTCTAAACAATTCTATGATGCTGTGTGGTGAAGTTGTTAGTGCATTTGTAGAATTTTTTTGTCATGACTCTTCATCCTGGTTGGAAGTTCATTTGTGGTACAGATGGCTTTTTTGATGTTTGTAGCTTCATGCCAAGGAGAAAGCCATTGGAGGCAAAGTTTAAACAAAAAATGAGGCATATCTAGTGATTGCTTTTAGACGTAGGAGGTCTGAAATACAGCCACAATAATTGGTGAGCATACTCTGTAAGTGTTATTAAGTATCTCAACAGTATTGAACTTTATACTAACCTGGGAGCAATGTGAATTTTCTGTCTTCAAATATTTGTTTATATTTTTCTATTAATTGTAAAACCAATACTAAGAAATACCACAGCAGAATATCTGTGAAAGCTTCTCTCTGAGGAACACTTGAGGAGGAAGAAAGACTTGACTAATTTTTCAGTAAACTATCAGGTTCTCTATGTGGCAATAAAGTGACATCTGCCATGTTCTGGGTATAATTCACTGCATGGGTCAGGTTGACTTAGAGAACACAGTATTGAATATACAGTATAGGAGCATGTCAGCCCCCTTGCACGTACCCATGTATTTAACTCTGAGGTAGATTTCTTCCTTGGGGTTGATGTACCCACTAAGTTGCAGAAAATGCTTGATCCACTTGATTGCAAGAATTAGCGAATGCTTAAACCAGTGTCAATTATGCCATTCTTTCTTTAGGTTTTGGACTGTGATTGATTATATTCCTACCTAAATATCACCAAATGCGAGGAGGAGGGAGTTGGACTTGATGATCTTTATGGATCACTCCCAACTTGAGATATTTTATAAATTTATGAACTGAAGATATAATTGTTCCTGATGAGGAAAATTAATGAGACATCCCAAATTTGAGAGATTTATAATTCTAGTCTTGTATGTGGTCTACTGCTGAACTATAACTAACATTTTCATATTTGTTCTTAAAAAGAGAGGTGCTTTGCTAAATTAAAATTGAGACAGGATTCAATAGTTTTAGGATAGAAATTGAAATGTCAAAGAGTTTCTTGATGATAAGTATCTTTCAGAAACTTGAACTCTTAAGTTTTAAAAATTAAGCTATTGATATTTGTCTTTGACCAGTTAGTTTTGCAAAATCTTTTTAATAAAAAGTTCTTCCAAGGTATCACAGAGTATGCTTTTACATCTCCATAGAGTTGCTAATTTTAAGATAATCAGGCTTAACTGCTAGTTCGACCCATATGCAAGACAGGAAGTCCTGAAAAACATGAGAAAAATTAAGGTTTCTATTCCCAAATTTAGCAGAGTTCTGAAAGAAAGTCTGTCTGATGCAATAGATGTTTGTTTTTTAGTTTTTCCCCAAGCATAAATATGATATTTTCTTTAGTGTTTGTAATATCTTAAGAAAATATTAAATACTTGAGTATTCCTATATTGCTTTGTTTTGTGCTTTGTTCTTTCCTATTTTCCTTTAGTCTCTTTAGTTGCTGGCATTTTCCCTACAACTTCTGTCTACCCTAGAGCACTTCTAGCAGCAGATCTGTTTTCATAAATCACTTTGAGAGAAGCCAACACTCATAAAGAAAATATATGTTGATTTTTGCACAGTCCTGACGTTGAACGGAAAGTTAAAATAAAGGCCACAATAAAATTCCACTGCAATTCATACCATGCTTGGTTTGTGTTCTGTGGATGTGCAGTTTTTTTCTTTAGATTAGAATATCATTCTGATTTTAATGGCATTTTTGTTTGTGAAATAAGATGGTAATGAAATGAAACACAACTAGGTTCCAGTCCTGAAATCCATTCTCGCTTTTTCATAAAGGTAAAGCTTTCACTGATGTCAATGACAGTTTTGCCTGAATCAGAATTGCAGAATTGGGCTGATAGTGTCTGACTTAATGAATTTCAAAGAGGAAATTTCATTTCATGACCAGACAGATCATTTTGGAGTGTCTTTCACAGCCAGTGAAAATGCATCTTGTGACTGTTTTTGTTTTCCTTTTGTTTTCATGTTTCTTTAAAGCCTTTTATCCCTGAGAGATGTTTGACAAATAAGCAGAGTTGTTTTACTGGCAAGGATAGTAATGAGATTAATGGAAGAGCATTTTAGAATCTTAATATAAGATGTATGGATTTTTTTTATTTTTAATTTTTTTTTATTTTTTTATTTTTTAATTTTTGGTAGTAGGACTGAAGAAGGTTTTGCTGCAAATTCTTTTCTTTTTATGTAGAAGTTTGCTTTGCTGCTTGGTAACTGCCAGGCTTATTTAATTAAAAAAGACAGTCTCCTTCCACATACACACATTTGAGTCATCTTAAGATTGATTCGCAATCACAGATATTTAGCAAGGAGAAGGCTCAGAAGAAAGGAGTTTGAGTCCATAAAGAGAAGAAGTGTGTATGGAAGAGGAGCTTGATGTTAGTTTTTTTCTTCCCCATTTTCTTTGACAACAGAACTTGCTACCTGTGCAGCCTAATATGCACTACCTTGCAACTGATGGCATTTTTGAAAGTAATAAATGCAACCAGTCCTAACCCAAAGCAAGGCCTGTGGGAGTTGATAAAGGGAAAGTACTTATTTTTAGTAGATCTGCTGTGTAGAACTTATGATACTATACATAGTTTATTTGTTTGATTTATTTGTTTGCTTGGGTTTTTTTAAGCCACAGACAGTCCTTGTTTATCAAGCTCTTTACCAAGCTTTTCAAGTGGCCTTAAACAAAAGTTGCTTCTTGCTGAAGTGAGGTAACTCAGCCACAGGCTGTTTCATAGATGATACTGCCTGCTAGTATGCAATCTATTGCTGATTTTAGACTTCGACCATAATGACCAGCACTCCCTCTTGGCCACACACAATCTTATGTGAACAGCACAATGGAAAACAGATTTTTATTCTCTATTTAAACAGTTGTAAATACTAACTTTTTTTCAACTCCTTACACGCTTGATTACTATGCGAATATTTTAAATGGTGCTGGATCAGAACTATGATGTCTTCCTTTCTGGACCTGACTTTTGTAAATATTAATTAGAAATCATGCATTAATAGTAATTTCTCAGAAGTATTTTTTGAGGTGTTTAAATTGATCTGTTTTACAAGCCATGAAAATGGAGAGGTTTATAACCATAAACCTACTGAAATGAATCCTGTCTTCATGTCAGACTTCTTTTCTCACTTTTTCCCTGCTGTTTGAATCTTGTGAGGGAGACAGAGCACTAAGGAGCTGCAACTACGTTTTTCAAATAGGTTGAAAAATAGGTGATATCAGAGAGGGGGATCACGATTGTGGAAAAATACACCTCAGGATGGTCTGATCTATATGAAGGAACATAGTTGAAGTATATGCAAGTTTTGACTATAGAGTGGATCCTTTATTCCCTATTGGAGACAGTGCACTAAAGTCCAGTAAAGTTCTCACTGACTGGAAAATGGAAAACATAACTATCATTTTTGGAAAGGGAAATAGGGAAGACCCAGGTACATATGGGTCTCACTTCAGTGTCTGGTGAGATCATGAAGTGGATCCTCCTAGAAACTGTGCTAAGGCATGTGAGAAATAAGGAGGTGATTGGTGAGAGCCAACATGGCTTCTCTAAGGGCAAATCATGCCTGACACATCTAGTGGCCTTCTATCATGGAACTATAGCAGTGATGGATAAGGGAAGGGCAATAGATGTCATCCATTTGGACTTGTGCAAAGCATTTGACACTGTCCCACACGCCATCCTTGTCTCTTAACTGGGGAGACATGGATTTGATGGACAGACCACTCAGTGGATAAGGAATTGGCTGGAGGGTTGTAGTCAGGCTTGTGGTCAGTAGCTCAACGTCCAAGTGAAAAGCAGTGACAATTCCTCAGAGATATTGTGTGAGTCAACGCAAGCAGGCAGCCAGAACAACCCCAAAGCCACAGCTGAAATGACAAAAGTAAATTTATTTCATTACCTCACTAACGAGAGGATCCCAAAGCAGCACCCAGGTGGAGACACACAAGGAACAGAGACACTGTCAGGATCAGCCCATCCCAGCAAGTGGCGGGGCTGCTCTTTGCACCGTTTTATTGAGGGCCCGCACACGCAGGGTGTACCACCGTGCTGTAATCTCCCTGTGCTTTTGATGATGCCTGAGCTTTGATCTCTCTCCCAAGACAGGGAACTCAAGCATGTCCATGAGAGTGCCTCCAAGCCTCTGTAAGCACCTATGTTATCTCTAGACAGAGATTCCACTTCTCAAAACACACGGAGGCATAATATACGGGGTTTCCCACACTCTTATTCTCCAGGCCTCAACATTCCCATCTGCAAGGTCAGTGGAGCAAATCTACCATCCTCCTCTCCAGTCTTCCAGTTTTAACCCTTTCCTCACAACAGATGGGTGCTTTTTAGCATCTTAGTTGGTGACATGGGTAGCGGGGCAGAGTGCACTCTCAGAACATTTACTGCCAACACCGAGCTGTGTGATGCCATCAGCGTGTTGGAAGGAGGGAGGGCACCCAGAGGGACCTTGACAGGCTTGAGAGGTTGGTCTGTATGAACCTCATAAAGTTCAACAAGGCCAAGTGCAAGATCTTGCATCTGGGTCAGGGCACATACAGGCTGGGCAGAGAAAGGATCAAGACTAGCCCTGGGGAGAAAGACTTGGGGGGTGTTTCTCTGATGAAAAATTCAATATGACTAGACAATGTGCACTTGTGGCCAAGAAGGACAACCACATCCTGGGTGTATCAAAAGAGACATGGCAAAGAGTCAGGTTCAAGGAAGATGATTGTCCTGCTTTGTTCTTTCGGGCATCTGAATTTACTCATTTGTCAAAAAATACAAATAATATTATTGTGACTACTGTTATCTGTGCATATGAAGAGAAAGATGCAAAACCCACTTTTTCTTGCAGGGACATTAAACATAGGAGGCTGGTATTAAGTGAACTAATATTCCAGGCTTCCAATGTCAGTGGAATTTGTGTTGATTTAGCTAGAGGAAATAGTCCAATAAACTCACTTTGTCAGGGACTATTAATTTTTTCCTGGTTTAATTCAGGCATAAAGCTCTGACATAGTATATTTGTGAGTGAATCCTAGTACCAGTTACAAGATTATGGCTCAAGTGCCAAAAGTCTCCTTTGTGCAAGGACTAACTAGGGAGGAAGGGAGGTAAGACAGCTGGGAATGCACTTTAAAAAACAATCCAGGCCGATGAAAGATATACCTATAAAAGTAATGTGGTTCCAGAACACCCAGAGCTTTCAGAATTCTGTGAGGTCAATACAATCTGTGTTCAGTCTGGTGGAGCTCAAATATCATGCAAGTTCTGCTGCTTGTCTGAAAACTGAACCCCCTCTCTGGTGTCAACAATAAAATATCTCATGTCAATAATGGTTTGGGTTTGCAACACTTATTTCTAGGTAGCTGAAATATTTTGTATTTTTTCTGTTAAACTATTCCAGGCTCTTGGAATCGTTACGTGCATAGTGACAAATAACTTACCCAATTCAAGTTAATTGAGAACTTACTGAGTTGTTAAGATTTTATGCAGCTGTCTTTTTGGATTATGTTTTCATTACTCAGTAAGGGGTCTCTGGAAAGTGCTTTTATATTGAATGTGGTACTCAGTTAATGTTCCTCGGCAAGTATTCACCTTATTCCAAGTGTCTTACATTGGAGTAATTTTTCAATTGCATGTTAATTTGCACACACATAGATGGTCTTTGATAGCCTTATTTGTAAATGTTGTTGGTATTTCTACTACTAGTAGGTATCAATATTTGGTTTTGGTAAGTAAGGCTACAAAATCAATAATTGGATAATGAAAAAAATATTCCAACTAAGGATTTTAATATCTAACTTAGCTACAGGAGTTCACACACAGAAAAGGAGACTGTTAATTTTTGAATCAAAACCTAGTAGTAGGTAGTAGTAGTAGTTTGGATACTGGTGGGTTTGGTGTTTATGCAGAAGGGAGCTTGCATGAGTATATGCAATCACACACTTTTTTTTTTAGATTAAAAAAAACCCATAACAACTGAATATATGTGATCAATATCTTAGTGTAGATGAGATGTTTGTTTATACCACTAACTTGGAATGGAGTTCTGTCAGCCCTAGACTGAAATGTTTGTTGCCAAGATACCAGTAATTAACTTCCACTTAGAATAAAATGCCTTTTATGTTCAAATGTTTTTTTTAAATTAGATCATTTAAATACTTCTTGCTTTTTTGAATCATGTTATGCTTAAATAGAGATTTTACTTGTGATTTAGTGCATTTGTGAGGTGAAAATGTGTGCTGTCCCCATGGGATTGAGACCTAGACAAGAGTGACCTTACAGTTGAGTCAATGAGATGTCCCAAAGAGAGACAAAGCATAAGGTATTGTGGAAGCAGCCAAGAAGTGAATCAGAGAATGAACCTAAGATAGAAAAGTTTATAGCACTTTTAAACTTTCATGGTGGTTTAACATAATGAATGGAACTGAAAAGAGTTGAAAAGATAATAATATATATTTTGTAATCTGGATGTAAGTTCTATTACTTTGAATTAAACAGAATATATTTCTAAAATTATTAATAAGGAGGTTCAGGGATATTTGTTCCTGAAACCAAAGTTTGCTCTGCCAGTGGATATGTACAGGCAACTTTATTCATGCTGAAACCCTTCAGGCTGTCATTGCTTGCAGCAGTGATCATGCAAGAGTAACTCTTGCGGCTACCATATTCAATGTTAGTAAGGCTGAGAGAACTTCATCTTGCTGACTACAACCTGACCTTTTGATGAGCCATTTTTGGTTTTGTTTGTTTATTCTGGGTGTTTTGTTTGTTGGTTGTTTTTTTCCCCCAAGTATATGGTATTTATTGCAATGAAATTCATCAGGAAAATTAAGTACAGAAATACAGTTAACCACATATTTTTTCCTATTAAATATTAATAGAGCATTCAAAGTATTTATTAATAAGTGTTTATCTCAACAGAACCTTCAGGTATATTCTTTAAGAACTGCAAATACCCTAAAAACAACTGGCAGATTTTTTTCCTCACTGTTCCATGGTTTTATGGTATCAGTAACTCCTTGTGAGAACAAATTTCTGGTTAGAAACCTCTTCACCTATGGTCAGTTACTGGCCCTGAAACTATTTATAAAATAAGAAAGTTATACCTTACAGTAAAGGGGAAAACGATGAATTTATTTGTATTTATTTTTATCCATATTTGTCAAAATAACCTAAAGTGGCTAACAGGCCAGTAAACTTCTGTGGCATTAAATTTATTTAACCTATTAAATGTAACTTGCATACCAGTCTGAAGTTGTCATGTTCTCTCTGTGTTTCCCCTGATTAGATTTGTTACAAGGCTAGGCCAAATCTCAGTACGAGGTAAACCTCTACTAAATCACTCATGTTTTACACAAAAAATCAGAAGATTTTATTTTTTCCTACACTGTTGCACTTCAGGAAACTAGATGTGGCCTCTAAATTACAATTTCTTAAGAGAAATTTTTCGGCTTGATCTTTCTCCTGACAGAGTTTTAGTATGATTCAATTTTAAGACAGATATATTGCACAAAGGTATTTCTGGGTTTGAGGCCTGAATATTGACATTATTTAGGCAGTCTTACAGCTCTGTAAAGCTCTGTGCTGAGCAGCAGTGTTCTGCAGGATTTAAGGTTTTTAAACTTCTGTTTCCAAAAGGCATTTTTGTGTGGAATTTTTGAAGTGTTTCATATGTAAGGAAGAATTAAACATTCTGGCCAATAGTTTGGCTTACACTTGCTTTTATTGAATTTCATGTATTATGTAATACATTTTGGAATTAATGCTGGATTAGGTGAATTTTTATTTGGCCAGTTTTTGTCCTGTATCCTGAATGTTGCAGTGCAGAAATATACAAGATGTTGAAAACAATGGATTGCTTTTCAGTTTTCTGCTTTCAGTAGAGTCCACTAGTCTAAAAATTAGACTTGACAGCAAATATATGCATGGATCAGACACATTTATTGTTATAATCAGTCATGGCTTAATCCCATCTTAATAGCTGATTTTAAATCTGTTGACACTTAGTTCTTTCAAATTTCAAGACTTTATTATGAAAAATAATACAACATCTATAGTAAAATGAGGTTTTAATACACTTTTATGCATACACAATCAATACTTTCTCAGTCTTTGCGATGTTCAGTGACTAGTGAAGCATTTGAGAGCCTATCAATTGGAAGTGTGAGCCTTTTAAGGCAGATGACTCACGAGTGGTTTAATATTAGAGAGGACAAAAAATTTCTGTGTATACACTTTATGAACAGGGAGGAAATAGTTTCCAGGGTAATATTTCTACCAATTTTATTATCTTGCAATTATAGCTCATTAAAAATGGCTCAGATTAAACCTGGAAACAAACAAGAAGAGCCTTCTTTTCCCCAAGTAGTCAAAGAAAAATTGCTTACATTGCTACTTAATGCTGGGTGCAATGGTAAGAATTTGTGATAACATGGATAGATGAATATTTGGTTTTTTAGGCACCACTGGGTGTTGAGGACCGGAATGTATATGACAGCAAGCAGTCAGATAATTTGACTTACATACTTTGTTCACAGATGCTCTCTCTGCCCTCCCTTAAGTGAGACTCCTTTCTTCCCATGGCAAGGTTCTGACCCTAAACCTTAAGGAAATGATGTAGAAAGGAGAACATAGCATTTCTGGAAATATTTTTCCAGATTATTTTCAGGATCCAGGTAACCTGTTATAAAAACTCATAAATTCAGATGTATTAAGTTTCATCTAGTTCTTTATACTCTGCCTTTGTTCTTAATATATGCTTGATAATAAAATCTTTCACTGTTTTCCAGATATCCTCACCTATCTCACACTAATAAATCATTAGCCACTCTTTTTTGTTACTAAAATTCACAAACTGAAATTGACACTTAGAGATATATGCAAACTGTGTATACTTTCTATTGAGATATAAAAATCTTGAATTTATCTGTGCTTGAAAGATTTTAATGCAATCACTTCAGAGCTTTGACTTGCAGTATTACGTAAACTATAACAGCCTTTACAATGCAGTTGCAGAATCTGTCATCTTTTATTGCTACTTGTGCTACAATAATTCAGAATGATTCAGGTTTATTCACTGTTCTCCTGAGTGATATTAGATGTAATTGGAATGAATATGATACTCCGTATTTTTTGTGAATCCATCACTGTGCTTCTAAATGACAATTTGAAACTCTTTACAAGCCTTCTTCTGTTTTTCACCAAACACAATAAACATAATTATAGAGTTTAATGTTAAACACTCCAATACTCTGTTGGGGCTGGGGAAGGATGTCTACTTTTGGTATGATGGGAATATAGGAGATGAGATGCAGAAAGCATTTCGAGTCTGAAGCTCCTCTTCAGGCCAAGTTTTGACTTGAAAAATTCCGTTGGTGATGTTGGCATCTATCAATAAAACTATCCCATGGTTTTCTAAAAATGTCCAGAAATGCTTAATCCTGCTGAGATGAGCAGAATGTTGTGGGGTTTTTTTAATTTTTGTTGGTTTTTTGAGGTTTCTTTGGTTTTTAGTGATAGGAGTTTCCTCCACCTAAGTCTTTGTCCAGTGATTGCAAACATCACTTGGGGTATATGAAATTTGTTTTAGTTCTTCCTTATTTCTATTTGTTTGTGTCAACCTTTGTTTGATGTGAGTCAATTTTTTGTAAGACTAACAGAAGCAAGTATGACAGCAGTAAGGGAAACATTAGGTTTTCAGATGTACATGAGAAGCCAGGATTTCTCAATAATTTCTGCCTATTGACATTCTGGTTGTAGACACAGGTGACAGCTAGAAACTGGAATATTACTGCTGTGGGATGTGGAGGAATCTTATAACACGTATCTCTCTCCCAAACTCCTGAATTACTATTTATTGTATGAAATAAAGTTACTCTGAAAATGATGGATGTTTTGGATGTTGGGTGATGAAGGGAGAATACAAATGGAAATTTTTGATGGACTTGCATTGGCAATGGAGAGCAAAAAACACCAGAATGCAAGAATTTTGTATGTGACATAAACGGATATGTTTCTAGGTCTTTAAAAAAAATTCTGTGTTACCTCCCAGGACAGAAAAATACTTTAGATTAAAAAGCTGCCAACACAGTCTTTTAAAAATATATTTTTCAGAAGTAAAGATACAAGTATTACGTAAACTTTATATTTCCAGCATCAATTTACCTAAAGCATTTGTATCTAGTAGAGACTTGCATAATAAGCTATTCTGTTACCTATACCTGTTACTTTCACTTTCAAGGAAAAAGTGAATTTTAACAGTGGAATATGTTTAGTAGTTATGGAATAATGCATCCGTTTGATATCTTGTGCCAAAAAAAAATTTAAAAATTCAAACTAAGTGTGGGTTCTGTTATTCTGTTAAATGTAACTAACCATGAATTGGGTAATAATGTTGAAATGGTGAAACTGGAAGGAAATGTAAAGCATACATTTATTACCTGAGTTTTATTCTGTTATTTCAGTAAAAATAAGGGGAAAGAGAAGCAGGTAAAAATTTGATTGACTTTATATGGTTTTTATGCTGAAAATGTAATTGTTTGGAAAATGTGTAGTATAATATTGTAACTAGAAAGGTTAAAACTTTTATGAAGAACTAATACACATTTTTCATGCTGCAAGGTTTGCTCTGATTTTTACATTCCTATTTTGCAAGACAGCTACAAGCAGATAACTCCGTAGAATTGTTTCTTAGTTAATTAATACTACAATGCAACAAAAGTAAAATATATTGTTTCTGTTCTGGCTTTTAGAGTAGGTTTCAGCATAAACACTTTGAGATTTCAAAATTACTTCTTTTTAATCTTGTTTTTGGGAGTGTTGTTTGAAAGAAACCACGTCTAATTTCTGAGCATAAAATTTATGAAAAGCTTATCTTCAAGAAAAATCTTACACACACAATGCAGAAAATATGTGTATTTAATATCTGATTAAAAGTATGCCCATGTATGTCATATCTAAAAATCAATATATATGTGAAATAGGAGAGGGAAAGGAATCTATATGGGTAAATATGAGGTGTATCTTTGCTCTTGCCAATCCTTCTACCTGGAAAGAATTACTTGTAAGTTGTCTGAAATTTCTTCTCACTGATAGTTTGGGACTCGCATGGCAGGCTGTTATACACCATCTTGGGTATAGGTTGATCGTGTTTCTTTGAACCATGTCTTTTCTCAATCCACCTTTTCTGTTTCTGCTATGGAGTGAACCTTTTTTGCATGTACACTGTGAGAGGAATTATTTTAGGAATGGAATGACTACAAGTGACAGCAGTATTAGTAACCTGAAATAACATTTATGAGAGGCTCTGCATCCTGGCAGCATGTGTAGCTGATGGAATAGTAGTGACTGGGTTTTCCAATGCTTGCAGACAGTGCTGCAGAGTTAAAACTTGAACTTTTGCTCACAGGTAATAGTAAACCCCCAAATTTGATTCTAATTTAACTGTATTCTCAGGATGATTTTTTTTTTCTTCCCCTCCCCCCCAGATATCCCTCTGTGTGTATTTGGAAATGTGATCTTATTTCTGGTTACTCGAGCTCAGAATCTTTTGAACTGAGGGTGATATCACAAGATTAGTGTTAATGTACACTAGGTGAGGCTCGTCTAGAAGACTTTGAACGGTTTGACCTCTTACGATTAATCTTTCCACTCTTCTATTTCTGTGGAGATTTAATTATTTTTTTTTTCTCCAAACCTTCTTGGGCAATTATCTTCAGGACTACAAATCTGTAAATAGAAGAATGTCTTAAATTGTTTTTTTTACCTTCCATCTTTAAATTTACATGCCTGTGCTGGATGTGATACTAGAACTGAAGAAATAACTGAATAGACCTCAGAAAGAGATTATGAACTTTTCAACTATACATATTTGACTGTTCAGGAAGAGAAGAGTTTGCTTCCTGCCCCATCTTGGGCTTTTAGCTTGCTCATTCTGGGCTTTCCTCTGGCTCACTTCAGCTATGGTATTCTCTGGATGGTCACACTTGTTCTTTGTTTTTCCTTCTCACTGGTTTGAAGCTTCAGTTTGCATAGTCTCTCTCAGTAAAACAGGACAGAAAATAGCCTGCAGTATAAATAAAATTAAATAAAAGTTTTAAAGACTTCGGTTATACATGTGATAAAGTGAAAATCAATGGTCTGTATTAAAAAATACAAAATCTCTGACTTTTAGATATTTTGCTTCTGAACTGACCTTTTGTTTCATAAATTCTGTGTACACAAATCTTAAAATCAATATTAAAGCATCATTTAAGGGTAAGGATTTGAGTCTTTCCCTTTCTAGTCTAACTTATTTTGGTGGTTTTGAAGGCAAAGGAGCTGTAGGCTGTGCAAGCAGCACTGCCTTGCCCCATCTGGAACATGCCTAGAGCAAAGACGGCCCAGCATTCCTTGCCTTGTTGTTAGCTAGTCCGGCTGTAAGCTGTGTTTCACAGTGCAAAGCCAAAAGCAAAGTCTTTTTTCCTTGTATCTGAAGCATTTGAGAATGTAAATTATGCTGAATTTTGTTGACACAGGTATTATTGACATACTGTATTATAGTACATTGTTTTAGTAACAGGTCCTCAAATCCTATTATGCATTTGTAAATAGATTTTCTTCAGAATACTTTCAGAAATTGTGAATATAAAATTTGTATTCTAGAAAATGGACAAGAATTTTATAATGTTATTTACTAATAGAAAAAAATAACATGCTGATATGACTGTTTACAAAGATGTGAAATTAAACAATGACTTTTTGTTTTCTGCAACACTTTGATAACAAGGCACTGACATACAAACATAAATCTAAAGTGTGCTCAGAATTCTGGAGTGGAAAGGGGTGTATACCCTCATCACACATCCATCTCATAAAGCCAAACCTCTCACTTGTACACTTAGAGAAGTTTCAATCCAAGCTCATTCGAATATGCACCTTTTGCCACAGTTAAATGCTGTCTTCATTTAGTTGCAACATCCAAGACACATGCAGACAGATCTCTTCCTCCTTTTCTCCTAAGTTATTTTGGTTTCTCTTCATTTCATAACTATTTTTTTCAGTGTCAGCTTTTAGTTAAAAAATATGGAAGAGAATGTTTGAATTTAGATACTCCTTTTGATACCTCACTTGCATAAAATGAGACTTTGCCTAAAGTGTTTCTCTTTCATTGTCAGTAACAGGATAAATACTTCATAAACTTCATTGCCTGGTGTAATTTTGCGTTCAGCAAAGTAAATGTGTAATTATTCTTAGTTCCTGGGGTATTCAGACATGAATTTTAATGCCACCAGATTGGAGTTTTCAAGTGCAAATATTGTTATAGTAAAATATAAGATTGGTTTTGTCCTCTTTTTGCACATTACTTAAGCAGAAGTGCCACACTTCATTGCTAGTTCACAATTCTGCCTTAGTCATTAGTGTTGAAAATTATATTCTCAAGGGAAAGAGAACTGCTTTACATACCAGGTTGTTTAGCCAGTCCTCTAGATCTCAAAATTCAAACCTGAATAGCTGTCACTTGATTTTTTATCTTTTTAATATTTTTTAAACAAAATAAAATTGAGAAATGATGAACACATTTCAGAAATCAAAACATTGTCTTGATTCTACTTATTTGTACCTCAGATTTCCTATAGGTTTTGTCTCACCTGCATTCATATAGAGTCTTAAATTGGATCCAGAGTATATGCAAATAAATATGACTTGAGCAGGATGATAGCTGTTACCCCAGTCTCCATTTCCAAAGTCTTGATATTTATGTCCAAGAAATAATTGTCTTCCTTCCAATAGCGTTTAGACAACCATTTGAAGTGTTAAATTAACATATTTGAATTTTAGGTGTAAAATGTTTAATGTGTGTTATGGTCCAGCTTTGGCTAATTGCAGGTTTCTGCAAGTAATAGCATATATTCTCTGTGGAAGTCCTAGGCTTGCATGTCCTCATCTCTTGCTTATTTCAACATTAAGCACATGAAATGGAAGAGATCCCTGCTTTCCACCAGTGGGCAGTGGTGAACTTCTGTTGCTTTGATTTTCTGTGCTTACCTGGGTCCTGGACAGGAAACCATTAGGCTGTTCATAATGGAAACCTGTCTCTTTAATCAAAAGTTTGTTAAAATCAAATTTTCTTATATGAGTAAGGTGATATTTTAGTGAATTCTTGGGTGATAACTTTCCAATTGACTTCTACTCTAATATTTAAATTGATGGACATTGCCAAAACAAAATTTCGGCTTATATAAACAAGAAGACAAAATGCTACTGGACACAATAAAAGATTTTTTTCCTTTTATTAAAGACATGTGATTTGATTGCAGTCACAAATGAAGAGACTGTACCCAAATGCACATGACTGAAATTGGTTCTCCTGCAGAACAGGAATTCCAGAAATTGATCTGTTCTGCAAACCAAATTAAAAGTAGAAGAAATTATAGATAACCTAAAAAAAAAAAGAAATTCTCTATGTCAATCAATGATTTTGTTTTGGTAGCATTGTTGTTTTGCATTGAAAATTGCTGATATTTGTATTCGGAAAGACATTCTCTATTTTCTGAGGAATTTTTTCTAATGTATGTTGAAAGTCACATTTCAGAGCTAAACATGGATTAAAAATCTAGAATTGAGGATCTCTTACAGCAGTACAAAATGACTCAAGTACATGCTAGAGTCAAGATGACTACTTGCATTATTTTCACCAAGAATGTATTTCTTAGGGGCTGGAGGGTAAATGGAACACTGATATAAATATTCTTCTGTTTTCTATGTCTTGATTTTTTTATTTCATTTTATTTTTTAAGGTAAGTGCCTGTGTTTTAACATCTTTCGCTGAATGTTTTAAGTTTCAGAAAACAGTAAGAGTTATAGATTGGATCGTCCTTTTCCACGGCATACATCTTTTGACTAAAATCACAGTCAACTAATTCAGGAAACTTAGTGTGACTAAAAGAGTGTTCCCCATCTCTGGAAGTGTTGAAGGCCAGTTTTGGTAGGGCTTTGAGCCTGGAAGGTGTCTCTGCCTATGCAGGAGTGTTGCAACTAGATGATCTTTAAGGTCATTCCCAAGCAATAGCATTCTGTGATTCTATAATTGATTTTTTAGATGTTGAATCTAAACCAAATAAAAACTCTAGCCCTGTACCAGAATTTTTTAGGAAGCAAAACAATTATTTCTCTCCCCCAGAACTGTATCATATGAAGATCAAAAATAAGACACTTAAATGGCTGCCAGGTTTTTTTTTTAATGCTCAGTTGTAGCTGTTATGTTTTCAGGATGTGTTCAAACACTTGACTCTTGGGTATAAGTTGAAATGGCTTAGGGGTTTAAATCTTTCTATTGAATAAGTCAGCTTTGTCCAGTTATATAAGGAATTGTCATAATTATCAGGCTGTCAGGCCTTCCAAGAATTATCTCTCCAAATCTTTTTTGTTTGTTTGTTAGTGTGTTTGTTTTCTTCTGGGTTTCTTTCTCCAGCTTTCAGCACTTTCTAGCCTTTAAATTCTTTAAAAGTGGAAAACTGTGAAAAGGCAATGAAATTCTAGGCTGACATTTTGAGTCACTTGCAAGAAAGAGTACCCTTAGACTCTGGACTTTTCCAGTTTTGAATTGTGACCTTTACCCCTTGTTCAGTAGCTCAGAAGACAGTCTTCCCTTCCTTATATTTGTTAAAGAAGTGAAAAATAAATTTATAACTGTGTTCACTTTAAAGAAAACAAAAGAACATTTAAATAAAATGCTTTTCCAGCTATATTGAAAGTGTGGAGAAGAGTTCTTTCATCCATGATCCAGAACAAATATTTTTTTCCCTATCAAGGATGAGACAATT
The DNA here is from genome assembly GCA_013400915.1 of Pardalotus punctatus. Classification (NCBI taxonomy): domain Eukaryota; kingdom Metazoa; phylum Chordata; class Aves; order Passeriformes; family Pardalotidae; genus Pardalotus; species Pardalotus punctatus. The sequence continues at coordinate 678,005 of VZTX01008513.1, read as the reverse complement.
TGATATTTTATCCCTTAATATCACAGAAAGCTCTGTGAAAGAAAGCTTTTACTGCTTTTATACAGGAAAAAAAGAAGGAAAATGTTGCTGGCCTGAATGATATGGGGAGCTTCAGAATGTGAGGGGAGATTCAGAAGAACATTTGTGAGAAAATTATTTAGGTCTGCAGCTGGTCAGAACTGGCACAAATGCAGAGCAGTGTGATCCCGACAAGTTGGTGGGGTAACGTGACCTGGAGAGAAGCCAAAGACCTCTTGTATTTGCATGAGCGCTCAGAGCCTCTGTGGAGTAGTGAAAGGACTCTTGCTCTGCTGACCAGGAAAGTCATGAACATAGCACACATTTGAGAGAGAAATCTGGGCTCTCTAGGCTATTTCTGAACTCAATAATTCACTATAAGTGGCTGCATACACAGGCCATGTTTTCATTCCGCCTGCCTGTGTTTATAGCATTCAGGGCTGATTGCAAACCGTTACTTTTGCTTTTCCAAAGCAAGTGGCTGTGTCTCCCTAAAGTCAACATACCTGTGAGAAACAGAGAGGGTCCTCTGTATTATGGCACCTGAGAGAAATAATATCTGCTTATGCTCTTCCATTTGGTAGCAGTCCTACACAACAGATTTCTATAAAGTTTTAATTCATGAGGACTTTTAATTTTACTCAGGATTTACTGAGCTTTGCCCTCTCTAAAGACCTTACTATTTGTGCACCTTTCTTCCCTCTGCCTTCCTGTTTCTTTCCCCCTCAAACGCAACATATTTAGTTCTTTACTTGGACATTCCACACACTATTTCTTCTATACCACAGCAGCTTCTGGGCTTTTGAAAATTAGCTCACAGCTCTTGTTTATATAGTTTGGTTGTAAAGAAGTATTGCTCTGAAGTGTCATACATTTATCTTCATATTACAGTGAAATAATACATTTGTATTACCTTAGGCTAGTATAGTCTTTCTCAGTAGCATTTCAAGTGGAAATAATGCCTTAAAATAGGTGGATGTGATAAAAGGAGCATTTCCTATCATATGACAGCAGCTATTAAAAGAACATACAGTTACCTAACACATATGCCACTGAAATAGGCCAGCCAAGCACCAAGAAGATATTGCTCTGACAATCCCACAAAAATCTTGTTCAAGGTGAGATGGTCGTGACATTGATAGTCCTAACTTGATGTCTGATAATGAGATATCTCACTTGTATTCAGACAAGGTCAGATTAAAAGCTCTGTCTCATCTAGGTTGCCCTTTACAATGTAAGAACTGCCAATTTTTACTGCCCACTACAATAAAAAGTTTGAGATTTTAAGCATCAACAAAGGGAGCTCTATTACAGTAACAGTTAGAAGGAATTCAATTTGGTCTCTGTTTTAATAATCTGAAAATGAAATGAAATGAAATGAAATGAAATGAAATGAAACGAAATGAAAAAGAAGAGCTTTCTTGCATCATAGTTAGCACCACTGGCAAATAATTAAATGAAAAAGCTAATGATGCATTGTAGATATAAACAGGAAAATCACAGTCTAATAGTCAAGACAAGCTCTGGTGTGTTCTGAACCCCGTGTTTGTAATTTCTAGTGTGGCTGGATGTGGGATACCTTACAGGGACAAGAGTCCAATAAATATTACACTGAAGGAGACAATCACTTTTTTTCCCCTGCAGTTCCTGGTGCATAGGGCCCCATTCCCAGAAAGGTGGGAGTGGGGTGATGCAGTGTATGGTGGAGTATTGGTAAGGATGCTGTTTAGAAAGAAAGTGAGATTTTTATCTGGTGGTACTTGTGCCTTGCTGGTCAGTTTTCAGATAGTTGCCACCTCCTATGGGGGAAGATTAGATTTTGACTTTATTTTTTCTAATCAGGTACAAAAGCTGTCTATATCTGGGCAAATATTAAAATCATATCTTTAGTTATATTGGAGTCTACAGTTGAAGAGAGTTGTGGTTGTACAAAGGTTTTTTATTTTTCACTAGGGGAGGAGAATAGCTGCTCTAGTGACAGCTCCTCCTTATAGACAGATAACAGTTGTGGTGTTGAGTTTGGTGGAGAGTAAATTGTGTTGTGTTTTGTTGTGTTCTATTTTGTTCTATTTTTTTCATGAATGTTTGCCAGTTGTGAACATGCTTGCCATCATACTAAAAAGATTGATCCCCTATAGTGCACATTGAAACATTAATCAGTTTACTCTTTCTTAAAAACCTGCAAAAGAACACTGTTAATGATTGGTTTTTTTACTCTTGTATCTCTCCTTTATGCAGCCCATAAATTCACAGTATTTATTTTTAAAGGGTTATTAGCAGAAGTTCTACTATCGCTAGAAAGGCTTTAAAAAAAAAAAAAAAGTTGCATTCAGCAATTCTACAGAAGCCAATTGCTGCTAGATTAAATGAAATCTAACATAGTTTATTTTCCTTGATAATCATTGTTTTGGAATGTTGTCACAGGAACTTTGGTTTCCTTTTACACTTAGCCACATTGGATTGTCCTACTGATAAAGCTTTATAAGAAATATTCTTGAAACTAAGAAGATAAAAAGTCCAATTTACTGCTTCAATTGTTAATTTCACAGCTCAGTGATTATTTCAAAATATACACTGGCTGACTGAGCTACAGCTGTGGCCAAATATTGATTTTTTGGGGTTTTTTTGTTTTTTTTTTTTCATGCAATTAATTACTTTACCTAATTCTCTATTGGAGAACCTCTTTTGGAGGATTTTTTATAATTAATAGAACAGTAAAATTTTCTACTCAGTAAGAAGGGTGACATGAAACTTTGAGTTAAAGTATTTTCATTGTTACTAAGGAGACAGTGAAGGCAATTTTCCTTTTATAAGATAGCTACATTTAGTCCCTGATTGCAATAACTTCTTCCTGGAACTAAGGCATAAAAAATTCTTTCCATATTTCCATTTAGACCAATGCAGGCTTTCAGTTTAAAAAGATTGCTGTTTTTGTTAGTTTACAACAGCTTGTTGCTGCTCTCTTGAGCCTCCATTTACTGCTCCCATTCAACAAGGCCAGTTGGCAGCTCACCGTGTTTTAAAGACAACACAGAATATTTCTGACCTCAGTGGGAGTAATATGCAGTGTGGACATTCTGATGTCTGCCTAATGCATTGTGCTAGTGGAAAGATTTTGTAAAAAACAAGAAGTTTGAAGAGCCAAAAACTTAGATAGTATCTGTGGTAAAATACCTTGTCAGTCCATTGATGTTTCAATCTATATACAGAAACTGTAGGAATCATGCATGGCAATGCAGCTTAAGTGGCTTTTTCATGTTGTATGGATAAACCAAAAGAGCTACTTCAAATATAGAAGATGCTTTTCAACCCGTCATTGAATAACAAGTGGATTTTGAGATCAGGCTCTGTTCCTGTAGCAACTCCTGCTGATGAAAGTGAACTGCTGATGTCTTCTGGAGCTTAATGGCTTCAGTGAAGGAATGCAGACTTCTATGTGTCCTCCTTTAGATGAGGTTGATGAAACAATATTTTGTTTGTAAAATATATATCCCTTACCGGCAGACCATAGGTTAATGTAATCAGTAAAAGAAAAGACATTGATACTCATAGGACTGCTTAAACACATCTGGCATCAGTTTTTCCAGCTGCAACAAATTCCATTAGAATGCATACTGCTTAAAGGACAGAAAACAGATTACTCCAGCTGTGAAGATGCTTGTAGCAGCTAATTATGTGGATTTTAGCTCCAAATTATAATGGCCCCAAGACATAAAAGGGGTTAAAGGGATGAAAATATAGATCTACAAGTTAACAATATTAATAATTATACTTAAGACAATTTAATGTCTTCTGTATTGCTATCAGATGAAAATATCTCACTACTTACTCTCAAGAACCTTGATCTCACTGTACTTAATAATTTAAAAATATTTGTAATCTATTGTAGTCTATTTTTTTTTTTTGGTCGATTGCAAGAATAAATATGAAGTTTATTAGATAAATGGCATTCATATAAACTTGGTAACACATCACAAACAAAAAGGCAAATTTTCACTGTAGCATTAAAATTAATTTAACCTAGCAGTTTTTTTTTTTTCAAAAATTCCATTGTGAAATTGTAGACATCAATGGTCCTTCAAGCCAATTTTTAATTTAAAGAATGTTTCTCCCAATTCACTACCACTCTCTCTTTTCTTCATTTCAGTTAGTTTACTCTTGTGTTCTGTCATCACTCCTGGTGCTGACATCTCAAACAAAGTCTGGGAAACAACCTGATAGTTCCTTCTGGACCTAGTGACTCCAACAATGATAAATGAGGCTCTGGGACTTTTTGTTCCAAGCTTTAAAGAAGTGGTGACTTCACAGTCTAGTGTTTGAAAGTCTGACTACCGTGAAAAATCTGAATCTCGTAAAAGGCCTCAGGAGGTATCACTTGAAGAATAAAATCATCTTGTTTGTCAAAGCTAATTTTTTAATAAAGCAATATGTGGGTGTGTATATATAAATTTAAAATTTTGCTTTTTTAAAAAAGTGTTTTTCTCACAAAGTAAACTGTAATTTTTTGGGGAAAAAGTTTGAATTTCTGATTCCAGAAGCCTATTAGTGTGTGTGTGGCTATTAGGTTTTTTTTACTAGTGGGTTCTTTTCTTAATTTCTTTTCTGTGAAAATACCCATTTACTGTCTGTCTGAATGTCAAAGAGATTAGAAGCAAGGTCAGATATCCTGTCCACTGTTCAGAAAAATTCAGAATGGCATGGAGTTGCTTTTAATTTCTTTCTTCACAGCTGGAGATGATAAATAAACAAACACTGCTAAGCTTAATAACTGACAAAGAATGAAATTTGGATAGAAACAAATCAACTTGTGTTCTCTTTTAAAGAGTAGTTATTTGGAATAATGTGAGTCCTCTATTCTCATCTTCTTAAAGCTTCTTAGCACTTGTAGTAGCCAAATAACCTCTACAGAAAAGTAGAATCAACTCCAGATCCCTGAAATGTTATTTAAAGTAGAATAATTGTTATCTTCAGTTATACTTCTTCCCAATATAAGGGAAAAAATTACTAAATCAGTAAATTTAAGTCCTATAAAATATTCTTAAAATTATAATAAATTAATAACTTCCTAATTATTTTATAATTTAAAATATCACCAATTACAAGAAATATTACAATACTTCCTATCTGCTAATCTGCAGAATAGTTTCTGTACATTGTCCTTGTAGACAATAACTAATAATTTTAATACCTGTTGGAAGAGTATTTAGAATGTATATTGCTGAATGCTGCAGTGTCTTCTGAATTTGTAAAATCTTGTTTCCGTGCTAATTTTGTTTAACTTTCAAAGGGCTAGATTAGAATATATGATTGGATCTTAATAGGGTTGAAGGCGCTTTGTTGAGTACTACTAATACATATTATGTATTTTGTGATTTCTAGTCCACTTTCTTCCTTTGTTTACTGTGTAAATAGAAAGAAGCTGATCTGAGCCCAAAGCTATTTTTTTCCTTAATCTCTATTTGGAAGCACATGTAATATACGTGTAAACAGGAAGTACACAGGATGTGGAAGCTGATTCAGGCCAGTTGGAATAAATATAGGGAGGTTGTCAGTGTAAGTAGAAATGAGACAAGGAGAAGGCCAAGGCCCACCTGGAAATAAAACTGGACAAGGGTGCCAGAGACAACAAGAAGAGCTTGTTCATATTAACCAATAACACAAGCTCAGCGAAGGCAAATGAAGGGTCCTGCACCTGGGGGTAATAATCCCATGGTCCCCCAGAGGCTGGGGGATGAGCTGCTGGAAAGCAGCTTGAGGAGAAGGATCAGGGGCTCCTGGTGGACACAAGCTGTCCAAGAGCCAGCAGTGTGACCTTGTGGCCAAGGGGCCAATGATGACCTGGGGTGCATTAGGAAGAGCATTGCCAGCAGGTCAAGGGAGGTGATCCTGCCCCTCTGCTCAGCCCTGGTGAGGCCACATCTGGAGTGCTGTGTCCAGTTCTGGGCTCCTCAGGACAAGAGAGGCATGGAGCTCCTGCAGGTCCTGTTGAGAGGACAACAAAGATGACTGAGGGATGGGAGCATCTCTCTTATGAGGAAAGGCTGAGGGAGCTGGGCCTGTTCAGCCTTGAGAAGAAACAACTGAGAGAGGACCTCATCAATGTCTGTCAGTGTCTGAAGGGAAGGTGCCAAGAGGATGGAGCCAGGCTCTGCTCAGTGGTGCCAAGCAATAGGACAAGAGGCAATGGGCAGAAACTGAGGCCCAGGAAGTTCCATCTGAACATGAGAAAGAATTTCTTTACTGTACAAATGACCGAGCACATTGGAACATATTGTTCAGAGAGAGAGGTTGTAGAGTTTCCTCAGTGGAGTTATTCAAGAATATCTGAATTCAATCCTATGCCCTGTGCTCTAGGATGACTGCACTTTTGAGCAGGGAAGTTGGATCCAATGAGCCACTGTGGTCCCTTCCAACCTTATATATTCTGTGATTTGGACCAAATTCTATGCCAGAAGATAGGATAATATTTTTCTTTTAGTTAAACAGTTTATAAAATAACAATGCCATTGAGAATCTATTTTTATGAACATCAATGCTATTTAAAAAGAAACAGTGAACCCCTCCTTGATGTGTGTTCTCTGATCTTGCTTTCGGCAAAGTCAGCTTACTTCACCAAATAAGCCTCCCTTTATTTGACAAGTCAAGTCAACAATGACAGCTGAACCTATTTGGTTAAATACCCTATAGTTCAGTTGTAGATAAAATGACTTCAGGGATTTTCCAGAATTTGACTTTGCTTGTCTGTTATCACAGAAGTATTGCAATAAGGAACTTCCAATGTTGTGCATACAAAAGCATATGCTGGAAAGAAGTCAGTTCCTTACTGCATTTGCCACACGCTACATGTTGGCTGTCTCTTATGGAAAATTATTTTTACAGATCCGGGTTCCAAAATAAATCATCTGTATTTCTTCACCTTGCTTGGAAAATGAAAGTTAATTTGTGCCATCTGTTCTATCTATTATTTCATTAAGGTGAAAAAACATTTTAATTATGATTTAGCTACTTATTTGAACTCATTAAAAATAATAAATTATCAGATTTTTTTTGCAAAAAAAAACCCAACTTATTTTCTATTGCATGAAAATATTTGTTACAGAAATTAGAAGATAAATTTTATATTAAAAAGTAAAACAGAAGTATAAAATTCTTCTTATTTTTTTTGAAGTCCAGTTTGGGGAAATACACAAATATTTATTCTGACTGTGTTTATATAACTTGAATATTCTATTTTATTGGAAGGGTTTTTGTTAGAGGAATAACATTTTTCATTAAATTGTGTTGCTTTTGTTCTGTAACTGAGGAGATGTCAAAAGCTTCTAAAGAAATGCGTTAATAGAATTTTAAGAATATTAATGTAAAACATCCAACTCCATTTGAGAGTTAAGAAGCAACATTTCAAGTTCTTAAATGAAAAAAACCTGTATTAATTAGATGAGAGTTGATAAATTTTTTGAAATTATGTAAATGCCAAATGTGAGTTATGATATTGTGTATCATTCTAGGTTAGTTGCCTCCTATAGACTTTAACAAAAACCTCTTCTGTTGATTTTAGGCTGACTTCTGTGAAGACAGAACCCATGTTTTTACTAATAACAATGGTAAGAAATGGAAGATAATTTAAAATCATCATAAGAAGGGTCAAGGTCCTCCTAAAAGGAGGTTGTAGTCAGGTGGGGGTGGGTCTCTTCTCCCAGGCAACCAGTGACAGGATGAGAGGACACAGTCTTAAGATGTGCCAGGGGAAGTTTGGGCTGGACATTAGGAAAAAAAACTCTTCACAGAAAGAGTGATTGGACATTGGAATGGGCTGCCCAGGGAGGTGGTGGAGTCACCATCCCTGGAGGTATTTAAAAAAGACTGGATGTGGCAGTCAGTGCTATGGTGTAGTTGATAAAGTGGTGTTAGGTCATAGCTTGGACTTGATGATCTCAAAGGTCTGTTCCAATCTAGTTGATTCCGTGATTCTATTATATTCTTTGTAAAACCTATTGTATAAATAAGCTGTCTTCATCCTTGTTTGTTCTTAGTTATTATTATAAAAAAATTGAGTATTAGACCAGCTAAAAGCCCACGAGGATCACAAGAGAGGCCAAGTGAAAAAAAACCCCAACCTCCAATGTTCTCTAAATTAACACAAAACTAGAATATAAATAGTGCAATGAAGAACAGACTACAGGAAATATAATAAGAATAATTTCTTGTAGTATCAGAGACTGCTCTTCTGGTTTTGGGGTTTTTTTAATCATCTGAGATAACACAATTCTGTAATCAGAATAACTTTTATAGGATAAAATAATTTCCTTTCCAGTAAAAGTCAATTTACCTATAAGTTCTCAGGCTTAAAAAAATTCTATAGTTTGCTTGGCAGTTTTTATCTTTTCCAATTTATTTTTTATGTTCTAATAGACTGCAAGTGGTTGAGATGACACAGAGGGCTTAATGAGTCTTTCTTTCTTAGAGAAGATATTTATAAGACAGATTTATAATTAACTGATAGTAAATAAGGAACTGTGCATGGCCTGCTTTCAATTACTGCTTTCTCTGAAGCTAACAAGTGAACATAATGGTCATTATTATTTCTGAGTACTTTAGTTCATTTTGGGTGATTTCAGTCGATATCAGGAAATATATGAAGTAAAATTAATGCTGTTGGTTTGTTTCATGGCATGAGGAAATTGATCTTGAGGAAGAACATGTACTGAAGGTCACAAGTAGATTCAAGGTAGCAATATAAATAAAGATCTGTTAGCATTTATTTTAATTTCTTACCCCCTGGGTCAAAAAGCCTTCCTAGTGAAAAGATATATTTTATTTTTCTTTAAATTAATATACTAAAATGTTGGAGGTTATAGATGCAGGGTCACTCTGTGAGAGTGGAACAGCTGCTTTGCCATTGCCAGCCAGCCCCAGCACAGAAATGACAACTTGTGTTTTATAGGTTAGTGTTTCATAGAAATTCAGGTAGTAGATAAAACATTTAAGTTTTCTTTCCTCAGATATTTGTAGCAAATGACTTAATTCAATAAAATAAATATTTAATTTGAAAAATGGAATTAAGTAGCTAAAAGGGAACACATATTTTGCTATTTAAAATTTTGCAACTGGGACTCAAATAGGGAGTCTTCAGTCAAGTAGAAACATAAAAACTGCTTTAGCAAGTATTAAATTTCAGTGATGCTACACATAAATTTTAAAATTTCTGTATCCCTCATGTTCAGATGTATGGACTATAATCTTGGAGAAACATGCATCTTGTGCTAATGTTACTGACCAGTGTGAATAACTTGATCCAGATTGGGTTGAGTAGGCTGTATAAATACCTAAAAGTGTTCCTTTACAGTTACTATAGCTAGTAATTACGTGAATATCACTGAATATGTTTATCAGATTTGCTCAATGCTAAAACCTCAGCAGCTGACAAACTCTAAAAAAGACTTTGTTGATGTGTGAAAATAAAAAGTAAGTTGACTCTACACATAAAGTTCATGAATTCAAAAGCTTTTCAATAAGTTGAAAATGAACAGTAGGATCTAAATGATCTTGTTCTTCAAATTAACCTTTTATTAAGTAATTAGCCAAAATAGGGTCAAAACCGTATTGCAATGCTAAATTACTATTTTCTTTCAAATTTATACTAATTTCCCATTTAGATGAGGAAAACTAAAGAGTACTGTATCTTTAAATGATATGATTTTAATTTCCTTTCACTCTAAAGAGACAAGAAAAAAAAAACGAGGGCCAAAAAACCCCATAATGTCTTAAGACAGCTAGATGCCTTTTGAAGTTTTGTATTTCTGAAAGAAACACAGATATCTGAATCAAGAAAACAAATTTATTTATTGCCTGTAACCTCACATTTCTTCACTGTGGGTGTAGGTGATCCTTCTGTCTTTCAAGGTAGTCTGATTTAGTTGCATTATTTCTCTTCTCACTCTCTGGCCTATAAACAGGCCTCTTGATTAGGCTCTCACTTGGTATGCCTTGGGTGTTTTTTTAATCAAATTTTCTTATAGGAAAAAAATAATAATGGTGCAATGGGTGTGAAGAAAGGAAAATGAGAATGACCAAAGAAAAAAATAACGTTTATGCTCCCTTGAGACTAAAAGGAGATACATTTGGAAAAAAATACAACAGAGAGGATAAACACTGCTGATATAAGATTATAGTTCACTAGCTTTGAAACTTGGCAGTTGTGGTTGGGCAATGCCAATACTGAGTAATTGGTTAGAACGCTAAAATCTGAAAGAGACCACAATTAGAGTACGATTTAGTTTTCATAAAGTTAAGGTAATAGTTTATTCTATAGTTTAAAACTTGGCACTTTTTTATTTCCTACAAAGTTTTTTTTTAATACTCTATGACTACTTTTCATCTGGCAAAGAACGTAAAACCAAGTATGCCTGAAGCCATTTCCTAAAAAACAGGTGAGAAGTTGATTTATGAAAATGGGCTAAATAACTACATCAAGAGCAGCAGTCTGAAAACCAGAGCACTTTGGGAGATGTGGCAGTGCTCATAGAAGTTTCACCCTGCTTATGCCAGGCCAGAATCCTGAAATCAGTCTCCTTGTGCCAGGCTAGTACTACAGCCACCAGTTTAGTGGCATTTTTGATGTAGACATCACGTAGCGTTGCAAAAAACCAAAAAACAAACCAATATTAATGGTTCCTTGCTGACCTTTTTTTTTCTTTTTTTGTGGGGTGTGAGTCTTGTAAAAGATATTTTTTTTCCAAAGACTCTGAAAGAAAATTCTTGGAAACTTTTAGATTTAGTCTAAGAGCAATAATTTTAAGGTCTTTTAAGAAAACCTGCTATTTTAATGTATTTTACTTGGGAAAAATAAGCTGGCTAATATTAACAGCAGCAGGTGGTTATGACCCCATGTTAAGATTTGGTTAGTGGAGATGTTTCCATTCTAATTAAAGTGCAAATGAGACTACATGCCAAAGTCAAAAATACAGATTTTATTAAACAATTAGTTTGAGAGACAGAAAGAAACAGAAAAGAGAGAGATCAAGCAGAAGATAGTTAACATCCATGGATCCAGTAGCATCCTGTTGTTCCTTCTTTGCCCTGGATTTCTCAGTAGTGAGAAGCCCAAGGTTGTTCAAAACTTTTCACTATTTATACATTTTAGCAAACAAAGGAATTAATGCTCATTGGCTGCACAGTTCTCTAAAGCTAATTAGTCTATGTGCTTAGTCTTCCTCTTCGAGTTTGTGGGTTTCTGGGGTTGGTGGTAGTGATCTCCCCCTGCTGGAATTATCTTTACTGTATATTTCCTTTGGACTCCAGACACATAGGAAAAATGGTTTTCACTTCATCTGCTATGGGAATCACTTGTTTGTCATCCGCCTGTAATGTGCTGTGGCAGTTAAAATGGTTTGCTATTTATAAATATTAAATTGAATGTAAACATGTTTATCTCACTCTTGCTTATGACTAATTTTTCACAATTAGTTATTGTGGTTTTTTACCATGCACAAAAATGCTATTGTTTCAAAAACTCTGTTGGAAAATGTAATTATCATCTCAGGTACGAAAAATGTTTACCCATTTATCTTGTTGCATTAGAATAAGTAAAGACTTAATGTTTTTTGTTTGCACCTTTTCTGTTCTCGATAGCTTTGTTAGTATAGCCTTCCTCCCCTCCTCAAAAACCACAGAGTTGAACCTATCCTGAATCTTCAGCTTTCGTCTTGTGCTCAAACTTGAGAAACACTTAATTTATAATGTTTAAAGTCCTTTCCTGGTTTGGTATGAGTCATGAGGAGTTCAAGAGTTGTCTTTGCCCTCTGTTTGGGCACATGAGTAATCTGGCCAGGAATAGCACAGGACTCTGGACACAAAGACTGGCTTGCTTCAGGATGTGTGGGACTACATCTGGCAGGTAGAATAGGGGGAGCATCCTATGGGGAGCTGTGGATGGCTCATGATGTAAAAAGACCGTTTTTACACCTTCTGTGAGATAAATTTGGCCAGTTCAAGTTTTACCCCTCAATGGCTGATTTGCCCTTTTCCCTGTCATGTCATGAAAAATGCACCAACTTGCAAACAGTACAGAATAGGAAGAAATTTTACCGTTGAGGATAAGTATGATTGTGTACTTCAAGTAGGACCTAAAAACAGCTAACAACCTGAGATAATGAAGACTCTTAAAATAAAAAAATTACTCAGCCTATTCATTTTAAAAAATCTAATATATTTATGACAACTACTCATACAGTGAGAGCTGATTAATCTTATTGAAATATTTTATACTAAAAGGGAAAAAAAAAGAAGTGTGTAGGTCTGCATAGCAAATCAGTTGCTCAAATCACTTGGATGTTGTGATATTTGAAAGAAGCCACAGGTAGAGGAGCTTCTGAGCTGTAAACCTTGTGAAGTGGTAGTTAATTGCATGTTTTGGTCATGCGGGCACATCCTGCTGTTGCTAGGTTATTGCAGCATGAGATGGATGCTGCGTCTGCTGATTGCACCAGGGAACAAAATGTTTTTGTGTCACATCAGATATGCCGAGACCATGACCTCATCCCACACAGTCTTATTAGCAGTGATGGGCATGGGTTAGGTCTGTTCACCCAACCAGTAACTCTGAAATATTCTGTATCTGCTTAGCACTGAAATGACAAGCCCAGCATTATTGACCAAACCTTATATATATCTTGTACAAAGGCAGGCTACATCTTTTAAAGGGAAACAGAACACTAACGCAAGCTGCACTGTAAACTTTAAATATGTTGCTAGGGTTGCCTCTATTTTTCCAACTATTTTTTATGTGTTATGCCAGAAATTTCCAATCTCCAGTCACAACAGCCATTACTTATTTAGAAATATCTCTTCATTTTATGTAAAAGAGACAGGTGTAAGTAGAATAGACAGTTAATTGTTAGAAAAGAAATAGAGTGGTATCCCTGAAATCAGTAGGTGTTGTCACCAGAACTGTAGTTACTGCAGTTCTACAGTTTTATGCCCTTGTGTGGTAACACATTGGTAACTCATTGGTAACTCATCACAAAATTATAGGGAAAAATACTGCTCTGAAACAGTGAGTTTAGAGTGACCTTGACAAGATGCACAGACTGTCCAGCAGTGCCTGTCTCAGGGCCAATTTCCTGTAATCACCGTTTAAAATAAGGCTACTGCAAATTATTTGTGTTCAGTATTTCACACTGGGAATAAGTTCAGTAAAATGATAGCTCTTAATAAGCCATTATGTTCTAGAGACAAACACCAAGCCTAAACAGGTAAATTAATTTAAGAGATTCCCGTTGCATGCTTAGTTAGATTTATTTCTGCTGAACAAAAATCCTTGTTTTGGGGGATTTGCTAGGAAAATTGAATTGCTATATTAATTATGCTGGTTTTCTTAGAATTCCTTCCACATGTCTGTTGTTGCTCCAAATGTCTGTGTCATCTTGAAAATTTCCCTTCCTCACCCTGAAAAAATAAAGGTGTGAAGAGCTGCTATAAGTAGTGGGCATAAGAATTACTTTTCACTAACAGTGACCATCAAAAAATCTTCATTTCCTCAAGGCTTTTGTTTTAGATGATAATTGTGGAAAGGACAAGCACCTTCATAAGGCTGACTTCCCATAAAGAGCATTAGGCTGTGAAAAATTGAGCTGAGGAATTTCAGTATTTTTCCACTATTTGCCTAACTTAGAGTGGGCACTCAATTTATAAATAATTAAATTTGGATGAGATGGATGCAGTACGTAAAGTTCAGTTACAGCAGACACTTAACAAGATTTTCTGCTCAGTTAAGGGGATTCAAATGAAATTGGTGTCTTCCAGCACAGAATAGCATAGTTGAAAGCAGTTCAGGAGTAAGGAAAGACTTACAGAGGTTCCTGGTCACAATAGAAAAACTTTGTTATAAAATTATTAGTTGTTAATGTTACCATAAGCTTGGAAGGCTGATGTTGATATGGGACATAAAAAGCAGGTAGGGGTGACAAGATAGTTGTGTGTCCCTTGTAGAGAATGTGTTAATCAAGCCTTCATACACAACTACTTGAAAATCTTCGGAAATGTCCAATTTGAAGTACAATCAGGCACAGGACCTTGCATTGGAGACATCTTGTGACTTGATTTGATTTGACATTTTCTGGGTCTGGGCTATGATTTTGACACTCTATGACACAAATGTGTTTTTATTCAACATGACCTTTCATGTTACTTTTTCTTTTTTGGGCACCAACCTGTTTTTGGCTGCAAATATGTCCAAAGGGACCATATGGCCTCTGTACCATGCACTGTAGTAAAAACCATGGCTATTCACCATGAGGTCCTCAGTTGTTACTCCTGACTTAAGCAACTTAATGTTAGCATTTATGGTTTCTGATGGTACATTTTCATTTCTCTGAGAGCATTATTTGGGAACATATATGAGAAAGATTTAGAGCAAACTGTTCTTGGCTAGGTAAAGTCAAGGTGCAGAGCCCTAGAAGTTGTGTGGGTTCTGTGCAATGGCAAAGGTCCGCTTGTCAAGTGAATGACTACACACTCACCCTTAGTTTGTCTGTTTGCGCTGATTGTGGTACCACCTGAAACATAAGTAATATGAACATTCTCGATCAGGTGACACAACAGGACATTTAAGTTCCCAGGCCTACATACGTGAGGACAAGACTTACCTAGAGTGTTTTTGGGGGTGTAACCCAAACAAGTACCAGCCAAAGCTCAAGTCTGACTCCAAAATCCTTGCTGCTCTGTCTTCTTTTCCACACTTTGATTTATGCTTCATGCTTCCAAAAATTGTTCTAGATGGAGACATGTTGGTTTTATCTTCTTTCCTGGTTAGTAGACTGTGAAGTAGTGACTAAAATAAAATGAATCATGTCTGCATCCTGAACTTGGTGAAAATACGCAGAATTGAGATCACAATTTTATCTCCTAACAGTCAATATCATAGAAAATTGTGGGAATAAGTCTTCACTAGAGAGATGTTATCACATTTTCTTGCAGTCTCCACTGTCCTTCTAGGTCTTAAATTATTGACATAATTACACTGAAATTAAACCATCTGTGGACATTAGATTATAAAATCAACATTCATTGAGATTATGCAAACTCAAATACTTCCTCTTTAACTTGGCTGCAAATGATCTGCATGTATCTGTTTAGATAATTTGTATATACATATACTCGAGATACATCTATTTCTTCAACATTGTTGGAAAAAAAGCTTGAAAGCTTGGTTTTGTTAATATTTCACATCCTCCACTGATCACTAATTTTCAGGATCAGTGATGTTTTTGCAGAACACTTCTGCACTAAGCTAATTTCCAATAATGTTCATAGACAGAGCCTTTTGCTGTGCCCGTCATACATATTTTGCCACCCATGCAAAACATGGCATGAATGTTTTATTAGTGACTGAATCTCAGGTAAGTAATATCCTATCACTTAAGTAATAAAACAATCCATGCTGCATTATTTTTATGCTTAAGAAATATAGTTAGAAGTTTCTTACAAAAAATCAGCTTTCTGAGCTTATTTTTTTTTTTTTTCTTTCCATCATGTCCTCACAATGATGAGATAGAAGAGAGACTTTTTGGGCCACCGAAGGCAGTTTTAGGAAAAAAAGAATAAAAATTTTATTTCCAGAATAGAGTTCTGGAAAAAGTCCCACTTATCATTGCCACTCCACTAAATAATTTCTCAGTCTATCTATTAATTCAGAAATGTTTTCTCTGTTTAAACATATACTTTGTTTGAACATGATATGCAGTCTAAAGAACATGTGGGTAGTACATTTATAAGGCTTCAATACTGTAATAAACACTGAGCAAAACCTTGAAGAATATGGTTAAATTGAATTTGAATGAACTTATGTATTAGGGATTCCAGAGAAAAACAACTTCTATCCTTCAGTTATAGATTTGTTTGTATGTTTGATGATTCTGGTAATAGTAACACAAAATTCTAAGAAATGTGATAGAATGATCTAATTTCTCTAGTCTGTTGGGGGTCCTTTTTGGTTTTATTTTGGGGGGTGATTTGTTTGTTTGATTTTACTTTTTTTAGATGTTTAAAAGGTGGTTAGATAAGATACTGAGTCACTGCTGTGGGAGTAAAATTATGAACAGAGGGGGGAAAAAAGCATTAAGATTTCCTGACTTTGTCTGAAGTGATGTATTTGATTCATCTATATTTTCATGCTTTGGCAGTTGAACCTTCTTTTGTTTTTGAATCATTCTTCCAGACAAGACATTTGTAGAGCAACAGATTTTAACTGTTGTTGGTTTCGTATTGGGGTTTGGTGGAGATTTTTTGCTATTTTGTAGGCTTAGTTGTCCAAACTAATGGCTTGACATACTCCTAAATAGTTCCACAAGATATGAGTATATCTCTTGTCACGTTCTTTTGTATTGATTTTTCTTTGTTTATTTTGTCTTAGTGAATGTTGGTAAAAATTAATTCCTAATAATCTTTTTGATTCTTCTCTATCTTTATGCAGAATGACATTTATTGTATCTATATAAAAATAATTTAATTCATTTTTCTTGAGCTTCAGTGAATATTGCAGCCTTGCGAAACCTATTAAGAAGTCTATTAAAGCTTACTAAAGTTCAAGTAATCCCACTGCTCTCCTTCTGTCAATAAGCTGGTTTCATTTTATCAGTTGCTAAACTTCTGCCTTTATTTATAGTTCCAGACTTCATAATGAAAGAATGCATTTTTAGTAACATAGGTGGAAAGGTGTAATAAGGGATGAAATTCTTTTTATTGGTGTCTCACTCCTGTAAGTGCATATTAGCTGTCTCTAGACCACACATCTCATTGCTTCTTTTTAATTAAAAAAAAGGACTTATTCTCTTCAACCAAATGGACAATTTATATTTCTTAAATTCATACTACTTTCAAATAATAAAATTTACGATTAGTTTCTCATACATGAACAAGCTGTGAATTAAGCAGATACTAAAGTGTATGTTTTTAAGGTTATCAGGCTAGGAAAGAGATAATTATCGGTGTTGATAGATATTGACATAGGAAATAGTGATGGTAGTGGGGGAGTTAGCTCTTTCCAGATAAGGATAACTTTTTTGGGGAGGTCAGGGAAGAAAGCAAGCAGGGGATGGAAGTTCTTGATTTTGAAAGTACTATTGGGAAGCCAATCATGGTCTCATGCTCACAGCAGCAATCTTAACAAGTAGGTATACCACTGCGAGTCCCTACTCAAAGTGGAGGAAAGTAAATTTTGTTCTTGATGAAAATCTGACTCATAGCACTCTAAGGGGTATGTGCAAGTACAAACAGTTGAAAAAATACATTATTCTGCAGATGGAAAATATGCAAAACAAAGCTTTAATGTGCTTTGTAGAGCCTCTCAGCCAGTTACACATAAGCCAGTTTGAAGTTACATAATGACAGCAGTAAGGAACTGAATACAATGATGTATTCTGCCCATCAGGAAGGGAAACTCTGTACCTTGGTACCATACCAGCGCAACAGAATGGCCAATGCTCCAGCCTATCAAAGTCCCATTGAATGGCAGAACAGCCTTCCAACGTGTCATTTCATAGCATCAACAAGCGTTTCAGTCTGTTTCCTGAATGATCTGGAAGTGCTGGAAGTGCTCTGAAAGAGCTGTCCATTTTACCTTCAATCTTTCATATTTTGTTCTTTCAGATCATCCCGTAAAAGAACTACTTAAATAAGAGGTAAATCGCCTACAGAGCCTGGGTTTGGACTAACAGAAACTTCATGTCTTACTTGAAATCTCCAGTTTACTTCTTTCTAGTACATTAATTATCTGAATCATGTGTTTGTAGGGAGTTAAAAAATTTACCAACTTTTCTGTCTTTTGCTATCTTTCAGAGGTAAGTAATAAGTTCAAAATCTCTTTCTACAATAAAAGGTCTGTAGATATTAAAGAGTGCATCATGCTGCTTTTTCTGCCTTAATTCTTTTTATCTCTCATCTCTGACTTACCTATTGAGATATTTTCTGTCCCAGAATTGGCCACTTTGATTTTTTTAAACATCCCTGTAGCTCACTGATTTATTGATTGAGAACATGATCAATTCAGATTTGCAAAAAGCGACTGATTTTGTGTCGTCCACTAGTCTTTGACAATATTTGTTTTGTTTGGTACCTCATTAATTTGTTATTATTTTTACCCGGAGTTTGTTTATTTTTTAGTTCTATTTCTTGTTTGTGTGTTTATGCTACCTTCTGACCCATGTAATTTACTCCAGGTATACTTTCATGCTTTACCTGGGTGCGTAGCCAAGTCCTACATATTGTCAGGTTTCAACGGCTTGGGCAGGTACAGCCCTTCCCAACTTGCCTTGGCCATTTCCAGTAACTTTTGAAGAGCTGTTTTTCGTCCCTTGGTCAAAGATTATGCTTATGCAAAGATCTCAATGGCTGTCTAGAGAAGCCAGAGCACTGAAGATTATACTCTTGGGAATTTTGTTCATTTATTTAAATGTTGAATGTTTTGCTCAAAAATATTATTGCTTTCACCAAAAGGTATGGTAATGGTTATTAAGAGGAAAGGGATGAAAATGCTTTCTGAGAAGCAGAAAAGGATTGATTTGTTGTAAAGTAATATGCTCTGATTTTAGTACTTATCATTTGTTTATTTCAATTCTCAGTTTTCAAAAGCCACAAAATTTGTGTTCTGCCCTGGAATGAATGCTGAGTGTTTAAGCTGAACCTTTTCGGTTGTCCTTCTGTCTCTGATTGTTGTCTAAAGAACAGGAACATGGGAAGGCCAGAAGGATGAGCCACTGGCTCCATGCATTAAAAGGCAGTTGCTGGTTACAAACAAAAACACTAAGAGGCAAAACAAGAAGTTCAGATCTTGCTTCTGGGTTTTACTCTCTAAGGTTTACTACATTTGTAAAGAGAATCCAGTCTCAAGCCTTTGTGTGTAGAGTAGTTAATTTCATTTTTTATCATGAAATACATGTATATTTGAATTTACCCTATGGTTCAAAATGCTAGCCTTGAAATGAGTATTCAACCCAAATCTTATTAGATAGTGGAATATTTGCAACTTTTTTTTTCTGTTACTGAAGAGAAATGTTTTAGAGATTACTTGATATAAACAGACTATTTGAAAATTGGTAAATAATATTTAAATTAATATATGTTTAGTAACTTATATTATATATATAATTAATATATATAATTATAGGATCATAGAACAGTTTGGGTCGAAGGGGACCTTAGAAACCATGTAGTTCTAACCCACCTGCCATGGCCAGGGACATCTTTCACTAGACCAGGCTGCTCAAAGCTGAATCCAACCTGGCCTTGTCCATTTCCAGGCATGAAGTATCCATTTTTTTAATATCAGACATAAAACATGATTACTCTTATGTAGGTCATAACTTTGATATTTTTGTTTTCCCTTCAGATAGTTGAAGTTTTTTTTGAAATATGTGATTCAGCAACGCATTTTGCTGACACAAAGATAAAAATTGAACTATATTTATGCAAAATCATGTAGGCATAACTTAAAAAATGTGTTTCACATAAAAAAATACCTCCTCAGAGTTTTTATTATCATGATAGACTAAACAGTCTGGGAGCCTGAGGCTTTGAAGAAGAAGCTTTTGCTCTCCTGTGACAGTTATTCAAAACATAGCTGGAGGAGGCCAGCTCTCGCGGTTGGACAAGCAGACCATGACAGTTCTTCCCTGAGGTTTAAATATGCTGTACTGACATGAATATAAAATCCATTGTTATCACTGTGTTAGTTTAAACACTGACCTACTCTCCTCCCTCGGATTAATGAACACCATCACAGCACTTTTATTGTGTACCTTAATTGAGTAATGATCTCTGGGGGCCAAGTGCTACATATGTAAAACTACTATTGACCTCAGTGGGAAGAGACAGTATCTGTTTTTTCTCAAGGCAGAAGAGATGATTAAAACACAAGAGGAATTAACTGAGACATGGGAACCTAAATATAGTTCTGGTCAGTGCAACATTCTCTCTTCTTCCCTCTCATTCTTGCCCTGAATATCTTTTCAGCAAGGATTGTTAGAGGAAAAGGATAATGGCAGTTGGAGTTTGTTGTTCTTTCCTAAGCTAACAAACAATGTCAGCCTTAATTTGCTACTGCTGGTGTGTACCACCTCTGCACAGGAGTCTGGAGTCTTCTTCAGATCTAACACTTTGGAGAATTGATGCTTCCTTTTTAACAGCATAATGATTCTCAAAAATGCAGAACATTTTGGGTCACTGAGGGAAATTTGAAATTGTATTTAGTCCTTATAATGGCTTGTCACAATACTGTGATGCTTTGATGTTGTAATGAAATGCACATTTGTAAGATATTGGGGGGAAAAAATGGAAAAATAATCTGGTTGAAATAGTGCTCACTCTCTGTCTGGAAATAAGTTTAGGCTCTGAAGGATTCCTGACAGTGAGTTTGTTCTGATTTATTTCCACTAAATTCTATATTTAATAATAGATTTTGGCTGAACAAAAATAGTTCTAGAAAAAAGGGCCAGCATATCTCAGAGGGTATTGAAGATTATCTTGTTGAGATGAATGCTTGCTCTATACATGTTGATTCTGTGAGTCCATAGAGCATCTAGTGTGTAGAGGGACTTAAATGATTTCCCAGAAATCCTTAGTATGATGAGAATTATAATGTAAATTACTCTAAAAACACTAAGAATGGATANGTTATTCAAAACATAGCTGGAGGAGGCCAGCTCTCGCGGTTGGACAAGCAGACCATGACAGTTCTTCCCTGAGGTTTAAATATGCTGTACTGACATGAATATAAAATCCATTGTTATCACTGTGTTAGTTTAAACACTGACCTACTCTCCTCCCTCGGATTAATGAACACCATCACAGCACTTTTATTGTGTACCTTAATTGAGTAATGATCTCTGGGGGCCAAGTGCTACATATGTAAAACTACTATTGACCTCAGTGGGAAGAGACAGTATCTGTTTTTTCTCAAGGCAGAAGAGATGATTAAAACACAAGAGGAATTAACTGAGACATGGGAACCTAAATATAGTTCTGGTCAGTGCAACATTCTCTCTTCTTCCCTCTCATTCTTGCCCTGAATATCTTTTCAGCAAGGATTGTTAGAGGAAAAGGATAATGGCAGTTGGAGTTTGTTGTTCTTTCCTAAGCTAACAAACAATGTCAGCCTTAATTTGCTACTGCTGGTGTGTACCACCTCTGCACAGGAGTCTGGAGTCTTCTTCAGATCTAACACTTTGGAGAATTGATGCTTCCTTTTTAACAGCATAATGATTCTCAAAAATGCAGAACATTTTGGGTCACTGAGGGAAATTTGAAATTGTATTTAGTCCTTATAATGGCTTGTCACAATACTGTGATGCTTTGATGTTGTAATGAAATGCACATTTGTAAGATATTGGGGGGAAAAAATGGAAAAATAATCTGGTTGAAATAGTGCTCACTCTCTGTCTGGAAATAAGTTTAGGCTCTGAAGGATTCCTGACAGTGAGTTTGTTCTGATTTATTTCCACTAAATTCTATATTTAATAATAGATTTTGGCTGAACAAAAATAGTTCTAGAAAAAAGGGCCAGCATATCTCAGAGGGTATTGAAGATTATCTTGTTGAGATGAATGCTTGCTCTATACATGTTGATTCTGTGAGTCCATAGAGCATCTAGTGTGTAGAGGGACTTAAATGATTTCCCAGAAATCCTTAGTATGATGAGAATTATAATGTAAATTACTCTAAAAACACTAAGAATGGATATTTTTATTATTATTTTTTAACCAAAAGAAAATTACAGGAATCTGAAAATTTTGATGAAATATCATTAAATTAAAGGATTCAAGTGTTTTGAAAAGTTTTCTATCCTCCTGAAATTGGATTTAAAACCAATCTTTTAGTTTGATTTTGAGCTTATGCTTCCAGTATTTTATTTTAATTATCTACTTATGCATATTGTGAAGTATTCATAATTTTACATGAATTCTTAAAAATTGAGTACTTAACTAATTTATATATTTTTATGACTTTAAAATGTGAGATAATGTAAGTCAATAAAAGATTATGAGACTTCTATCATGGTTTAACCTCAGTAGGGAACTATGCCCCACACATCTTGATCACTCCCCTGCATCGGCATAGGGGAAAGAATCAGGAGAGTAAAAGCTAGAAAACTCATGAGTTGAGATAAAGATAGTCTAATACAGAATACAAAAGCTGCACATCCAATTAAATCACTGCTTCCCATGGACATGCATGTGTTCAACCACGAACAGCCCAGAAAAGCCGGGCTCCGTCAGATGTAAATGTTGCTTGAGAATACATACACCTTAATCCTGATCATCCCACTTCTTCCTTCCCACAGCTTTTATTGCTGAACAAAAATGTTATATTGCGTAGGATAGCCCTTTGATCAGTTGGGGTCAGCTGTTCTGGCCACATCCCTTCCCAATTTCTTATGCACCCCCAGCCTCCTCCCTGGCAGAGTGGCAGGAGAAGCAGAAAATTCCTTGACTCTTTCAGCACTGCTCAGCGGTAGTTGAAATGTCATTGCATTATCAACCCTGTTTTGGTCACACATCCAAAACATAGACCCATTCATACTGCAATGAAACCTAAGTTTATGATTGCTGAAATCAAAACAGCAGTTCACATACAAGTGACACGGGTAAAACCAGCACCACTTGGATTTCTTTTTTATTATAAATGTTGCCATAAATAGAACCTTTTCTAAAGCACCCCTATGTTACCAACATTGTTTTGGTCACAAATACAAAATATAGCACCATACAATGTTCTATGAAGAAAATGATTTCTTTTCCAGACAAAACCAGTAGAGATGTCCAATTATTTTTCATTATATTTTTTTCCCAGGTAGAGTGTCATGGTTTTCATGTGCTTTTAGACACTAGTGGTTTTAGCCACAGTTTCTCATTTTTTTGACCCCTAGGCAGGAATAGAAACCAGTCCTGAACTATTTTGTTTTTTTCTTGCATGACTCTGTTTTACTGACAGTTATAACCTGTATTTGCATGAAAACATGTATTTATGCCAGAAGTTTGGAAGGCTTGAGGTCAGCTAGTAGCTAGCTGAACACTGACAGAACTGGGATGTGTTTTGCATAAAATGTACAAAAACAACATCCAAAGATAGAAGTCTCTTTGCAACAAGATGTCTAAGAAACAGAATTTGAATTACTCTACTGGTCTTCTTGGCTCAGTTCTGTTGAGGGAAAGGGGATTTTAGCCACTCATTCAGACTTGCTCACACATGAAGCTCTCTTCAGCACATTGAATGGTATACAGTCTCACTGGAAATGTATTCCTTGTTCGGCATATTTGCCAATGTGCATTCACATCTCTCCCACAGTCATGGAGGCACTTGCAGGATTTTGCAGCCCATGGGAGCATACAAAATTGTCAAATGAATAACTTCTTTTTGTGCATCAAAATAGAAATAGCTCTCCTTACCCATGGGATTTCATGCTTTTATTGCTGCTTCTGGCTGCCATCATGGGCTCTTAACTTGCTCTTACAAGTGGGTGATGTATATTCAGTTTCTTGCTATGCCACTTGCAAAAAACCCCAGCCAGTTCATCCAAAATGCCATTAGTACTTTTGCCAACTGCGTTGAAAATCAATAGATACTTATATTGTGAAGGATTATAAAAGGTAAAAACTTGAATTTTTATCTCTGTAGTTTGTGGTAAGAACAGAGTAAATAGTTTAATTGTGTTCATTTTATTGCCAGATGGTACTTGGCTAATGTTCTTTCCTCTCACTCTAAGAAAAGGCAAGGAAATACATGAGCAGTAAAGACGAGAGAACAAGAAGATATGAAAAATCTTAGGAAATGCAGGGACTGTGTATTAAAGCAGCACTGATTTAAAAACAAAAACCAAAAGATATTAAGAAATGTGTCTGTCCATGAGTGCGCAGCAGACCACTTAAAGTAAAGCTCTCCAGATGATGATATAATTTCATTTCCAAACAGACATAAACTCAGTAGTTATGGGGGAACAAAATCAAAAGCAAGAGTTTTTAGAGGAAAAAAAAATAGGAAGAGAAGAATTTAGTAAATTCTATCCTGTTTCCACCCCTCATCTCAAAATGAAAGAAGTGGAATGGAAAGTAGTTCAGAGAAGAACAAGGATGTAAAGAGGCCTTGGAACAACCTTTGTGCAAAGAACAACTTTCTGAAATAGATGAGCAGGAACTAAAAGTGAAAAGGAACACAAAACTAGGCTAGAAAGGAATGTTAGAGAAAAACTAATACTCTCTTGTGTGCAAAAATGATCTTGAGAAATCAAGTTAAGGTAACAGGAGGCACGTTCAAAAGAAGTAATGCAGTTGTTTCTCCTGCAACAGATCACATTTGTGAAATTCCTTGTCAATTTGTTGTGGAAGGGAACTTTGCATTAACTTAGGGAGGAGTCTGGCTAACTGCTGGAGAATGCATTCCCTGAGCATGCTAGACAGCTACAAATCCAGCTGAGTTTGGAAATAGATGAAGGATGAGAGAGTACTCAAAGTATTATCCCATTCTTCACCCTAGGCATCCACTTTTTGGAGACAAAGTCCTGAGCTAATGGACTTCAAGTCTAATTTATGGCAGCTTTTTTGTCTGTTTTGTTTTGGGATTGAGGGTGAGGTGGTTTGTGGAGGGGTCTCTGTGGTTTTCTTTTGTTTTGATTTTGGTTTTTGGTTTTGCTTTTTCAAAGGAGGAAAACAGGTTTACAGTGTCTGAAGAATTATAACATCATTATAAAGAAAAGGGTGGGCCAGAAGAAAAAGACAACGTCATCACAGAAACTGTTAGCGTGATGCCTTGTGTACACAAGGTTTTATATATTTCTATTTCAGCCAGTATTAAAATCTTAGAAGACCTACATAATTATTTTTTTTTTTTTTTTTTTTGTGGAAGCTTTTTTTTTAAAACTAATTATTTTTAAAACAGTTTCCCTTTCTTATTTCTTCAAAGATATATATTTAATGAAAAAGAAAAAAATAAATAAAGCCAGGAAAACACAAAACCCCCAAACAACCCAGCTGTTCCCAAAGAAAAGCAGGGTTGGCTCAGAAAGAAAAATATTTTTCAATGATTTTAATAGACCTCTTTGTTCTGGAAGCATTGACATTGATTGCAGTGGGAAACAGCATAGGGCCATTAAGTATGTTTACTTCAAGTCACTGATTACTTTTCTTGAAAGTGCTAATGATATTCAAACTCTTTAGCAGTGCTTTTGAACCATGTGTATCATGAAATTCCTCTGCCAGCGTGGCTGTGGTTTTGCACAGCGTAGGACAGATGGGCATATGAAACTGCTCGGTGCTCCTGTGTGGCAGGGAGTTCCAATGAGTGCCCTGGCAGGAACACTCACGTTCTCCTGACGGACAGCCTGGTGTTAACAACCAGCAGCAAGCCCCAGAGCAAGGAGTCACAGAGCTGGAGCAGAGTGGTGGTCTCCAAGCGCCTGCAAGGCCAGTCATAAACTTTGGAAAAAATACGCTGGGCCTGTGGAATGAGGTTGGATGGGATGCTGGGAAAAACAGTAGATGTTTGACCACTGGTTGAAGAAAAGGGTGCCTGGAGGCCTTGCATTGTGACGTGCTAGTACTGAATAGAGGATGAAAAGAAACGGGTGGGAGGGATGGATAAGGATGATAAAGTGCAGGATATTTCCCTTCTGTTGTCTAGCAGGCTCTTATATGTACTGAATTAGGCTAAACATTGCTAGCTGTAGGAACTGGCAAAGATGGATGACTAATTTCACCCACTGAAGAAATAAGAAAAATGTGTTTGTCCCCAGTACAATAAGATTAGAATTGAAGATAACAACGCTGATTTTCAGTCTGAATGTTGTATGCTTTGGAGATGTGACTGTGTAGTCTCGCAATTGTGTGATGACCTTAAATATTTCATAAGCATTACTTTTCTATGTTTAGCTGTCAAGGCTTAGACTTACTGTATCAATTCATTGCTGGCAGCCTACTTGAAACTGAATATCAAACAGCTTCTTACAGTGCTCCAAAATGGCTCTTGAGGCTGGCTTGGTTCTAAGAGTGAGGTAGGCAAATGAAAATGTGGGAAAGGTTTTAATGGACAAGGTTAAATTTCTGAACCTGACAATATTTTTTATTAATTGTGACAATTATGCATGAGAAAGTGTACTGTTATATGGTCTTACCTCAAAAATCTCTTTACTTGTCATAGAAGATCTTTCAAATGCTGTTTTATTCTAGTGAAAAAAAAATGTAACTTTCTTTATTCTCTAGGCAGTATAATTTGTTTATCATGAGTTATAATCCTGTCCTCAAAATCTAACAGCTTGTAGAACAAACATCGATGAGCTACGCCATGAGAAAGAAGTAATTAAAGTTATAACTCTTGTGTTTATACAACAGTTTAGTAATGAATCATACTAGAACCTCTTGTTTCAATGTTGACATAATCTAGAAATATTATATTTATATTATGTTTCACTGAATAGATTTCAGAAAAAATGTTTACCTGTTAGAGAAAAAGCATTTTACTTTCTGCAAAAAGTTTAAAAGTAGGCACCTACGTTGTTTCTGGAAACTATTTACCATAATATGCAAGTCAATACACCTTGGTATTATACAGTGCTTTTTTTCTTTTTTCCTTTTATGGTTGCTAAGACATTTGAAATCTTCATTGATGAGCTTTCTTGTTCTGTTTGTGAGTAGGGGTGTTTTCATTTATTTTTATACTTTATTGAAAATTTAAGTTAGACCTCCCAGTTTTATTAACTGAATTTTTCAAAAGAGCTTAGGAACATGTGGGAACATCCCTCTTCTGATTGATTAATGCAAGCTGATTGTATTTTTCAGGTTACTATATCTGATCTTTGTCATGGTGATATATGTAATCTATTTAACTGTTCCAGCTGCACAAAGACAAGAATAAATGAATATGCCTCTCTATGGCTGACAAATATTTAGACAATTTTTCTTATTTATTTAGCTTGCCAAGATAAATTTAAAAAATAATTTTTTATTCCTCTGAGAAGTAATTCAAACACATGGAAAAGTTCAAAATTAATTACATCTGTCTATCTATATATCTATCTGTCTATCTATCCATCCATCTTTATTAGTATTAGCAATTAATTTTTAGATTTTAGGAATACCCTGAAATTCCATGGCTACATGAAAAAACATTAATGTCTGGAAACATTGCAGACATTTAAACTATGACAATGCGCTCTTTATTCTCACCAGTACACTGTACTTCCCTACTCTATTAGAAAATAGGCCACTCTTCAATTAGAGGCAGATAGGAGACACATTCTGTCTCACAAGTTACTTGATCTAGAATAAACCAAAGAGGAAAAAGTTTGACAAGTGGTGTATTTCGAGCATGTGTAACTGACATGAGTATCGGATTTCTTAGAAAGAACATGCCTGAAAACACACATCATCTGTCTGGGTATCTAAATAGGTGTCGAATATGGGAAAGGTGACAGCAGCAATTAAAGAAGGAAAAACAAAAATAGTAGTTGGTGAAAATACCATTAAGGAAACTAATAAATGCCTTCTTGAAAGGTTGTTGCCTTAACAGGTCTTTCTCATGAATATGTAGAGGTTTCAATTTGTGACTTCAGATTCTGAAAACTGCATCTAGTGTCCTACTATGTTGATTACAATGATTGCTTTAAAATTTTGTCAGGATATGGGGAAAATGTTACGTATTGCCTGAATCTGAATGTGTGCATGTGAATATAAAGAAAGAAAGAAAAAAAACCAAACAAACAAAAAGGAAAGGCAGGAAAGCATAAAACAAGGAGCAGATATCGAAGATGTGTGCAAAGTGGTTTTATTTAATGGCAAAATTGTAGAAATTGTGCCCATTTATTTCAGGTATCTTTAAAAAAAATATTCTGTTCCAATTTCTATTAGTTGTTTAATAATATCTTTAACTTTTATTTCTGTAAATATTTTATATGGGAACTTGCTGTAGGGTAAAAAATAGATTTTGTTGTTATTTTTATTCTCTGAAATTGAAAAAATTTATACTGATACTGGCTGATTTAGATATTTAATTTCTGCCTACCTAAGCATGTTAAATTGCAGTCTGTTTAGGACAGCTGGTAGTGTTTAAGAGTTATGTCCACTGTGTTTTAGAGGTCACAAATAGCATCATTTATGTTGTGATTCAATTCAGAATGATACTATTTTAGTAAAAATAAAAATTTTCAGAAATTTACTCTAAAAAATTAAGTCCAGTATCTCACTGAAAGAATTATTTGGCTATAGCTTTTCTGCCATAATTCTTTAGACTTTTTTGGCATTTAGCAGCACTGCAAGAGTGCTAGAAGTAACGCAGTTTGCTCAAGATTGTTTTGCTTCCATAAATAGAAGCAGTGTGTGTTGGGGTTTCAGATTGCTTGCCATTGTTTATTTGGCAATTTGTGTTCAGAAGATAACCATCACATTTGTAAAAAGTAATAAAATGAAAAATGGTAGTGGTTGTCTGAAATTGCTTTTACTTGCCACATGCTAATAGCTATCTTTGGGGTTATTGTGTGTGAATCCTCAAAATAAAAATGGGATGATGGGGAGGAGTTGGAAACACTTAATACAGCTGGATAAAAAGTGACAGTAAAATCTGATGTCCTTTTAGGCAAACTTTCATCTGAAGATGTGGCCTTGAAAGGTCTTAAATTTTATTGCATGTGATATGTTTCCTGAAGGTTTTATTTGGGTTGATTTACAGGTAGTCTTACCAATCAATATTACCTTTAGATATCAGAAAGGAGATTAATCTGACACTGACACTAGATTCTGTCTCCAGTAGTCTTATAAATCACTTAAAAGAGAACAGCAATTGTTGAAAATTTTGTACTCAATCTACTAACTTGATAACAAACTCTGGAAATCTGAAATGAAACCTATGGAACCTTGGTTCCATACTATGAATAAGGATGTTATCAGTAGTCCATGATCTAAGAGGTAAGAAGGTAGTTTCAAGCCTCATGAAAGTTTTTGTTGTTTTAGAGGGGGCAAAGGATCTAGAGGCGGGTTCCAACCCAGCTGCTTATTTCTCAAAAAGTAGTTAACACCAGTCATAAATAGTTCTGCCAGCCAAAATTAGTCTAAAACTTATAAAGACTTAAATCCAAAAGTCTTAAAACGTTTTTGTGACTTTTTTCAGAACAATTCATCTGTTAATGAATTGTTACCATTATTAACATAATAAGTTTTAAGGGCCTACTATTCAAAATAATTTTATTCTCTCTCCTTCTGTGTTTCTACATACTAAAACTCAAAATGAGTGTCACTTCCATGCATTGTCATGGTATACAACAAAAGAAAAAATACTGATTTAAATATTATTCAGCAACATCAAAGCTGAGAATAATTGCTTGGAGAATAATAATTTTTTTTTTTTGTCCCTCTCTGCTTTCCAGTTCTTTTGGGCTTCTCTTTTGATTTACTTTCCTGTTTTTCATGTATTTTGTGGATTTTATGTGTTGCTTGGCATTCTGCATTTATTATTCTAGGAATAGCTAAATTTTTGTGCCACTATAGTAAAATAACAAATTTTCAGAACACTCCATAATTCTTTCTTGTTTTATGATAATAGTATTAGTCTGCCTAGCATAGAATATTCTGCTATATAGTTACCCTAGATCACACCACATTAGCAGGCTACATTTTTCACTGAAGACAAAATTGATCATAGAGGCTCAGTTCTAAGATGAAGGTGCCATGTTTTAGCTAGTTTTTCACTGAAGACTTCCCTTTTTCCTTCTTCTGTCCCACATTGATGATTCAGCCAGCAATCTGATTGTTTGAATGTCCATCATAGATTGTATTGAGGACTTTTTTTATTTGACTTTTGAGCACTTGAGATACTTTCAAACAGTAAAGTAGTCTTGCTACAGCTTTTCTAATTTTGGCTGGAGATAAGATCAGTACTTTTAATACTTCTTAGTTATAAAATGGAAGTTCATCATACAGACTACAACTGAATCCATGTTAAAGTACCAATGAACATAACTGAGCAGCACTGCTTGGGAAGACAGAGGCTCTGCTATGGTGGCCTCACTCTCTGCTCCAACAGCAGTGAGGCAGAACATGCCAGCTGAATTGCTATCTGTAAAGAATCTTGACAATTGCTCCTAGCATAAACATCTCATTTGCGTATCCAACTGGACAGAAGCTGGATTAACCAGGTTGTGCACCACCTGGAATGGTTCTGCAGACCAGGGTATGGCAGATGGCTTTGCAGAAGCAAAGAAAACTTCATCTCTGCCTTCAGCACAGTTATGGCTCTGTAATTTCAAAGTCATTTGGAGTAGTTAAGAAACCTAGAACATTTGCACTTTTCCAAGCTCTCCTCCTGCTTCAGAGTGTTGGATAGCAAGGTACACTCTGAGAAAGGAGTGAACGTAAAAACCAAGAAGCACTAAAGGGAAGATTCAATATTTACAGTTCAGAAAATGGTTAGACATTCCTGTTGTTGTGAACTGTCTGGTGAGTTTATAGTTCTACTCAGACCCTGACTTTCTGTAGTGGTGTTTTCACTACTACTTTTTCTTTCTGTCCTTGGCTTCTCTGCAGAACTTTCAATTTTTCTTTTTTAAAGTTCCATTTAAAAATCTATTCCTTTATAGCCTATCCATTTGGTTTCCCCTGCCCCCCAGGAATCTTCTTTTAAGTTCTGACTCTGTTAACATCTTACACTTTTATGTTCTGCTATAAGAATTCTACTCTGTTCTTTTCAGTGTTCCTTTTCTTTCTCTTTTTCTTTCTCTTTTTTCTATCTTTCTTTGTGTATCAAATTGGAATTATCACAAAGCACACTGATTCCTCATGGGAATCAAAATGAAGCACTGTGTGTCTCATAAAATGCCATCACAGGTGAAATCAATTTCATGCAAATACATACAATTACAAAGTAAGCGCTATTTAGCTTCTTTTCCTGTGGTGTTTCTGGAATTTGGAATGATTGCTAATGGTGAGCTGTTGAAACCTTGTCCTCCATGTTGGGGAACACAGACTAGTCAAAGAAAGAGCTAAACCATGTGGAATTATGTAAAGTGATTCTGGAATTGCGCCTTCTGTTAACACAAGATGTCAAAATCACCATATTTTATTGTTGTCATTGTCCCTCCTAATCCCAAATGGATTACTCAATAAATAGGTGACAAAATAACAAGGAAAAGAAACACACAAGAAAGCAAAAACTAACCCCCAACTGCAAACTGCTGACAATTAAGAAAAGCTTTTTTTTCTTTAATTGTCAGATCTTGCCTTTCCTACCTTTGAGAGACTTCATTGTCCATGACAGTACCATAAAGTCAATTTATGTTAGTGTGATGGGTATTCCTTGATTTTTAGAACAGTTGAAGCTGTGGAAGAGTGAGAGCATGGCCAAATTCTATTAGCCAGGCAATACTGCATGTAAAAATTAGTGTCACCATAATTCCTATCTATGCTTTCAGACCCATCCACAACATGACACCAGCACAGATGGCAATGTTATAAAACAATAAATCCCATAGGAAGCCTGTTGCCATTGGAATAGGTGAGGATCACTAATCAGTACAGAAGTGTGGTCCTTCTGTCCAAATGCCTCAGTCTGCAATAGAAGCTCAAATCTGTGAAACTTATTTATCCATTCATCTTGAGTAATTTCTAATGCTGGCTGACCACAACTCTTGCTCAACCTTCAGGGAAAAAACCCATGCATACTAAATCTCTCCTGATTATTTTGATGTACAAGCACCATAGGCCCAGATTACAAATGTTTTTAGTAACTTAATTCATATTGATTTAAGTAGGGCTATGTATCTAAGCAACTTTGACATTAAATGCGTTCCCTTCTGCTCTTTATTGCAAACAAAATGACTTATAAAAGTGTCTTATATTCCAAATAAAATTGTACAGATTAAAACATGAAACTATGCTCTTTTCTTTCTTCCTTTCTTATAGAAGCAGTGACAATTCTGTACATTTTATTTTTGTCCTTTTTTGAAGTATCACTTTAGTTCAATCACAGTATATACCCCAATAATATTTTTCTTTCCAAAGGATATGTGCTGTGGCCGTGATTCCCTGTTGATGGAAATCACTGAATTAATTTCTTGCTTTGCTTAAGTGCAAAACAAAAGCTTTTGCTTTTCCTACTAAATTACTTAACCCACTTAATTGTGGGTTAATTGTAACTCACAATTTTTGTCACTTTTGCTCTTCCAATTCTTTCCCCTATGCCACTGCAGGGGAATGAGAATGCAGTGCAGAGCTGCCTACAGGGGTTAAACCACAGTGACTATGTATAAAATTCATGTAGCGTGAACACTTTTAGAATCTCATAAAAATAGTTGGTAGATAGAGATTCTGAAATAGTAAAAAAAAATAGTTTTTTTTTTCTTCTCTTTTTGAAAGGAAGAAAAGCTTATGAAAAACCTTATTGCAGATTACTCAGCAATTTCTCTTTTTTACCTTCTGGGACAATGCACTTTAAACTTTTTCATTTGGCATAAATAATTTCTCATTGTGTTCCAGAACACATTGACTGACTCAATCTGCCATAATGCATTCCTCAATCTCAGAGAAAAAATAAAATTTAAAACATGGAGGCATAAGATCAGAAAAGATCCATGGGAGATTTAGAAAAAAATATCAGTATTAGGAGAACAGGAAGCAAAGATAAAGGCAAATGCAAAAAAATCCAGAACAGTACAAGGAAAAATTTCTGATTGTAACCTTTAGGAAAAGCTGGAGTGAATTTCAAGTTTGCAATAGAATTTGAAACTGGGTAATGGGGGTTTATTCTGAATTTTCATCAAAACTTTTAATGATTTTCATTTTTTGTCAGCCTACTTTGTGACAAAGAGGAGTATCCCTCTGTTCTATGCTCTGGTAACATCATAGGGAATAACATAGGATATGAAATGTCAGGCATATAATTGGTTCCCACTTCAGCTATATATGTAGTGAAAACTTTTATAATGATAAAAGTGTTTTGTTTCAATTCCGTTTCCTTTTTGTGATAAAAAAACCCTCATTGGTTAGCTGTTAAGTGGACAGATAAAATACAAATGTTAAATAAGGTCAAAAAAGTTGTAGTCAGATTGAAGTTACAAAAAGCTGTAGAAATCAATTTTTTAGCTTTCTTTAATTTGTTGTCATATATTCTGTGCATATACAATTAAATATATTTGTGGGTACTAGTAATCCATGGAAAGAACAGAGAAAGAGGGGAAACAGCAGTGGGGAAATAGAGGTTAAAAGAACTGCCAGTAAATAATAGAAACACTCTTAACATCTTAAATAAAAGATCAGCATGATAACATTGTCTTGGGAGCTCTATAAACATGGGATAGATTTGATATGGAAGAGAATTGTGTTTGCTTTTGGAATTGTAGTTTCTGCTGTGGTCAGTGCTGAAAGATTTTCCTTGACTCAAAATGCTTGTTTCAGTCTCAGGGAATTTCTGGTTTTACTTTCTGGATGGGTTTGAAGGCCAGCTGGAATAGGACAGGGAGGGTGTTGCTCCCATGATCCATAGAAACAGGATTTATGCCATAGAAATGGGATTTATATATCTCTCTAGAAGGTATTTGCCCATTTAAAATGGTTTCTGTGGTAGCATAGGAGGAAGAACTAAACATTGTAGTTTGAAAAGGAAAATATGCTTCCTTTCAGTGCTGGCAATAACTTTCAAACATGTTTATTGTGCTGTTTAAACTACTTGTATTTCAAACACAGCAGCAGCTGTGAAAGAATTACACTCATGAGCTGAAAAAAACATGTGATAAGTTTTGATGCACAATGTTACTTCATGCTTCGTGCAGGGAGAGAAAATTGGACACACTTGGTTGTGATGAGGCTCAGCAAGACTTTCTCAAACAAAATATTAACTGCCAGATGTACTTTATCTGTGTTAGATGGAAGAAGACTATAAATGATGTCAAATACCTGTGTGTGTAAACTGATTTTTGAGACGACATTTTTTCATGTTTGGTATGTTTGTAGTGTTTAGCTGTGTCACTTAGGGAAATTACATGACTATACCAATATATCATGAAAAATTACTTGGAGCTAGATATTTTTGATTAATTATGCTACCTGTAAAAGTATCCCAAATTATGAAAGACAGTTTAGGAATCGGAGCACTTGACAGCTGAAACATGACTTCTGTTTCACCAGAGTTGATGACAGCAGTAGCTATGAATCTCTGATACTATTCACTCATCCATGCACATCCTCATTAGAACTAATATCATTTCCAGCCCCTGAGAAAATTAAGTATTATTTCTGCTTTATAGGAAAGTCTGCTAGGTGTTGTTTTGTGATTGATTAGAGAAAATATGATATATCTCAGGAAAGAAAAAATTTTCACAGTGATCAGTCTTTAAAAACCCAACTCCTACTACGGTGGTAATATTTTCACTTTTTCTTTAGGTAATTATTTAATTTATGAAGTATTAAAATTTAAAGTGTACTGTTGACATTAAAAATTAAGAATTCCTGTAAACTATAATGAAATGAGAAGAGTAAACACAGAGGAGAAGAAATTAAAACCTGCCACAGAGCATTTACTATTTTTGCTGATCTCAGTAATGCTTGGCAGGACTTCAAGACTATTCTGCTATTTCACTGGTTTCTATCAATGTGTTTGCTGACATAAGTAAAAATTATTATTTTTTTATTATGGAGATTTTGTTCCCAATGTTTTCAGCAAACTCAATTTTAGAAAGCTGAAAAACTCCTTCTGGAAATGGTTGCAGTTTTTTTTAGCATTTCCACTAAGAAAAGTTACGAAATTTAGTGAATAAAAAATTATAACATGAATTAAATGTATTGAAATTATTTTAATAAAACAAGTAGAAAGCAAAATGCACCTTTATGAGAAAAAATGCAGCAATAAAAAAATATTATTAGCATAAAATGGATAATTATGGAGCAATTCCTACCAGAGAGAAACAGCAGGATATTTGCATTTTTGATTCCTAACTTTTTCTGTGTTTGTTTTTGTTGTTTTTTGAAGTTATCTCATATTTCAAACCACCTTTAACCCTCAGCATTACACTAAGGCCATTATCTGTTCGTGTTGCAGGGAGTTTTTACTCACACAAAGAGTTTCCCAATCAAAGACTACAGAACAGTATTCTCACCTAGTCCATCATAGATAAAAAGTGCACAACTGCAGGAAATTTCGGGAGTATAAATTGATTTCCCTGTCTTCTCTTTACATGATCTCCCTTGTATTACCACGTCTCAAGTCAGCTAATCTGATTTCCAAAATGCATCTTTTTACAATACAGTTTCATTTGGACATAAAATGAGGATGATTGTAATAGAGCAGAATCTAAATGAATGTGCATTTACCAACTCTTTGGGGAAGATTTTATGAATCAAGTTTAGATTTGAAACCATGCACATGAATACAATTGCAACATCATGCAAAAGTTTTTCTCACCTGTCTAGGTAAACTAAGTCAAATCAAGTTAGTATTTTCTGAGCAACTCATATAATTTGTAAGAGTAATTTGAACTGTCAGGATAAGGTTTGCTTTTCTTGCTCATAATGGAAGCAACAAAATTTTTTCTTATTCTAGCAGAATTTTAACAGAAACTAAGAATTTAAATTTAGGACATGCTTTTCAAAATACCTGTAAAGTATTCAGAGACACTCTAATAATGATCTGAAGCAAAATAAATCTAACTGGGAAATATTTTCTTTAACTATACATAGTTCTGCCCTCCAAATATTTTTTCCTGAAATGTAGCTTTTCCAGTCAAGTTAATTCAGAAAAATAAGGTTGTTTGCTATTACCATTAGCTATGCAACAGAATTGTATTTAAAAACTGGAAAAACTTGCCTATTTTAAGATTGAAAATGAGTTTTAATTATCTTTGTATAATTGATATTGATCACATCACTGAATCAATGTGTTCCTAAGCCAACTATGAATTGTAATTTATCATTAAAAAAGTTTAATTGAAACTTTGTATAAATTACAATGGTTAGTCAATATGAAGAGATTTCATATTATACCTTAAACCATAAACAAAACAATTGAAACCTAAAAATAAATAAGTATTGATACAAATCTTTTTATGAGAAGCAGGGACAAAATAATCTTGGAACAAGATGGATTACTTCATAAGCATAAATGACATCTCATAGCCAAGGCAATAACTTGCATATAACTTCAAATTATTCATTGCTCAAAACCTATTAGATTGATTCTTAAGTGTTTGCAGAGTTATTCAAATTGTCCTTTGTCAGTGATAAACTGAGAAGTTCCTATTTATTTCCTTGTTAAATTTCCAAAGATGAACTGAGATATTTTGTTATTCCTCTCTAGCTATCAATAGATAACTTTTAACTGGGAGAAAGATGAATTATAGGTTTACAAAAACAATTTATGATGATAAATTCATGCACATTTTCCACAAAACAATTGGGATTAATGCAAATGGATGAGCTAAAAATTATCTGTCAGACACTGCAATTTTTCTTATTTATATGATTCCTTTTGTACATACAGCCTTAGCATTAGAGAAAGCAATGCTCTTGAGATCAATGGCAGAGTATTTTTAAAAAGAGAACATGTAAAAAAAAAAAAATTGTTTTGGACATGGCATAATGTTTCGTACTACTGAATATATAAACATTAAAACTAGACAAAAAGATTGTTCACTCTAGTCTGAGTCATGACAGCTGAAAGAAATAAAAAAGAATTATATCATTGTATTTATAAATAAATACTTTTATCTGTAAATTAAGACATTTGTTATTGATATAGGCATTTTATCTTTTTATATAGTAACCATTTTGTAGCTATGTACTTATACAGTAATTAGTATATTCTACAGAGAATGTTTCTTTTAGAAAGATAATCTTCAAACTTTCACAAATCAGCAGCATATACACACTCGTGTATTGATATGCTTTTGGTTTTGTTTTAAAATATTACTTGAGTTATGTCTCAAGTAGTCTGAAGATCTTGACTGATGCATCACATCAGACCTCTAGAGCTGGTAAGAGAGGTGATAATATGAAAGCAGTTCTGATGTAGAGTGGGGTTTACTTTCCATACTATATTTGTAGAATGTGAATTTTTTCTAATTTGTGATGTGAAAAGGAATTTCAAAATCTGACATAATCACTCAGAAAGATTTCAGCTGTGACATTTGCTGACAATAATTGTATTTATTCTCCTCATGCCTGAGAGGGATCACTGCTGACTGCACAAAACGTTTGTGGTGCTTGGGAAAGGGACAATTCTGTTCATACTTGCAGCTTTCCATAATGTCTAACTACAGGCAGTACTTTACTGGATGGCTTTGGCAGTATGTATTTGTATTACTACACATTGATTTAACTACTGCACATAGCTGATTTTTTAAAGTAAAGATTTAGGAGGACATTTTATCCATACAACTTAATGATTATGCACGTGTGAATACTTGAAAGTGTTGCAAGCAAAATTGGTGATCCACTTTCTACAAGTATTTAATCTAATCTGTTCGTTTTCAAAAATGTTCATCAGGTTTGTTTTTGGACCTAATGTTGTTGTTTACCATTCAAAGTCAATTTTGAACATGAAAAAGCAGGTTGGAAATATTTTGGTTGTGACTACTTACCAAACCATAAGAAAAAGGAAGTACAATGTGAACAACTGAATAGGTCTATTCATTGGGGATGAGATTCTGAATAATCTATACCAGTTAAAAAGAAAAAAAAAGCACTCACTGCATAAAAAAGACTTATTAACTCCAAAACAAATTGAGATAAAGAATGTTGCCTAAGAGACAAAATAAAATTGCACTCTGGTTACAGAAAAGTCATTGGAAATTAAGCTTGAAAAATCCATATTATATAATTTCTTTATTATCCAAAATTGAACATGGAAAGATGATCTTGTGATTAGTGCAATGGACCAGAAAATAGGCAATTCTAAGTTTAATCGTTGGTTCTGCCTTGCTCTCCATGTATGATACAGACAAAATGTCTTTCCTTCTCAGCTACATAAAATCAAAATTTATAATAAGCTCTAAGTCTGTCATAAGCATGAGGTGCAACCAACTGATTTGAAATATATATTTTGACTAAGTAATAGTCATAAGTTAAACTTTGATTCTCAATGAAAGTAACTATGCATGAAACAGCATTTCCTTTTTATGTATCATGGCCACCCCCCTGGAAAACAAAACACAACAAAAGCTTATTCTATTGTGTTAACTGATGTGAGGATTTTTTGAAAAAGAAAATATTTACTGACAATTTTTTTAAGTATGAAATTTTTTTCTTTGTACTTAGATTATTGTGGGATTACATTGCATACAGAAAGTCAAATAATGTAGTTAGTCTAATTAAAAATCTTGTAAATTAATTAAAACACAACAAAAATTTTTGTGGTTAGTCCAAGTGCTAAAACTCAGTGTTCAAATTATTCAATTAACACAAAACAAAACTCATAAACAATACAGGTGTAAATGGTTAACGAAAAACATATTAATACATGCCTCTCTTAGCATGGTGTCATGTTCACCCTTCTCATGACTCTCCTGATGGTCAGGTCACCAGTAACTGTCTCCACAAGAAGGCAATGCAGAGTTCAGGTGAGCTGCCATCATTCCCAGTGCTTTGCTAAAGGTCTTGCAATCAAAGAATCACAGACAGGATAAGGCTGGAAGGGACCACAGGGGGTCATCTGATCCAACCTCCCTGCTCAAGAAAGGTCATCTTAAGAGCACAGGGCACAGGATTGCATCCAGACAGTTCTTGAATATCTCCAGAGAGGGAGACTCCACAGCCTCTCTGGGCAATCTGTTCCTGTGCTTGGTCACTTACACAACAGAGTTCTTCCCTATGTTCAGCTGGAACTTCCTGTGCATCAGTTTCTGCCCATTGCCTCTTGACCTATTGCTCAGCACCACTGAGCAGAGCCTGGCTCCATCCACTGACACCTTCCCTTCAGACACTGACAGACATTGCTGAGGTCCTCTCTCAGTTGTCTCTTCTTGAGTCTGAGCAGTCCCATCTTTCTCAACCTTTTCTTGTAAGATGGATGTTCCAGTTCCTTAAACATCTTTGTTGCTGAAAATAAAAGTGAAGTGGGAATAGATTTAAAACCTGGAAATGCTAGCTGGTGGGACTTCTGTTGTGAAGTAGACAGGGAAGTTAAAAGTGAAGGGGAGCATATTTCTTTCACTGACTGAAAATTTTTATAGAGGAATCACATGCTGAAATGCAAAAATACTGCAATAATCACTCAAAAAGAGTTTCCAATAAAATGTTTTGTAAATTATTATTTTTCTGTGAGATATTGCAGTAATTTAGTGAGGTAAATGTATTTCTCCAAGAGGTTTGATTTGGGGGGTATAATTTTTTTGTAAGAGAAAAAAAGTGTACCCTTAAATTCACAGATTCAATGAAAAACGTAAACTCAAAATAGTGTTCGATATGAACAATGTAATCTTTAAAGAGTTGTGCTTTTTCATTATGAGCTGTTTAAAATTTTCATAATAAGATGAAACTCCCAATGTCCTGATTTGGGGTGCTCTTTTGTTTTCCAAGTGCCTTAGAAAACGAATTATATTGTGTTACAATTATTCAGGCCTAAATTCTCTGAAATGATCCCAGCTGGAACTTTAAAGTGTCATACTCTGTAAAACAGGTAATCAGATAATGAATATTACAAAATAAGGTATCATAAAAACATTTGCTAATAGTGTAGGGCACTTTGAATGGACTTTTGTCAATCATAGTAAAATGACATAAGAAAATACATTATTTAGATGCACAATTTTGCCACTTGTTAGGAACAGCCAGTAGGCACTAAGGTAGGCTGAGGATGTGAGAGAAACTGCCATACCTGTGGCTACATTAAAGTTTCCTGTGCATTGTTAGAACATATATCAAATTTTAAGCTTGCCAATGCCACAGCTAAAACTTCCTGAAACTTGCAGTTTCATGGTTTACCGAAATACAGAGATTCCATTTTTTCTGGAAGTCTGCCCAAAAGCAACCTATATTCTTGGGTAAGGATTAAGAATTATCCTGTTATTTTTTGGCATTTACAGAGTTGTAGCTCCATTTCTTTCTTTTTATTTCTCATCTCTGACAGAGAAAACATTTTTCTTGCATTCATCTGTGGAAATATTAGCAAGTCATCATATAGTTGTCACCCAGTAATAAACCTTTTGCTTTCCCCCTGTATAAAGTGGACCTACATAAAGCTAGTTATCTCATATTACAGAAGGTTGACATAATGGAAACACTGATTAAGAATTAAATCATTTCATTAGAGTAAGTGCCTGCAACCACTTTCCAGATGACACAATGCATGATAAGCCACAATTGTGGTATGAAGCAAGAAAATAACATATGTTAGGGGATAAAATGTAAGGTAATCATCACAGTTACAATTAGGCCTGGTGTTGCTAGTTATCATATTAAACTTGACTGGACCTAATGGAAAGTGAAAGAGAAATAAAATTACATCACAATTGACAAAGTGATTGCATTTTCAGATGTATAATTTTTTTTCTTCCCCAGAATTCCATTCTTATGTATAACAGACCTATATAAT
Source organism: Pardalotus punctatus (assembly GCA_013400915.1). Taxonomy (NCBI): domain Eukaryota; kingdom Metazoa; phylum Chordata; class Aves; order Passeriformes; family Pardalotidae; genus Pardalotus; species Pardalotus punctatus. The sequence continues at coordinate 637,445 of VZTX01008513.1, read as the reverse complement.
ATTTTTCCATACACTTATGATAGCAGAAACAATATTTGTTTCCCTTTCAAGATATTTTTTCCTATGTTAGGCAAATTTCTTTATTTTCCTAATCTATTCCTATTTCAATTATTTGTTTATGCCATTGCAATGATGCAGAACACAGAAACTGTTAGCTAACAGATATTAGTATATTTAATAATCTCTGATGATGTTACCCATCTCACTTCTGAGAGAACTCACAATCTATGTGAGTTCTCTTGGCATCAATTGCAGACACCAGCGATAAAGATTAAAAAGTTAAAGAGAATAAAAGAGTATTCTCAAATCTGCCAGTGCCTTTTCAGGAGTCACTATGACACACAGGAAATGTTACAGAGGTTTTCCAGGGCACATTTATGAACAATTTACAAGGGAATCATGCCAAGCTCTCAGGGCACATATTCGAGATGACTAGTCTGATGAAACTATATAAAACTTACCAATTTCTGCCTGCATTTTTTTACTACTGTTGTTCATTGGTGGGTAAACTTTCAATAAACAATAGAACAGAATTTTGTATTTTTAAGGAAAAGGAATATGCTTGTGCATTCTTTCACTTCCCTTTTGTTCTATAATGGATATTGCTTACATCAAAAATGTGCTATAAATTGAATTTTTTGCTAGGACTCATATATAGAGTTGCACCTATTAATGAAAAACCTGAAAAAAAAACCCAAAACTCAACTGGTTTAAGAGGCTGTGTGAAATTAATACACATCAGTCAAAGAAATGCACTTTGATATGTACTGTCATGGTTTTATTTTCCATGCCAATTGCACACCAGAGTTCAAAGGAAAGGAATATGTTGGGGATTTTTAATCTCTTCAGTCTGTACCTTGCCAGACTTTTTATATTTATTTCAGAAAGGTCTTATAGTTCAATGTATTGTTAAATCACACATGTAATATAATTGGGAATTGCTAAGAAAACACCTCAAAGAGAAAAAACAAAACAAAACAGGCTTGTGAGCACATCACACCTGTAATTGATGTATGTCTATTTCTCTCTTCACTAATCTGGTTAGACATGTGGAAAGGACACACTGGGAGAAAAAAAACAAAACAAAAAACAAAACAAAACAAAACCAAAAACCAAAACCAAACCAAACAAAAAAACCCCAGAGAACGCAATAACCTGATTTATGATATCTGAAAAAGGTTTTTTCCATTTTCTTACCAGGAAAGGTAGTTGAGCAATTCATGGGATTAAAGAAGTCACTTGAAGGCTCAGTGTGCTCAGCTCAATGCCTGACCTCATGCATTATTTTAGGCATGTCATTCTCTTTAAGCAGATTTTGTTGTCTGAAAGATGTTCGGGTCAGAAGCAATTGTGTTCTGTATTTGTACATGGCCTGGAACAAAATAAGGTAACTGTTATTGAAATGTCACCAGTAAGCCTTATTTCTGCAATACTTGGAGCCAATACTTTCCTCCTAAGTTTCATGTTTAATTTAAAAGCTCCAGAGAATACATTTAGTTGGGAACCTCAAAATAAAAACTTCATAAAACTTCTGAAAGACCTCCTGCAAAATAGTAGTGGTGTGCCATTTAAGGTAATGGGTGTCAAAAGGAAGAGAAAAACAAATCAATTCATAAATGTTATCTTTCTTATGGTAGGTTTTTAATTAGACTATTTAATCAGAAAAATATTTAGAATAACAATTGAGTAAATGTTGTTAATCTGTTTCCTGATGTTAATCCCGAATAGTGCATCCCCTCACTTTTCTAACTCTTCTTTGTTATTTCCTAATGGCACTGAGATGATAATTTTTAAAAACTACAGAATTTGATATTGTAATAGTGGAAAAAATGTTTGCCATTTCTATCAAGCAACAGAAAGGAGATGAAGCAATAAGTCCTTGATTTGGGAATGTAGAGACACAGCCTGAGAACTTAGTTTTGTATATGTGATTTAAAAAACAAATATAGTCCAAAACCTAGACAAAAAAAAACAAATACTGAAGTTCATAGTAAAATATTTAGCATTCATGTGTGAGGTTAAAGTGAAATATGTCAGATAATTTAACAGTGTCAATATTCATGGTTTGAAGAAGGAAAGAGCAACAAAGAATTTCCATGCACTTGAAAAAAATGAAGGAATGCATGTGAGAATATCTGAAAAAGCCATATATATCTGAGGTGTGTGTTACACCATGAAATGCTAATGATGTTGAATTAATATTTTATTTTCAAAATGGTGTCTCTCCATCTTTCATAACACATAAGTGAAAATTACTTTTGCCTATCACACTTACTGCATTTCTCTGTCCTGAGGTGAGGATTGGCTATTACTGGCATCACTCATGGGCCTGGACCAAAAGTATTACAGCAGCGCTGTACTCACTCATCTGTCTTTGCAGAGTTTCATCATCACCCATTAAAAATCTGCTGCAATAGTTGTTTCTATCACAGTATTTTTCATTCTTCACCTCACTGCATGAAACCTCCTGAATGTAACATTTCTACTAAAATAACTGCTGCAAGTACGGATGCAGTAGGCTAGAGTACACTATTTTTAAATTTCCAATAATGTTATTTACATTTTACACCAATGCCAATAGGAAAGAATGGAGCATCCTGTCTGTGGCTGTTCTGCCTTCTTTTATTTATTCTGCAGTATGCTGTAGGAGTCTTACTTTCTGCAGCAAAATTCTTGTAATAAAAATGAGAAAGACCTTGTAGTACAAGATATTTTGGTACTTAACTAGGTATTTAAACTGTATGTACTTCTAAGACCCTGTCTGTATCACCTCTCCATTATGTAATTTTTACAGAAAAAAGTGCTTCTCTATCTGGGAAATTGCTGTCAAACTTCTAGAGAACATATTTTCAGGGGGCAGCAGGAAAAAGAAAGAAATAAAAGAAAATCATCCTGTTCTCAGTGACCACCTTAATGGTCCCTTATGAAAAGAGTAGTTGACACACTCTTTGGAATAACTTTTTTTATGAACTATTGATGGAATTAATATAAAACAATTAATTCTGAAATAATGAGGGAAGAATGAAAATGCAGTAAAAATATATTAAACCACAATTTATTACAAATTAAATACTGGAATAAAAATATAGAAACATTTTCTGGTAATTCAGCAACTGTTAGTTGGGTTACTGCTGCCTCTGGGTAAACTGACATTTTCATATGCACTAATTAGCAAAGAGGTCAAATAAAACCTCAAATAAAATAGTTCATTTGTGGCATTTTCCCTCTATGGAGGAACTAATCTCAAGCTCTGGAATAACTGACAAAGTAAAACGCTAGGTGTTATACCCACCAGGACTGGCTAATATCTACAGCTAATTAACTGCAAACAAAATGGAGAAAAATAACTTTTTAGACTTTAAAAATTGTTTTTATTATTTAATGAAGTAGCTCTGTCCCAGAGTACAAGAGGATGTTTCCATGCACACAGAGACCCCCTTGGTCTTGGCTGTGGTCAAAGGCTGGAGTGTGTGACAGCAATGCCGAGGCTGCGCTGGTGAAGTCACACAGCCCAACATCTTCCACTCACGTGGAGGCTGAGCCCGCAACTCTGCTGGGCTGACGACAGCAGTGAGCTCTTTTGCTCATTAGTGCATAGAGAAATACCTAATTACACAGGAGTAGCAGAGGCTTGAAAAGAGACAGCTGAAGTACCTGAAGAAATTACAGTCTGTATTAGTTTTAGTTTCCAGAGAAATAAAATCATATAGCTATAAAAACATCAGTTACACTTCTTAGAAAATTATCCTGCCTATAAATTTGATATTTACAAATTGTTAAGTACTCTTTGTTTGGTATTTTTCACTACCTAGTTATTTCCATTCATTTTGTATCAATGGATATGTTTTCCAGTGCATAATGATGCATTTTTATATATTCATGCGTCATGCATTATTACAGTTTGCTGTTTCAAAATATAAAGGTTTCATGAGGATGAACTTGGTAGGATGTTTTTCCTGCCATAAAAGTTAAAATAAAGTCTATTTTAACTCAAATAAAGGCAGAAAGAAAAGTATTTGTCAGTAAGAGCTGGTAAAACGTTTTATGTAAAGAAGTGGAGAAAGCAAAATTTTAGAAATGCTTGATTTTTAAAATCCTATATTGACATTTTTCATTTTATTCTTCATGAAGAAATAATCTCAATTAAAATCAGTAAAAATGTCAAACTGTCATTTGATACCTTTGAAATACTCTGAACCAAACCTATGTTTTCCCCTGAAATAAAGGCAATTTTTAGCTAAAGGCCCCATGAAAACTTGACCAGATTTCTCATGCTGTGAATTCAGGAAGTACTCTCTCCATAGGGGCATTCAAGTGTGGGTTCTTGAGCAGTATGAACGATAAATGCAATTAAATTTTGGATTATTGGTGCCATGTGTTTATGGTACACATGCTTATTGTCTCTTTTTATTTCAAAGCATATGTCTATCATGACTTATCTGTCCATATAATTTGTCAGTAGGCAGAATGCTGTATCAGAGATCTGTTGCAACCTATAGTACGAATACTGCTGACAGTGTTGCCATTTTCTGCTACTTGTTTGGTGCATTTTAGCCCACTTTGAAATCATGGAAAATACTTTTTTCAGTGTTAATTGTCAAAGCATATCTGTACTTTGAATTTTCTGAGATACTGGAAAAATTCTTCAGGCCCCAATGATTTTACTTCTGTTGAAATGTGCTATGAGCAGGAATGAATCCATAAATCTGTACTGTACCATGTGCACTTGAACAAAGGGTCTTGTGGTCCTTCAGTTCTTGTTCAACTTTCAACTCCTGTTGCTTTCTTTTAAGATCATTCTGGTTTTATTGAGGATACAAAAGGCATTCATTCACAGAAACAGTGGGCCTACAGATATTTTTTAATCCTCATTAACATTTAAAATTAATAGATGTACATAAGATTATTATTAAATGAAAACATATAAGCAATAACTTGAACAGAAAAGAGGAATAAAACAGAGCCCTATATGACTCAATTCTTTAATTACACTATTAAAAACACTCTATAAAACAATGTTTAGATATCACAGGATGAAACACAAGCCTTGAAAATTGGTAACTATTTTTCTTATTGAGGGACATCATTGCCATTTTGAAAAAATATTCCTTACCTCAATGTCTGATGTTTTTAACTTAAAACTCCAGACAGCATTTCGTTGCTTAGGTCATAGTTTATCACTAAATGTTTCAATCAGTAAACGAGCTTCAAATAAGAGCATCACAGACCTAAAAGAAAAGACAGTAACTTACCTTTGTTTAAAAAACTTATTTTGTTATCTCTTGTATTGACATTCAAAAATAGAGTATTGTTTATGAATTCGACATAGGGAAAACACTGTAGCTGGATTGCCTAGACAATAGCTACTCCTCATCTGAAAACACGTAACTACAAAAGGGTTAAATGAAATCTTTCCTCTAGAGACAGGATGTAAAAATGTAACTAAAAATAAATGTTGTTTCAGCTTTTGAGGACAGGAGGAGCAGAAGAGACTGTTAGTCCATCCAAAAATAGTCTCCTTGTATATACAGATTTACAGAAAAGGCATACTTCCTTCTACATGAAAATAAGGTTTTCAAAGCAAAATGCAAAGTTATCTGTGGAAGCAGAACCTTTTTTCCAATATATTTGACTGACAGAGGATTGTATGAACAGTAAAATCCTCTTTTCAATATGTAGATAGTTCTAAAATAGCCACATGAGATGTTTCCTTTTGATAGAATTTTGTTGATGGTCTATTTCCTTATGGATTTGTACTTCAGATAACCTCCCGCAGTCCTAGGGAAATTGCATGTGAGTGGTGTTACCTCTCAGAATTGAAAACACATTTATACAAGCAGTATATGTAGGTATAGAAATTATTTTACAATATTTTCATCTGCAAGCTATTGCTGCTTTCAGTTCTGTAGGATGGTTCTGCTGCTACTGTGCAGTGACACATTATGCTGGGCATGTAAAGTAATGCAGTGTGACTGATACAAGCTGATGTTACACTTCACAGCACAATGCTTCATAATGTGTTATGTCAATGGGAGCATTTAAAAAAAAAAAAAAAGTAATTCTCCAAAAGGAACTGATAAAAGAATCCAAGAATAATCTTCCTTCTCTCCTCCTCCCTTCTCCCTCAAAAAAACCAAAAGCCACTGAGAACAGAGAGCAACTTGTGTTTAACACACAAAAATAACTTTCAGAAAATACAGAGCAGTTGGTGGTTGTATAATACACTTAAAGCTGAATTAAGAAGGGGAAATAATTTTTATTTTAAAACCTGTCTTTTTCTGTACAGAGTTAACATAATTTCACAGATGTGATCTCTACTGGCTTTCAAAGCCATGTATTTTTAGAGGAGTAAGACTACAGTATTTTAATGTTCTAGTCTACATAATGTTAAGAGCACTTTCAGCTTGTAAGGCAGCATGTTCTTTCAATTCCAAACAGAAATATTTCTTTTATGAACTGTCTTGCGTTTCTCTTTATTGTATATTCCTTGTATTTCTTTCAATTTTGAAACTTCATGTCTGTTTTTCAAAGTGTACTTTTCATTTGTTTTTCTACAAATAATTTTCTTGAAGATCACATGAACACACAGAAACTAGCATAGTGTTTTCCTCATATTATTGTAAGATTCTTGAAATCTTTTTGCATGGGATCCTCCTAAAATTTAGAAATCTTTCCATCTTATTCTCAAATTCAGTCCCTATACCACAACAATCCCAAACCACCCTCCCTGCCCCCAAAAAGAAACAACCCTGAACCCTCACACACACACACATACAAATGAAAATGAGAAAAAAAAGAACAAATATTTCTTAGACTGGTTAAACTTTTTTGGCCTGAAAGTTAGAAAACTTTGATAAATTGATAAATTTGTAAATTTGATAAATTATTTTTATACCACATCTTACAAATTAAGCAAAAGGAAATTCAGAAGTCAGTGAAACTTCAGCATTAATATAATGATGATGGAGGGACTAAAAATGAGTCTTAAAAGTGTCTGCCTCTTTATCAGTGTATCTCAGTTATCCAAGGATCATTCACTCAACTCTGGTCATCCTCTAGGACACAGTGCTTGTAATGTCAACTTCTATGAAACATTTTTCATTGCCTTATAATTGTAGGTTTGACCTTCATGTGAGACCTCAACAAGGAGGGAGCTCCCAAAATAATGCAGAAGTTTCCTATGGGAGTGGTACTGCACTTTTCAAGTTTCTGGAGACTCAGGTAGAAAAGGCATTCATCTTCTGTAACATATTTTTATCTTTTCAAACATGCTGATCTTAACAATCAAATGTAATAATTAGCATATTTTGTTGTTACTTTGAATATGATCCAGTTTCAACTATTCCACATAGTCAAGGATTAAATTACCACATTTACACTATGTTTCATAGCTATTTTCTGAGAAATTGAAAGGAGAAACTAACAGTAAGGATAGGTAAGCAATTTATTAACTGAAAAAGACACTCTGTTTCCTCAGAATAGAACTGGATTTTGCTTTCCAGTGCCAAATCTTCCATTTTAACAATCAGAAGGAAAGAAGTAGTATTTTTCCCTAATGTAAAAGATTATTTTAGTGTATTTATGTGTGCTTGATTTTTGGTACTGTTTTTTCCCAGAATAATATCAGTCTGTAGAGTTCCAAACCATTACTTGAAACACTAAATTTCAAGACAAATATCAGGACAACAAATATGTCATATCAAGAAAACAAAATCTGATTAGAAAAGCTCAGATGTTTAAAAATATTAGTAGATATTTAAAATTAGTAGGGTTTTTTTTCTGTTAGATAAAGCAACTGTATTAATTCTAGCAGTTATTAAGTAGTTAAGAGGCTGAAATATGAATCACAAAGTGAGAAATCTTCTACAGGTGAGTCCTAAATTAGTCATGCCACTGTTGATGTAATTCCATCCTGTAGTCTCTCTTTCAGTGCTGGTTACTCAAAAAGTCTTTATGTCCTGCTGGGAGACACTACACAGAGGTTAACTGACTGCTCAGGAAGGATATCATGAATAAATTTTCATGTGTCTAAAATTTAGCAAAGGATCCTTACTTTAGCACCTTGTTCCCTATACTTTGCTACCCATTTCCCAGCACTCTGCAGGAATTCCTGTTCTTGTCACTCTCTTTGAAAAGGACAGAAACTTTACTTTGACCCAACCTGTGCTGCTGAGTCACAGGTGGTGGAGAGTTCTGCTGCCTCCTGAAAAGGGAGGGCTGCCTTTGTCCTCCACAGAGCCCTGCTGGCTGCCAGGGTTCTCCGATGGGAATGAGCTGACCTTCACTTTTCTCTGCATGCTTCTGCTCTTTGCTTCTAAGCTTCCCATGAAAATACTCTTGTTTTTTATTTCCATTGAGAGTGTAATCAGCCAGCACAAGACTTGTTCTGTGAAGTGTGGCATACCCTGCTACAGTAACAGCGACAAACAATTCAGGTTAAGTTTGGTTATGGAAAAAATAAAGGTTTGGATCTTATCAGTGTAAATCCTTCTTTTTCCTTCTTCCTGCAGCAATAAAAGCCGATACAGAAATAAGAAAGGGGATTATTTTGTTTAGATTTGTAATATCCATAAGCCACAGCATTTTACCAATCTCATTTGCTTGGTGTTTTTTAGCCAAAAGAGGATGGCAGAACTGTGCAAAAACTTCACAC
>VZTX01008513.1:509634-628715 GCA_013400915.1 Pardalotus punctatus | reverse complement strand
TAATATAATATAATATATTCTATTTTATATATTTTATGTGTGTGTGTGTGTGTGTGTGTGCGTGTGTGTGTGCGAGTTAATCAATCTTTTTCACTGATAAAGGGAAGCAGACAGTTTCAGAGCAGTTTATAGTTTTAAGTATGGGCTTTGTATTCAAAGATTCACTCCCTATTTCTCTCCAAAAATAAAGGGAATCCAGATAAGAGTCTGGTCAGGGTTCCAGTCACAGGTTTGACATATCGCTCCAGAGAGATGCAAACTAGGGATCACTGTGAATATGTAGATGCAACAAATGGGTGTCAGTGAACAGCCTCCATTCCCTGTGGAAGGGACCTTTGCTAAATTCCTAAACACTTGTCGCAACTGGATATCTGAAATAAATTGAAAACATATCCAAAATTTCAGAAGAGAAAAGACCAAAACTAAGTAGATAAAGTACTTTCCCCTTTCTGTGACCACGTGTGCTAACAGAAATAAAATATTACCTGTGTATTGTTGTAGTGTTTGTGATTCAGAAAAGGCAAGGAAGAATAAAACATAGTTTAATTGTTTATATGTGGGCCATCAACCCACTGTTGCTGTGGGCCAGATGGAGGGCTGCTGGAGAAGGACACATGCTGTGTTACAAGTGCCAACTCTGGTAGTTACATGCTGTAGTACAGCATAGTTCTTAGGCAAGTGCTTTTATACAGAACATATCACAGGAACTGTAGTTATTACTGAAATGTAATATTAAAACCAACATGAAAACTGACTAAAGGTTACAGCATTTGTTATTACAAATCTTTTTCAGTTACCATATAGTCCTCTTGGGGTGAGGGTGATGGAGATAGGAGCAAGTGTTGTAACATGAGATCTGACATCACCTGATTTATTTATGTGCTTGAACAGTGGGTTATGTTATCTGCTTGATTCGTCATTTAAAAAGGAAGTTATTATAACTGAATTTTAGCCGGAGCCATAAAAGAGAGGGTGTCATCCTGAAAAAGGCTAGAAAACAGGTTGCCAGTATTTGAGTTCCTGTTGTGAAATTGCTTCTTTGCTTTTGCATACAAATGAACATAATAAAAGATGTTGATGTGAAAATAACTGTAAGACATCCATTCTCTTTTCCCTGAAAGCAGGATGGGGAAAATTTATTTTGAGGATGCATGGAATGTGTGGAAGGAAATTTAAGACATCATTATAATCCTCTCACAGTTGGGAGAGGCAGACTCCACCAGGAAGCTACTTCATCATCTTAGCTTAATTTTATATTAAAAAGTTCAAATATGTAAGATGATTAAAACCCCTGGTGGTTTAAGACTATTTTTGGGAGACTACAGAGGAAGCAGAAAACTGAGCATACTCTACATTGAAAACTGAGGGTACTTCGCTTAGGTTATTGAAGTAGAAAACATCTATATCAGTTCAAAGGACTGAAGCATGACATTGTGACTCAATGTTCTTCTTTATGAAATAGCAAGACATTCAGCATTTTACCTCAGTCACAGATGGTGTTAAGTGTTCTTATGTGTGGTCATGAAGAATGCTTCAAGCACCATGCTTAGATCTGACAAAAGACTTCAACATACGTATTTATGTATGGCTTTCATTAAATATAATTTGTTTTGCTTTTAACCATTGTTTACATAAATGAAATTCTATAGGTATATTTTCAGTAACCTAATTTACATAGGCTGGAATACCCAATAAGTCTAACTCATTCTTTCCAGATAATATTCTGGTAGGGAAACTGTTAATATATCCATATACTTCTATTATTGACTTCTTTTTTCTTTGAGAACTATTCAAAAGTCAGAATAATAGATGTTGTAGGCTTTTGTCTGCTTGTAGTGAAAATGTTTGTTGGGTGAGAAGAGATCTCTCTTATTGTACCTTGCATTTTGGAAAATGGAAATGCATTCAGAATTAATTCATAGACAGTCTGTAATATAAAAAAAACTATAATGATCACAGTTTTAATTAGAATATCATTAATAGTTAAAAAGTAAACAATACTTCATAAACACTTTATAGGGACATTTGTTTTTCTACTTAAAGCTAGCCTATGATTTTGTAATCACTGTCTTTTTCTTCCCCCCTAAGATTCTATTTCAAAAGTTTCAGTTGTTCTGATAGAGTACGACCCTGTAGTTCCAGTAGGACACAATGAAAGGAAGTGATATTTAGGCAAGAGAAATAGGCTGTGTTTTATAGGGAAATTATTCCTAATTAAATACAAAATAATAAATAGGACAATTTCATAGTTTTCCAAAAAAAATATATTAGAAGTTACAAAAAACTGCTAGAGAAAGAGGAACAGAGACTAATAATATTAGCTTTCTGGCAGTAATATAGCTCAGCATAATTTGCTTAGCGAAAATAATTAGCGAAAAACTAAGATTGCGATTTTGGCTGGAGGACTTCAAGAAAGTATTTTTTAAGGACATGATGGATGTCAGTAATGAAGTGAAAGGATAAAGGAAAGGGCTGTCAATGTAAATGTGGTTTTGTATAGTGTGGAAAACTAAACTGAAGTGCCCGCAGAGAGAAATGTGACAACTTACCAGTGCCAGCACCACCCTCCCAGCATCTTCCCTTCTCAGAACTCCTCTTATCTTTGCTGAAAGCAAGAATGAGTAAGTTCAGAGAGGTTTTCCGGTTAGCAAGGGTATTGTAACACAGGAAGGAAGGCCGGAGAAAGCTGCAGTTCAGTGTAACCAAGGCTGGCAAAGTTGCTTTAGGCTGTGTAACAGCAGCAGGAGTGGGGCAGAAAGCCTCAGGTGCATTGTTAGAGGAATGTCAAGGAGCTGGTTTGATCTTGAAAGAAAAGAGATGAAAAATACCTGTGATGGAAAGAGTAGGTATGGAATGCGAAGATTGTTGACAGTCTGTTTTCAGCTTAATCATAAAAATACGCTGAAGGATTTTGCGGTTTGTACTTTTAATCTATATGTGTTATAACCAGAGTTTGCACCTACAGAGTCTCATGGGGAGCTAGAACTGAATGCTTGTCAAGCCAAGAGCTTCAAATTGAACTTGCAACACAGGCAGCAGGGCTTGAGAAAGGACTCTTGTACTCAGTGAGAGTGAGGAGAGAGGTCATGGCGTGGGAGAAAGGAGACAGATATCTCCTGCACTTTGCACTCATCCCTCCTTTGCCTGCTGCAGGGTTTGTACTGGTGGGGACACAAGGACAGTGAAATCTGTCCTGAACTTTCCATGCAGGGTTGCTGGGAACAGTCCTGCCCTCCTATAGTAGCACAGCTACTCCAGACCTCTTGTTAGTCCTTCAGTAAATGCTTTTGGGAAAGAAGAGCAAAATGCAGCATTGTCATGCGGCTGACAGAAGTTCAATTCTGACTGTGTCAGAGCTGTAATGAACAAAGGCTCTCACAGAAGGAGCATTTGCATGACTACTCCCTATTTCAGCCTCTGCATCTTGTAAGAACGTGCATGTTCTCAAATGTTAGCTACCTTTCCTTTAGTTTTTAGTTTGTTTGTCTTTAATAGCCACTTTTTAAGCCCTGATATTTGAAAACCATTCCAGATTTTGAACATAGATTAAAAGCATATTGCTGTTTTCCTGTTAATGAACTTCATGGTTAACTTGTGTCATGAGAAAAAGATATATTGGATCCTTTTATGCACTTCTGTATCACCAAAGTCACCAGTCTTTAAAACCACACAGTTCCAATTTCAAATACAGCCACAGAGTTTGCAGGAAGTCAAGTCTGAAGGCAGGAAAAAAAATCTGATTTAAGTATACACACAAAACTTAAAATTACAGAATTTTTAAAGTTTCTCCATAAATGGAGCTTTTTCTTTTTTTGCTGAAAAAAGAAATATTCTGAGTTTGCAACCTGCATTCAAATGTTAAGAGTAATGATAGTAGATATTGTGGTCCATGTTTGTAAGTGAACAATAGTCCTCCTTGATGGGATTTACACCTATCTGTTATTCTGTAAAGCTTTTATGAAACTGCAGATTATACCTGTACAAGAAAATCAGGACAGTTCCCAGCCTCACTTGGGAATGAAAAGTATCTCAACAGGAGCTTCTAATTAAAAATAAATGGGTGGAACAGGAACTACTTTACTCTACACTACAGTTTTGGCCAGAGTAGAGGGCAAGGACAGGTTATGCTGAAAACATAAAGAATTATGGTGAAGGAAAGTGAGTACACTGTGCTGGTGAAATAGTGTCAGAGGAGTGCTCTAAAGTGAAGCTATCCTAGCATGGATAATGCTATCAAATATAGCACAGGACACGTGTAAGTAAGTGGATATTTTTTATGCCTGACAAGTCTGGCATCCTGTTGAACTGTAGCTCTGTTGAATTAATATCTCTTCTCTTTACTGTGATATAGATCTACTCTGTAGAACCAACAAAAAATTATATGACAGAGCAGCCTCTGAATCTTTTGATGAAACAGCTGAAGTGCAAGAATTGTATGTACCCAGACAAGCTGGTGGTCCCAGAACTATATCGAACCAACACAGAGTCCTTCACTCTTTAGAAAAATAAACAAAGCCAAACCCCGCATTTCTATAATGTATTACAGGTGAGAGCCCATTATAGTTAAAAAAATTATTTTCCCCTAATTGCTCTGAGTATTCCCTTTATTACTCTGAGGAAAACACTACAGTTTAAAAAGCTGATGTTTCAAATACCTACAACCTGTCATCAGTGTGCTGCTCTAAACAGCAATGAAGTGCACTCCATTCTGCATTGTTAGCATGATTGATGCCACACTTGGCTAGCAAGCAAATAAGATGAACTAAAAATACTGGCTTCAGCCACCTGGTGACCATGAACACACAGAACCTGTCAGACTTTCATTTATAAAAAAAATTGAGAGATAAATTTGTTATTATGAATGTAATATTAGTATCATATCAATCGTCAATTCCGTAACCAAGTCTTTCTCAACAGATGTTTTACTGAAATTTGCACTGTGATGCTGAGGTTGCTTGAAGCTTTCCCTACAGCATATGTTGGTGTAGGTTTTTTTAGGTCAGTGATTACCATACACACAGATGAATACAGAAAAAAACAGTATTCCTACCACTTTTTGCTTTATTTTTCTGATATTAAATCAGAGGGGAAAAATTAAAAAGGTGATCCTGTCTTCTAAAAACCAGTCTCACTGTCTTGCTCTTTCTGTCATAGTAAATTATACAAAGAATCAGCCAGGAGAAGATCTTTCCTTAAGCAATTGTTAACCAAACCCAGATTTACAAATTTATAAGCCTATCTTGTCAGTCACAAACCTGTCTATTAGAGTCTTGATGGACTTAGCACCTCTACAGTTTGCAGAGTCTTACTTTGGGATCCAATTTTTATCCGAAAGCTTTGGATTTGTAATATTTCCTGTCTAAACTAATAAAATAGGATAAAACCAGGTCAATACTCAGATGAAATATCTTATATCTCACAGGGTGATCTAGTAGCAACAGCAAAGCTCTTACTCCTCATTTAGCTCTGAATCATTGTCACGGCTCTGCAGGCAGAATTGCTGTCTTTTGCTAAGACATCCAGCATAAAGATCCAACATATTTTGTGCCAGAAATAAAGAATTCAGACACAGATGTATCAGTATCAGCCCTGGCAAAATTCCAGGTTGATTATTAAATTCTGCTTGCTTAAACCTTTGTTTATTTGGTCATTGTTAATTGAGTGGATGTATTTTGTATTCTTTGAAGATATCTCATTTCATGACCATTAACCCCTGGATCTTAAATTCTTTTACAGATAAAAGAGTGAAGTTATTTATTTTGAACATGAGAATTGCCTGAAAGTGAGATAATTCTCTTTAAATCTATTATTGATATGCAGATTTTAGAGCATGTCACATCATAGAAAAGAATCATTATTCCCACTTTACAAGTGGGATCAAGGCTCAAGGCATTGCAAGCGTCAGGAGATCACCCAAGGAGAAATGCCAGAAGAGAAGATATGTCTTCAAAGTCTGTCTATTTAATTCACTGTATAGAATGTAGATTGTTGAACTGATATGACTGTTTTCTCTTGTTTTGTAAATCCAAAGAATTTTATGAAATATTTTAACACCTTGTACACACTAGAACTTATTGAATCCATATAGCAGTCAATCAATCAAAGTCTTTTACAATTCTGTTTAAAATCATTCTGTGTCACATTATTCACTAAGAGATGGTGACAGCTGTGTTTAAAAAAAGTTCATAATTTCAAACTGTAAATCTTAAAAAGCTAGAAAATAACTACAATTATCTAAGAGAGAGAAAAATAGAGTTGTTTTTAAATGTTAATTTGTGTTTCTTATGTCAAGATAATTTCTGGAAAATGTGTTTTAAAAGTAGCTTTCAGTGTATTTCCATTAAGCAAACAAGAAAACATGATATATTCTGAGTGAAGTCAAAGAAAGCAGTGACATTTAATGATGGTTTTTAAAGGAGGGTAGACAAGTTTTCAGCCAGAGTTTCCAAATACATAAGTAGTTCTAGCAGTTGAAAGCAGAGCATTTAAATCCTTTTGACATCCTTAATTGGATGTTCCCTCACTCTCTCGCCTGTCTTGCTATTTGCCTTTATTTCTCTCTGAGTGTTTCAGAATATTAAAAATGTTCAGAACCTTCTAAAAATAATGTACTTAAATATTTGTAATGCCCTATTGTGTGCAGAGCATCAAATCATTAGAGTCATTGGAATCATACCTGGTGATATTTACCACCCACCATTTAGCAGTCAAGGCAGATAAACAGATGTGCCTTTAAAATCTTATTTTTGCCAGAGGTTTGGTATGTGAAGAATCAAACTGACAATAATGGAGCTTTGGTACAGAATGGGAGTAGCATGAGCTCTGCAATAGTGTCTCTGTGTGTTTATATGAGCACTAGGATATGCAAAAAAATTTCTGGGCAAATTTTTTATCCTGGAATCTAGATTTTAAAAAAGCTATGTCACATTATATCAATATTCAGTATTTTCCAGCTGGCATTTTCATATCATGTTTCTTGGTATGTTGTGTGGGACATGCTCACGGTTCAGTAATATAAGACCACCAAACAGCTGTCACAACTCTTTCAATGACAAAAAACCTGCATGCAAGGGAAGAAGGGAAGTTTGGTCATTACTGGTTTTAAAAAATAAAAAAAAGACAATGGTAAGAAAAAGGAATAATTATGAGAGAAAAAGAAGCCAACACACACACTTGTACACACCCTGATTGTGTTAATGTGTATGTCTGAGATTGTTTCCTGTTTTTACACTACTAAATTATCTTCATTTTAAAATTATGTGGTAGAATAAGAAATTATTTAGAGAACAAGATGAGTGTTCAAAGCTATGGAATAGCTTCCATACAAAGAATGACAGACAAGCAGGAAGGTTTTCTGAAGAACTAGCAGAAGACATGGGAGTGGTCTGTGAAAATGTGGCTCAGATGCAGAGAGATCATAGGTATCAATGGTCCTTGTCTCTTCCAAGACAAAAACTAGGGTAACAAGACACAAGGTGACACATCTAACACCAGTACAAGGATTTTGGGGCCTTCATACAGGATGTTGCAGATACCAGGCATTTTTATGAATTTACATTGCTACTGAACAAGAAAATACAGTGATCAGTTTGCTGAAGTACTTAGGGGCAGATCTTCACAATTTTTTAGTGCAAAATTTCACTGTGTCATGTACTTCTATGCTTTGTTTTCCAGGGAAGGGAACCATGAATTTAAGCAGAACAAAAATGAACACTGTGGAAGCATTCCTAAGCCCTGAAGCTGAGGTAAGCAATGCAATGTCACTGGTTTAGTACAAAGTTTAATCTACCACAGCATAGATATTGTAAACATGAAGAAAAAAACAAACAGGAGGGATTTGTGAAATCTGGATTTTTTTAATCACCTCTACTTTCCATTTTCTTCTGAAAAATTAAGTGGATCTTTTTCAGTTTTGCTTAGGCTAATACTTTTTCAAATTCTGAAGCCAATATCACTGACATTTAAAATAATGTATATAATTTTTCGTCCTTATATCTTTATTGCATGATGTTTGAAACATTTTTGTTATGTTGATAGTTTAGCATGGAAGTGTCCAATCTAAGCAAACTCTACATTTTCAATTTTTTCTCTTTGTTTATCTAATTTTGCCACCCCCTCAGTTATATAACTGAGTTATGTGGGGGTTTTTTGTGGTTTTTTTTTCCCAAACCACTCATTTCAAAACATTTTATCTGTTTAGCACAGTACATCCCAAGTTATTGAACATATCAGCCAAGACAAAATGTGGCGGTTGTAGCCTCAGGTAACTCATAAATGGGTTGCGTTCACAACTGAGAGAGAGGAGGAAAAGTACAACTTGCTGTGCTTAGCAGTAACTGAGTTAATTATTTGCTGACACTGATATTCCACGATAATTGCCACATTCACATGATTCCACAGAGACTCATACACTACCAGGTTTCAAATGTGTTTAACCAAACCAAAAGAAATAAAATCAGGACGTTCATGAACTGCACATTCCTGGGAACAGTATGGCAGGAACTACAGCACTACAAGCTTGTCCTCCTCTCACACCTCCCTCAGGTCCCTGATGCTGACCTCGGACGGAGTTGATCCTTTGGCTCAGAGTGACTTTGTGGCTGCACACGGTGAGTCCCAGACACGGCTGTGGCACTCCCACAACGTGCTGTGAAAGCAATGTACAGCTGACAGCAGAAAACACAGGAACCACACACTTACATAACACAGCTGACTCACAGAATAAGACTTTTCCACAGCTGTTGGTCTGCCTGAGTTGCTGGTCACCTGCACCAATAGGTGGGGAAAGTCCCTTTTTATTCCCTGGGAAGAAGAAATGATGCCAAAAGGGAGACAAATGCTGCCACCACACACAGGGCTTGTTAGGAATTGAGGATCTTAGGTCATTCACAGGCAGAAAACAACAACAGCTACCAAGAGGTGTTGAGAAACAAGGTTTGCAGATTAAAATTAGCAGGTGGTTTATATAGGTGGGGCAGCTGCTGGGAAACAGACAATGCAATAAATTATTGATCCTGTGGAAGATGAGAGAGCTACAGCTGGAATGCACAAAGTTGAGATGCCTTTGACGGGCACAGAAGAGAAACTAAATTACCTCGGAGAGTGCTGAAATAGATCTGGAGAGCAAGGAGGGACACTGCTAATGAAAGGGAAAGAAAGGTGGTGAACTTCTGCCCAGAACAGAAGGAGAGGTAAGAATATCACTGCAGAGAGAATTCAAACTGAGGCAGAGTTACTGAGAGAATTCAAACCAGGTGAAAGTATAGGGTGCTGGTGAGTTTAGAAAAATCCATTACATTTCTATTAACACATATTTCTGAGTTTTGAGGCATCATGTACTAAGTTCTCATAGAGAAATACAGGATTTTTGTGTTTACTCCCCACAGTTAAGTATTTAACTTCCATGAGGTTGTTACATCCATGGCCCTGCAGTTCATTGCCCCACTGACTATTTTGTCTCACTTTATCTTTGGTAACAGGTTAGTCACATAATGGGATACTCGGGCAGGAATTTGAGTTGTTTATTTTGGTAAGTTAAATATACACTTCTCTCTTTCTACATCAGGGCTGTGAAACAAAGAAGCGTTACAATTATACACATAAATGCTTCTAAGATGTGAAACTTTTGTGACAGTGATTTTAGCCCCAAGAACATCAAGGTTATTTTGGGGATTCTCAAAATTTCTATAGCATAGGCACAGGAGGAGAAATGGAAGGGCTAGTGGCTGTTAAAGACCTTTATCCGTGCCATAGCAGTCTGATGTTCTCACGCAACTGCTGGAAACAAGTAGAAAGAGTTTTCTAAGGCATGACTAATTATGAGTGAAGCTGGTTAAAAAAAAAAGTTATGTGCAAAGTAGGTTTTGTGTCTTGGGTATCTTTTGTCTTTTACTTTTGGGTAAAAATACATTTTTGGTATTTTTTGTTTGGTTTCTTTTTGGAACACAAGCAAATTGAAGGCAGAGGGTTAAACATGATTTTGGTACTTAACTAAAAAATCCACTACACAATCCCCCATCCCTCTGCAATGACTTAAGAAAAGGTCCAACATAATGACCTTTCTTTCAGCATCTATTCAGGACAAAATTAATTTGTTTTTCAGAACTCCAGAATGTAGATAATGAACAGATAAATAAGGAACAAGGTAATTATTTAGAGTGCAGGATTTGGGGAAAGATAATGGGCAAGGAGATAAGGGCAAAGCGAAGAGACTTCTCCACTGTCATAATCTTCTTTGTTGGTAGTGGATAAAGGGTTTAAGCTGAAAAGAGACTCCTCCATGTGGTTTACAACCCTCAAGGTTAAAGTTTTTTTCAGAATTTCAGAGTAAAGACACTCAGTCTTCATTCATGCCCACTACAGAGAAAAAACAGGTTCGTAATTTTGATTGTGCTGTTGTGAGAGCACTTGACAGCCCACTCCTTATAAGAGCTCGTGAGTAATTTGATTATTACTGCTTGCTGTGCAATACCTCAGAGCCTGGGGGAAGGAAGGGGCTCACCAACTTGATCAGTTTCTCACAGCTTTCTCTGAGGTTTACATCCTCTGCCCCTTGGTTATCTCTCATTTTTTGCACTCTCACGTTACTTTTTAAAACTGATTTGTTAAAAATAAAATTAGGAATCTTGTTCACTTTTCTCCAGACAGCATCTCCATGCTTTTCTGGACTTCTCTAAAAGGCACAGGGTTATGATGATGACAACTACAACCACACTATAGTCTGCATGTTTTTGATTGTGCTCTCAGGTAACTTCTACTGTTTTATTACTTTTGGTTTTTTGGATTCTTTTTTACTATTATTGCTCTTTGTTGCTGGATTACTATGTTTTTCATTAGAATGCAAATGTTTATCCATCTTTTTTTTACCATAAGGCATGCTGTGTTTCCTCAGATATTAGACACTGCCCATATGGCAGTTTAGGTAACCAGCACCTCCCAAAGGTCTAACTCCATGTTAACCCATCTAGTATGAAAAGGTATTTGGAATCAGATACCTTTTCCCAAGAAATTTTCCCTCTTAGCTAAAGGCAAATGCTCCCATTTTTCCTGTTTTCAGCTATTTTGGCCTTATCCAGAAAGAAACAACTCGAGCAGGCTGAAGACAAAAAGAAGTTGAAGCAACGCATCAGTTTGAGTGTTACCTAGCCCTGAGCTCTTCCTGGAGACTGTGTCCTAGCTAATGCCTGTCTTTGCACACTCTGTAAGTTCCCTTTTGTTAACTCCTCATTAACAGACCAGAACTTTGGCGCATGTTCCTTTCTTAAAAGCCAGAGTAGCCAACAGAAATACAATTATACACCCAGGTATGAAATTAAATATGTCTGTAAGGTTAAATTTTTGTCTTGTCCCACATGCAGTCTGTACAGGCACAGAGTGCCCCGTCATGCTGGTCGGATTGTGCTGTACTCACAGTTCTTTCCTTGCTGCTCACCCTCCTTGAGTATCTGAAGGATGGTGTGGATTACGTTTCTTTAAGCAGAAAAAAATCTGCCAAGGTGAGCTGAAACTTCCCCACTTGGATGCTTACATCTTCTAGGATCAAGAATTTATTCAATCCTTTTAGAATTGAAAACATTTCAGAAACAACTCACTGTCAAGAATGACATATTTATTGTTTTTCTCTAAAAAGTATATGCTTTGGAGCCACTTTCTGGATCTTGGTTTTGGTCATATCACTGGGCATTGATTTGATTTTTGAGTAGAAATTCAATGTTGAAACACTCATATTAGACAATAGTAGATGATATTTTGTGAGCTTGCAGACACCCCGAGCACACCCCTGTGCTCCCTGATCAGCTCCCTGATTACATTCTTCTGGTGTTCATAAGTCTGACATAACTGGAAGTTTTGTACGTCTCAGCCTTTTTTTTGTTGTTATTATTTCTGTGTAGGTGACATCACCTACCTTGCATGTGTCACACATCCCTGCAAAGGGCACAAGCTGGCTGCAGGGTCTGTGTGTGTATGGCTGCTCAGTATCAGTTTCCTACAGCACTCAAATTCGGTGGTTAACCAGTACCCATATTCTCAGGTGCTTAACTGTTGCAAGCTGTAGCAAGACATTTGTATGAATTGTGGACCCCCCATCACAAAAATCTATCAAGTGAAAGACTGAACATGTGGCTGGAGCACCCTAAATTTATTACAGAAGAGTCCTTGCTGCTGGGGTGCCTCTGTAAATGCATGAATTAACTTTTTCACTGTCCTCCCATTATCATGTGAATATCATGTCAAGAATTTCACTGTCACATTTAAATCTTTTTTTTTTTTTAAATGTTGTTGTGACAGTATTTCTCAATATTGTATTTAAAACCTTTCATTGCTAAAACCCAAATCTAAACACAAACACAAACTGACCAACCAAAAAACCCCAATCTGATGCTGAGCATTTACCATTGTGTCATCCCCTTGAAAATCAACCATCTTGTTGCAGCTTTACTGTTCATGAGGAATTAAAAAACAAATAATCCTATAATCAAAACAATATTACACCATTTATACAGAAGATTGCAGAAAGGCTGTATCTTTCCCTGAGGGCCCATAATCAAGTCTTTTTCTATGTAGTTCAGAATAGTTAAACAGCTGAAAATTGTAAAAAGAAAGGGAGGGTCTTAAGATGTGGAAAAATTTAATTTGTGTAAGTTTTTAAAAGCAAGGCCATATAATTTTCTTAAAATTTGATGTTAAGCCTAAAAAGTAGAGAAAGGCATCCACAGAGTGACAGGGAAAATAACAATAAAATGTGATTCTGGGTGTAAGAAAATTCGGAAATTGTGTGTCCTTTATGTGAGAAGGTTAATTCGTGTTACACATTTTTCAGTTTTGAAAATAGAAACTTAAATTTCAGATGATAATGATGTTCTTCCTTTCATTAATCACAGACAGAGCAAATCTTGACCACCAATGCTTAGAAGATTTCACTGTCTGAAGAAATTATCTCATAAAGGAAACTGGAATGGAGGTGAATGTAGACTGTGACAGGGCCTGCATTATTTTCAGGGGCTGTAACACCTATGAACAGTAAACACTAGTCAACACTGCCCTTTATATTTTGCTGATTTTTATATTTGGTTTTTTTTTTTCCCTTAATTTCGAGTCAAAATTGAATGATACATAAAATCACATCTTCTAAAACAGGGGCAAGTTGAACATAGTGAACATCTTTCACTTGTGTTTCTCATATTTGCTATTTACACATGAAACATTATTTATAGACAGGTTTTCCTCCCACTAGAATTCTGATTTTGAAAATTCTGTAATTCAGGTCACACAGGTAACCTAAAATTCAGTCTGGGTGTGGGTGTCATGGTGCTTTAGCTCTGCTTACACCAGGAGAACCCATACTGTTTTAAACACCACTGGGGATCATTTGGATGCCAACCAGTTACCAAGAATGCAGTTGGGAGACTTATGACATGGTGTGGAAGGTTTTGTACTCTGGAAACACCCTGGTCATCCAATAGTTAATTCAATAGTTAGTTCACAGTTTGATTCTCTTCTTGTGCCATGCTGCACTACGCTATTAAATCCAGCAGATGTTCACTCCAGGGATGGTTGCACTTCATTTGTGAACAAAGGGATTCCCACGTGGATCATGACAAGGTATATTCTCTGTCATAACCTGAAATGCAAGCAAGTCCAACAGATGTAAAATTGACTTGAATAATTGAAACAGGATTTGACCCACATGTTCTCACTATTAAGTTTTACAAAGCGTTTATGATCCATGCAAATGAAGAAAACTCATGTATATTAATGTAGTGCTATTATTCTAATTTTCTTTGCATATGGCATAGTAAATATTGATACTATTAATAAAGTTAAAGCAAGATGGAATTGAATATTCATAATTCAGCTCACAGTACATTACAGATGTTTTGCACTGAAAATTAATGCTGCGTGAAGTTAAATATAACTTTGATAGGTTTTAATTTGGCTGCTTATTTTATCTACAGTATGCTTATTCTGTCCTTGATTATCACCTTCTGGCAAAGAAAAATGCTATCTATAAGGTTTTCCATTTAAAAAAAGGCAGCAAGAACAATAAATGAAAAAAGCTTAAATTGTTCTGAGACAGAAGACCTACCACACTAATTTTAAAAACTTTTTACTTGTTTCACCACTGGAATAAAAAAATGTATTTGAATGTTTCTCTCTCTCTCTGCTCTGGTTGATTTTTCCTGCCTCCTGGTTTAGTATGATTTCAGGATTGAAACTGGCTTTTCATTATTGATATCTTTCTCCTCTCTATTTTTGAGCATTCCAAATTTCTAGAATTACAGCTGAAAGATCCTGTGCAGACTCCCAAACCTTTGCCTGAATGTCAGTCCTCCTGCATCTGAGGTATCACCTCTTGAGCCTGAGATATAGTCTTTCTATGGATGTAGAACTACCTCCTTTTGAATTTCTCTTTATTGCCTCATATCTCTTGAATAATTGTCATTCCCAGGGTTGCATTTAGACTTCTGGTCTATTCTATTATCTTCACTCTGACAATTAGGTCTTTTCTTCAGTTTAACTTCAGCAAGTTATCATTGCTCTCTGTTTTCAATATTTCTCTTCTTTTAATTAATTTCTCAATGCTTCTCTTTTTCTGAGCTAGTGAAAAAAATTCTAAGTTTTGAAAATACTTTTAGAAGGAGGATTCACTTATCTTAAAACAAATTAATTCCACTTCCTTTCCACCACTGTTTATTTCCCTTGGAAAACAAGCAAGAAAGTCCGAGAAGACTTCATCAGCCCCCATTTTTTTGCTTTGGTGGGTGGCCCCACGCCTTTGCTGCAAGGCTTGTGTTTATTTTTTTCCCCCTTGAAGAAGCAGTTTTATATCAAAAAGTCATGTCTTAGCATGATCTGTTCTCTAGAGGTAAGTGTCCTCGGTTTTTTTTCTTTTTGGCATTTGTTTTCTTCCTGCGCTAGACCAGATGTGCTTGGAAACATATATTAATACAGCTGCAATAGAATTTCAGGCGCTTTAAGCTCCTGTATAACTAATTTTGCTTTCAAGATCAACTACCAACTGGTTCATATATTGTAACTATATAAATTCATTGTATGAACTCAAAATTGTATATATATAAACTAGTATACACTAAGTGAATGAAGGATCTGCTGTTTGCTAGTCCTTTTCATTCTGGCAGAGTTACTTTGCCAACAGAGGATAAATGGAAAGGAATTAAAACAGAAATTAAAAATAGTCTTCAGGGGAACCCTCAAGTATACATTAAATTGCATTGATTAAGGCATATTTCAGCTTGAAATAAATAAATTAAGAGTAAGTCTAATTCAGAGGGGTATAAAGCTCACAGATATATGCTCAGAGTACATTTAACAAAAGTTTATCTCTAAGTGTTCCTCAGTTCTGCACATCAAGCCCCCAGGTTCATATTTTCTGGATGCCTGATTGCATTATCTGTGCCTAGCACAAAAGTACTGACCTGAAATTCTTGTTTAAGTGACCATCTAAGAATCCTTTTTTAAAATGAGTCACAAGCATGGACAGCATCCTTTTCTCTACGGTAACATAAGTTATGCTGCCTTAATTACAATTTCTTAATTTTAGAATGGTTTTCTGCCACATTTAATATGCACATTTAAAGCAATATAAGAGTCCTATGGATAAATTCACAGAAAACCTTGAATGTCAGTCCTCCTGCTGCAAAAATATTTTGATCTGCATGAGGCAATGGTGAGGGGGATACAGGTGGTAGAGAGGGGGAAATATTTGTTTTTTTTCTTGAACATGTTAATTTTTAAATCTCATCTTTCTAGTTCATCTAGTAGAATCATAAATATTCTTATAAATACTCTTAGGCCTACAGCTGTTTAAGAAAAAAATCACTAATATTCTCACACTCCACCTAGCACAAGCTAGAACATAAAAAAAAAGCCCACAACACCAAAACACAAAAATCCAACAACAAACTTTCAAAATTAACAGCATTAACACCTGGGTAACACTCAGTTTAGAAAAATATAAAATCAAATTACCAAACACAGAGTTATATCTGTCCAGTCTCAAAAATGTGTTAAAATTATCAGCACTGCTGGTGTTGTGAGATAGTAAATGCATTTTCCTGGCAAGTGTTTATTGCTGCAGCTGAACTAACAGAACACATTTATGAGGTTGTTTCAGTGCCTAGGATGCTCATTATGGGTGATCCACGTATGATATACAGTTTCCCTCAACATCTTCAAATCACTCATTGCTCAGCTATACTCAATTTTTCTAGAAAGGAGAATGTTTGCAGCTCTCAAGCTCCATTTGAACTGTTGTAGTTCAATTTTTTTTATCTCTAATTAGGGTTTGATTTTTTTTTCCAGTCACAGTCTCGTCTGTTGAGGGATGGTGATAGCTCCCTGAATTTGTTATACACTTCAATTTCAAATTAAGTTTTTTGGATACTTTTTCATTTTGTATTCTGAGTTTAGTCCATGTTTCTTATGTTTCTGATTTCCAAGGAAAAAGATCCTCCAGCTAAAACACAGAATTTTTCAGCAAGAAAAACGCTTTCTTTTGCAACAAGTGTTTACATTTATGACAGGGTTCTAGGTTGTGAATCCCCAGTAGAGAAATTAAACACTTCTACTCTGTTTCCTTTGGTTGGATTAACCAGGCCTTTATCTCTCCTCTGAGAGCTTCTGGCTGCAGTCAAATAATGTATTCTGCTTTCTTTTCCTTTCTTTCCTTTCCAGCATGTGTGGAGGAGCATGTTATGCTACTCACACTACTCACTCCTTGCCAGCTGCTAATATAAAGTGGTACTGCTCTCTGAGGAGACTTTTTTTACGTGTGTTTTCCCAAAGACCAGTATAAATTCTTCCCCTCTCTTACAGTTCTCTTACAGTTCTGTACAGCCATGGTTTAGTTTTTACATCAGTTATTCTGCCCTTCATGCAGAAAAAAGAAATCAAATCTTTGATTCTGTAGTGCATATGTGATCACTATATATAGTTTAAAGGGGACTATTTGCACAATTTTCAAGCATTTCACATAAAGAAACCGGTATTTTTCTCAAATTCATTCTGCAGATCAGCTAAATATGCATACTGAAGCCCTTTAGGTCTGAAGCAGTCAGAAGAGAATTATAGTAAAAGCTCGTATTTCTATTTATCCACAAACATATTAATTGCTAAATGTAATAATAATGGAGAGGTCAACAAATAATAGGTACATAAAGTAAAGTTTTTTCATCATGGTTTCTCTACAGAAAAAAAATTAAATTCTTGTCTGGTCCTTTGTATTCTCCAAAGGAAATAGTATTGAGTACACTACAGTTGCAACATCAATGAAAACAAAAGTATTATGCACAGACAGTAAGAAATTGTATTCACAGGCAACCTGAACTGCATTAAAAACAAATCCAAAATTACTTTCAAATTTCTTATTAGATCAATATATAGATGTACTCCAAAAAACTGAATAACCATTGTTCTTGAGGTGTTCCATGTTTGTTTTTCTGTGCTTTACGTGCCTCCAGTGGCATTCAATGACCAAGGGAGAAAGTATCTGTGTTGATCCAGCAGTGCTGGATGGGAAGAATTATAGCAGGAGATTTGCAAATACTGCTTAATCTACTTTGAAAATTAAATTTGATGGAATTTAATACATCCATTTTAAACTGCAAACTTCATCTGGAGTAAACAAACTCTTATTTTTCACATATTATATTGCTTGTTAGGTGTCCTGCTCCAAATCTGAATTTATTCTGTTTAGAATCAACTGTTTAATTATTTTGTGCAAAGAAACTTGCTTACAATGGAGAAGCACAGAATACTGAACAATGCAAGTCCTATTTCAAACCAGGAAAACAGACCCAAGATTCTGCTTTCTGCTTCTTAGTCAAAGACCTTGGGCTACAAATTATTCTGTGGTTGTTATTTAAATGCCTTTCTGCTTTCTACTACCATGCATGCAATAAAACCTGTGTAAAAACAAGCAAACAAATTTAAAAAACAGCAAAAACCCCACAATAGCAACATAAACATTACAGAAAAAGATGATCTAAGGAAAATTCACCATTTAAAAAAGTACATATACATATATAGTCATGAAGTCTTTTGGCATTTCATCATGTCTGACTTTATAGTCAAGAAATGGCAAAAGACAAATAATGTAGCTAACACTTCTAAAACTTCATGCACTTCCAAATAGATACACCTGAGAAAAAAGATGAAGATTGAAACTGTTTCATTTGTTTAAAATGAATTGGATTGCCTCATGGAAAAATGATAATCAGATTACCAAGTATTTAAATCTCAGTGAATCTGATTTCCCTCTTTGAGGTGATGGGAGGGAAAGTTCACCTTGAAAACCAGAAAATTTTACAGCTCTTTTTTGATGAGAAGCCAGCAAAGAGAACTGATGTGACAGCTCAGTCTAACAGAAGCAAACTAGTTTATTCCCCTCTGTAACACCTAGTGGGACACAATGCAGTGTCTGCTGATGAACTGAACCACTTTATCAAGGATTTACTCATACTAAGCTTAAAAGGCATCGGGCACTAGATATCAAATCTTCTTTGTATTGTAATATACACACACAAAAAAAGAATTTCAACTTCTTTTTCCACTCTTGTCTTACATCAGCCATCAAAATAATCCAGAAATTCTTTCCATCCAGAAAGTTCTTAATCTGTCAAATATCACAACAATGCATTCAGCCCTGTATCACAATATGCAAAGCTAGCATAATTTCTTCTTAACAAAAAGTGGAATATTCAGATCTTATTCCCATTTTTACTGAATGGGACTAAATTTATTTTTAAATAAATTATTGGAACAATATGCTTGGAAATGCTCATCAGAGAACATAATCCCTGTCAGCAATGGTTCTTTAGCATGATTCAGTGTCAGGGATGCTGGCTAAGTTGTGTTTCTTTTTTCTTCCCCCTCGCCTTCTCCCCCTCCCTTCCCTTTTCTGTTTTTTCTTTTTCTTTCTAGATAGGATACTGTATGACAAAGCCCTGGAAGGGCCTGGGGGAGCAATTATCACCATATTTCTTACACTTGTTCTTTTTTCCTCCCCTGTTTGTCTCACACTGTTCTGCCTATTTATTTTCTTACTTAAGAAGCTTTCTAGGCAAGAAACATATTGTTTTCCTGGACTAGAAAATGCTTTAATACTGTAGGCACTATTGCAACATACAATTTCCATTATGAAAAATGGAATCTTATTTAATAGCAGTAATCTGCAGAGGTTTTCAAACTCATGGAGCTACTTAAAGCCCTTTTCAAAATACAGAAAATCAAATAAAAGTGAATTTTCTCTAAGCATAAGTGACTCATTTTTATATTAATTGTAAAGTGAATTTCTTTTGGTTCTACTCTCACAAGACCTTAGTGCCTCTCTGTTCTGACCCTCCAGAATTTTGATGTTGTTAATTCTACAGAGCTTTTCCAAATATAAATTGGACAGCATTTTTAAAGCTGGGAAAAGAAAGAAATCAGTGTTTGTTTGATGGCATTCTTCTGGTAGGAAAACCTTTCCCTCTCTTACAGATGTTGCATAAAACATGAGTGCATTCTTTCCACTTTATCCCATTGAGATCAGACAGAGAGATTTGCCCCAGAGCAGCCCTAGTTCTTCAGATTATTTTGCTTGTTATGCAGGGGTACATTTCTATGTTGTTTTTTCATGATGCTACTTCAATTTGGCAGGTAGGTGGTACTTCCGTGGATCCAAAAATATATCACACAATGCAACAATGTTTCACACAAAGCCTTTTGGGACCCTAATTTAATGCTTGCCACTTTCAAGCGAGTGATTTTTTTTTAGTAGCTCCACCCCATGTTTCTTGTGATTCATACTGTACTTTTACGAGTTTCAAATGGGTATTTGGGCACATATTTTACAGCCAGAAAAGTCTATGATGCAGTAGCCTATTCAGTTCACAAATCATGGGAATTAGACAGTTCTTTTAACCTACATGTTTGCTACTAAATCACTCAGATTTTTGTATGAACAGGGTTTTTTTTCCTCTGCCTATGACAATCTTGAATCTCTTTCTGTTCAGAAATCACATCTCCTTCAGTTTATTTTTAATGTCAACAATAATACCTATGGATTTTCTCATTATCCAGTTTACCACAGTCGACACACCAACAATTCGTAGCATAGGTCTCAATTTTCTCTTCAAAACAGCACACTTTACCCATGTACATTCATTCACCTGGCCCCCACAGTGGGAAGAGTAGGAAGAATCATCCAATATCTCAGCATGCTCATCTGGAAGACCCATTTTCTCTTCTTCATGATAGGAACAAATAAGATCTCCTAAAAAGTCAAGGGGAGACTAATCTATAAGATAATCAACAATCAAGACCACAGAATTCCTTAATCAAATGATTTTTTGATGCTGTCAGTGAATTTTTTCCACATTCCACCAAATAAAACCATTAATTCCATGTGCTTTTGTATGCCTGTTTGTACATTTGGTGTAAGATGTAAAGACTACTTCGAGAGAAGACATCAAAACAAGTCTGGACCTTCCTTCCACTGAGTTATCTTGCCTAAACGACACCATGAGATTTTAGTTTTGAAATATAGGAGTGACTACAACCAAAGTTCTAGAGAATAAATTCAAGCCTGTCCATATTAACCAGATGAAATAAGTCACCCTACCTGTAAACTTCTTCTTCTTTTCTTTTCTTTTTTCTTTTTAAAAAAAAAAAAAAATTTTTTTGGCTCTTATTCTGAAATGTCTAATACTCTGTAGAGTTACACATTTAAAAAATCCTAGGCTTTTCACTCAGAGTCCTGGGTTTTACCCTGGAGTCAAATACCTTCTGAAGCTAAATTTGGCAATCCTTTGCTTGTGTCCCCGAAGTCCCAATTGGGATTTAATCCAAAGTGCCTGACAAGATAAAAGCATGAAATGTCTCTTCTAAAAACCACACACTACCATTTTCTCTTCTTATATATAACTATACCTCTCACAGCTAGGACATTCTAGCCAAAAATAATAAAGTAAGTAAGGTTGCCTTCCTTGTGAAGATCACGTAAACCCCACTTGAAAGTATAGCAATCTGAACTGTAAAGATTTTTTATATGAAATACATCGGTATTATCTTGCCAGTGAGAAAGTTTCATAGAAAGTCTGATGGCTGTATTTATGAAGAATATGTATATTTTCCTAAAGATTTTCTACCAGTCTTAATAAATAGCTTATACATTCTTTCCATGAAAAAAGACCAAACCCAAATTATTTTATCTATAGAGGTAGATTCAGTTAATTAATTTTAAAAAATCAAAATGATACAATAAAAGAAATTAAGTAATAATTTTAAAAAATAAGAGAGAAGAAAAAAGAACTAATATTATGCTGAAACAGAGACTAATGAAATATTTTACCTGAGTTGACAGTAGGCTAGCTACGCACACACAAAAAAAAGAAAGATGGATATCTATCAATTAGAACTTTAGAGAATAATATTTATCCTTTTATTACTTTTGATTTGCCATGGAAGGCTGGCCATTTCCCTCAATAGCCAAACACAAAAGAGGGGGTGTTCTAAACAACATTATCTGAATTTGAACATTTTTCCCATCATAAAGTCAAAGCCAGATGTATTTGTGTTATCATTACCCAGACAAAGACATCAATGTGATAAAACTGAAGATAGAGTGAGAGTCCTAAAGGTCTCTAGATATACATGTATAGCTGAGAGATAACAAAATGTGCCAATTTTAGATGAAAGTCTCTGCTTTTGTAGTATATCTATTCCTGTGGTTTATTAAAGAATGAAAACTTTCACGTATAACACATTTTGAAAATCTCTTTGGAAGCTACTTGAGGACAGAAAAAGGGCAGATGTGAAAAAAGGGGAGGAACTTTACTGGGAAATATTTTACAAGCCATTGTTTGCTAACAGTTTAAATGATCATGTTACTTATTATGTGTGCTGATAAAGTATAGTTGAACACATCTTTACTAATCTAAAAAGCAATTCCTGAATGACACAGGAAAAAAAAAAACCAACTATAATGAATTTTGTATGTAAGCCTTATTCCCAACAGGTTATTGGATTTATAATGGAACACAAAGGCAGAGCAGTTTAGGAAAACAACCAAGGAAAGAATACAAGGGAGAACTGGAAGTAATTTACATGACAAATTGAATATTTTTAAATCAGCCAGCAGTTAACAAATAAAGCCGTATCATCTTGGAAGACTAAACACCCATCTATGATCTAAGTAGACAATATTGCTAAAAAGTGTTAGCTTTTAATTATAATCCAAGTTTTACAAAGGTGGAAGAACTATTGCCTGGAGGGCAAACATTTCTTGATAAAGCAAGATTCAGTTGAGTTCAGTGTTCTAATAAATGGAGGAATAAATCTGGAAGCAGTGAATCAGCTGCTTTAGATTAATAAGGTCTGACCACAATTTTTTTGAAGGTCAGTCACTTTTGAACTTGTGGGTGACAGCAGTAACATACACAAAAACTAAATCAAATTCAGAAGCTGGTTTCTACCAAATGTGGAATGGCTTTACGCAGCTTGAGTTGCTTAACAGAGTGAACATTTGTTTTTTCCAGAAGTGTGTGTCTTTGAATGATGAAAGTTGCTCATAAAAGGGATGACAGAGGAATACTTACAATCTCCCAGCCTTCTGCTTTCTTATGCTGGTGAGAGCTACTTTGTGAGACAGGTCTGCAGGAATTTGTGTTGGACACTTTCAAAATACTTAAAGGATTTGGGCATAAGACGGGAGGAAACTAGCAAGTCAGTAAATGAAAAATCAGCTTTTATGTGGTATCTGCCAGCATTAAAGTCAGAAAACTGTAACACCTGTGGCCTAAAGACCAACTAGAGACAAATATTGAGCTTTGTGCTACTCACCATGCCCTCTGCAACTGTTGTAAAGAGAGCTTATCAACATGAGATCCGGATGAATGGGGCTTTTTTAGGTTACCTACCATGTAATATCTGACAGAGAGAAGGCACTGATATCAAAAGGACTACAGATTGATCTGTCAAGATCAAATGAGATGAAATTTAAAATATTTTCATTCCCCGTTACACTTCAATGCTTCAGTAAATGACAGTGATAAAGTATTTTGATATTTTTAGGCTAAGTTTTATTTTTACATTGGAATTATTTCTCTTTAAATATATTTGACTTCATACTTTATGAATGTCCCATCTGTAATTTCTCAAATGTTTTGAAAGACATATTTATGAGTCCACAGGCTGCAATCTTATACTTTACATCCTATTGTCATCAATTATTGTGCAGCTTTTCAGAAGTGTAAATACAGAATAAAATAGAATAAAATAGAATATTTCATTTGGAAGGGGCCTGCAACAATCACCCAGTCCAACTGCCTGAGCACTTTAGGGCTGATCAAGAATTAAACTATTTAAGGTCTTTTTCCAAATGTTTCCGAAAGACTGACAGGCTCAGGGAATGGACCACCTTTCTAGGAAATATTTCCAGTGTTTGACCCCCCTCTCAGTAAAGAAATGCTTTTTGATATCCAGTCTAAACCTCTCCTGGGGCAGGTTTGAACCATTCCCACATCCCCTGCCAGTGGATACCAGGGAGAAGAGCTCAGCACCTCGCTTGCCGCTTTTGCTCCTGAGGCGGCTGTAAGGAGCACCGAGGGCACATCTCAGACTCCTTTGCTCCAAACTAGACAGACCCAAAACTCTCAGCTGCTCCTCACAATAAAGGCCTTCCAGCCCTGTCACCAACTTTGCTGCTTTCTCTGGACACATCCAAGGCCTTTCTCACCCTTCTTGACCTGTGGGGCCAGAACTGCACGCAGCACTCAAGATGAGCCCCCCCACAAGGCTGAATTTAGCAGGACAGTCACCTCTGTTGATTGTCCGGTCACACTGTGCTTGGTGCACTCCAGGATGGGGTTTTGCCCTCTGGGTTCCAGGGCACACCCTGCTGACTCACACGGAGCTGCTGCCGACCAGCACCCCCAGATCCCTCTTGGCAGGGCTGCTCTTCTGCCACCGCTCCGCTGATTTATACTCATTCCTGGGGTTACTCTGCCCCAGGTGCACAATCCATCATTTTGACTTCTTATATTTCGTGCCACTGATGGTGCCTGCTGCTGCAATCTAAAGCTGTTAACTGAGTGGTAAATTCAGTATTTCTCAAAATAAAATGTGAGACATTAAGGTGGCTCTTAGCTCATACAGTTTTACAGAACTCATTATAGCTAAAAGGGCTCTCAACTCTATTGGCTAGGGATTCCAACCTAAATTTAAAACAGCTTGAAGTTTATGTGGTGAAGAAAGAGGAAAAGGAATCAGGGGTAGGAAAGACAAAAAGATGAAAAAAAACAGTAAGGTCTGAAACTGCTTTGAATTGTTTCAATTATTTTTTCCCCCTCCTCTAGCTTTTTCATGTTACAGTTCAGTTAGCAACAAAGGTTTTAAGTATGTGGAGAAAAACGTGTTACCTTCACATGGTCTTTTATGTCATTCTGCCTTTTTTAAAACCAGCATATATGCATATAAACATTCTTCTACTACTTCTTTCTTTCATCTAAAAAGGTATGCCTTTATTTTCAAAGATTCATAAAATGCTCTGATACACCGCATAAGCTAAACTAGTCAGCTTTATACATGTCATTAGAAATGCATATTTCCTTGGAGTACCTTCAACATATTTGCTGATATTAAACATTTCCTTTTTAAAACTGAAATGTCTAGGCAAACGGCAATCCTCTGTACTGTGTTTGCTTAGTGGAAACTTTTATGAATCTTGAAGAGTTTTAAAGAAAATAGCAAATCTGTCACTCTGCTCATGTGACTAATAGCTTTTAAAGTAGATTGACTAATTTAGTGACCACAGAATAATTTGAAATTGCACCTAGAATTTTAAAATAAAGCACTTCCTCATTTTTCAAGCAGAATAAGTAAATAGATTAGCTGATTTTTCTATGAGGATGAAAATGTTTTACTCACTTTGGGGATATTTGAACTCTGCAGCAAACACCAAAGGAAAACTTAACTTTCATGAAACTGTCAGAAGTTCAAAATGTATTTCAAAAGTAATTAAGTACAACACCTGAATTTACTAGATCAGGTGTGGAGTTACAAAAGTCTAAATTCTATGCATTGAGAGTTTCCTCTGAATCAAAGCAGAAGAAAGAAGGATTTTTTTTTCCCATGCAGCACAATGTGAGTGGTTGCATGAACTAAATGTGCAGTGGCACTAATTAAAGGGTTGTCTTACTCTATTTCCTTGGAGCATTAGACCAGATAGTCCTGTAGGAACAAACATTTATACAGTTATGCACCATACCCATTTTCATTTGACCTTCCCATGCCTGAAAACCCCCCAATGAGTTCAGCCTACTAAAAATATTATCTTAGCAGTCATATCAGAAACAACCTAATTTAATAATTCCTATTTTCTGTTCACTGTATAGTAAAACTGAAGTTAACTTCTGATTCAGTGGGGATCTCAATGGGGCTCAATCTTGCTGTTGCTTATACATTATCCACAGCATTTCATAAGACTGCAAGAAAATTATTTTTAGCACACTATAGCCCTAGTAATAACAACAAAAAATAACATATTTCTTGCAAGATATAGGTTAAGTGTTTGAGAGTGACACCTTTGTTCTGGGGGTGAGGCAGAGAATACAGAACTAAAAAACCGGTAAGGTATTGGGTAAAAAAATGGATTTGGGGTGAACGTCACCTTGTATTAACCAGTCAGCTGAATCAGCCAGAGTGCTTGTTATTTCTCCAGAAAACCCACAGGCTCTGCATGTGAAAATGCAGCATATCTCCAATTTTTAGGGCTTAGGTTAAATAAAATTCAACAACATATTCTTAGGTAAAAAAGTGAAAGACAAAGGAAAAAAATGCAGGCAAAATCTTGCAGAACAATTGTACTGCTGTGGACCTGTTTTACACTAAAAACTATCACAACTCTCAAAGTGCTTTATGATGAAATTTTTCCAAGAGAGTATATCTCACCATTAGGAGAAATGGAATCTTCCTATAAATACTTCTTGTGCGTTTATGTTTTATTTACTTGCATAGCACTGGAAACACACATTTCAGAAAAGTTATTTAACTGCGATATTGACTATTCAGTGAGCTTTAAACAGTAAAGATACAATTGCCACAGCAACTAGAAGCATTTCAAGAGAACCTCAGTTCTCAAGCTAAACAGTGCTGGTTCTTTCTAAGGACAGTGTCAGCACTTTATAAGGACAGTGTATTAAAATTTAATCTTTAAACAAGTACAATCTGAAATTTGAATTAAATTAGAGTCCCAGAAATAAAATTATTGCAACTGCCTCTTTGATTAAGATGTTTCAGGGCAACATGCAAATGATAGTGATTTATCTACTATATATTTTTCTAAGTCTCAAGTATTGTATGCCCAACACTCTCCAGTTAGGACAAAATATCATTTTTGAGCAATAATGGGCACTAAATCACAATGTTTAAGATTACAGTGGTTTTCAGTACTTTGTTAAAATGTGTCAAAAAGTCAAAAAATATTTTGTATGCATTTTTTAACAACATTTCTAGGAAGTGAGACAATTGCTCTTTGGGATATATTTACAGTGTAGAAAACAGCTCAGTTTCTGCAACCTGTTCCTCATTATAGAGATTCTGTGTAATAGGATTATCTATTTCTATACTAACTCTCATGATATGTCATCTGCCCTGCTCAGATTCATGTTGTACTTTGTACACTGGAAACACCAGAAGTTTTTCTCTGCAACCCAACAGAGGTTGATGGTATATTACACTAAAAATACAGAATGCCATGACACCCTTGTGTTACCAAAATATAACTATTCTGTCATAAATAATTGTTTCATAAATTAGCACTTTTAAAATTATTATTTTTTATATTTATTTATACTGCTGTATTTTCTCAGCAGTTTGAGTTGAAAAATCTGTTCTGGAAGAGCCATCAGAAAAATTAATACAGACTGCAATTAGAGCATAGAGCCATTTTGTGTGTTTTTGAGATGAAACTATTCCCTCTTTTCAATACTGAAGCTACAGTAAACACTAACAGAACATGTTTCAGAATTCAAAGGACTAATAAGATGCACTCTTCCTTGTCTATATTTAAAAGATGAGAGTCCTTGATGTACAAGATTATATGGTTATGTCTGAGCATTTTTAAAGCCTGAAAGAGATCTAGTGGCAATTCAGAATGTGGAGTGTGATCTCCGAGAAATTGAAATCCTTAGCAAGTAAAAAATTTAACTATACAAGAATAATACATTAGAATAATTTATAGTAGTTTGATTTTAAAGCTCAAAGACAGTATTTAGGAAAATTTAATTTTCAGTCTTTAGTTGACTAGTATCTCTTTCCTTTTTTATAAAAAAATTCTTTTCTGAAGAGTTATCCATTGTAATTAGTTAGTCGAAAAAACTCAACACATCTGAAAACACAAAATTATTAATATACTGTGATCCCAAGAGTAATACAGTATTTTAAGAATGTATGAGCTCTGTTGAATGATCTTTTGAAATACAGCAGATAATTTTGTTGAAAGAACTGAAAGTTGAAAACTGAGCCTTTGAAAAACATAAAGTGACTCACTTCTGGGATCCAAAAGTTGCAAATAATATCTCTGAGAAACAAATAAATGAGTCACTTGTGAAACAGGGAGTAGATGATTTTCTCAAACAAAGCACGGATTGGCAAAAGTGAGTGGAATTAATACTCTGGAAATCAAACATCTGTACAGTATATATATGCATATGTAAAGTGGGTTTATACATCAATTAAATAATTGAAATCTTTGTATCCTGTCCTTGAACTTCTACAGTAGTATCCACTTCAATTATAAAATTAGTTCTGCCTGCAACAATGGCACTCTTTAAAACATATTAAGTTCAAGTGTAGACTACTGAAAACAGGGCAATAGAGTCAAACATTTCTGCAAAGGGGATCAAGAGAGTTGTCACACAATTGGCCACAAAAAACCTGCATTCTAATCCAACTTTGTTCGCCCTCTGGAAAACTAGGAAGCTTCAGGGCTCTCCACCACTTGTAATAACAAACGCTTTTAGTTGTGTTGGCATATCTTTTCTTTACCCAGCTATATAAAAAACAACCTCCCCAAACAAGTCAATAAGCTACAGTTCTCTCAAATCTATTGTAACTACCATGCTCCTCAGTACAGGAATCCACTCCTTTTCACTAGAAAGAAACAGACCCTTAGAAATTGATCTGGTTCTTTTTTTTTTCTTTTTTTTAATTATATTCTGACTTCTATGTGAGAATTGCAAAAATTTTCTCAAGTTGAATGGTAAAATAAATACTCGTACTTTAAGGTATTTACAGGTCTTCAATGTCTTTAATTTTGTCTAAAATAATGAATAAATAAACCAATGAAATATAATTCTGAATGTAAAGAAAT
The DNA here is from genome assembly GCA_013400915.1 of Pardalotus punctatus. Lineage (NCBI taxonomy): Eukaryota > Metazoa > Chordata > Aves > Passeriformes > Pardalotidae > Pardalotus > Pardalotus punctatus. Next base: position 600,343 of record VZTX01008513.1, on the reverse strand, counting down.
GACCTTTAAGGAACATTTGTTTTTGGAGAAGTACAATTTTGAAACATATGTGTTATTTTTGGTATTTTGAAACTGTTTGAATACAGTTTGTTCTAGTTATCAAAATCCTTGAAAAGCATCAAAAACACAATCATAACACATTGCCTTTTTTCCTAAATAATTTTTATGAACATGAAGATCAATGTAGATAGATGGAACTATTCAGGAGGAGATGCTCAAAGTTAGAAACTTGAAAAAAAGTCAAATTTTCAGATTCCTTATGGCAAATACGAGTATTTCTGTATCACAATATAAGTTAGTCTGGAGGAGACGTGCACATAATCTAGTCTACCTGCCTACAAAGAGATGGCTGCAGGAAATCAAACACCATCCCAAATATAAAAAATTTTAAAACCCCAAACATTAATCTTAATTAGGTAATGGAAATCTTTCAGCTCTACATAGGTTATGATACAAATTTCACATAATGTCTGCTTATGTAAAGAAAAAACCTATAAAGCCACAAAACCAAGGATGCTATTCAATCAAGCTGACAAGAATCTCCCTAGGACCACAGGCCATTTCTTCATAGCTCATCTGTTGGAGCTTTCTGCTCCTTCTATCTGAAGCAGCACCTCTGAGGATCTAAATGTTCCCAAATCTGCCTCCTGTGAGTGATCTTTCCTGTTCAAATTCTATGTTGTGCACCTTTCTCTTGAGCGATCAAGATCTGGATGTGACTTTTACCATTGCAATACATATTCTAGCACCTGCTCTGTAACAAAGCTATTTATGTGACAATCCATGTACTTCTTTTTCATATTGTTGTGAAGGTTGCAGAAAGTCATTGCAAAGAAGGCATAAGTCAGCTCCACCTTGTGAGAGTTCAGGGTCTATACACAGGCCAGAACAAAATAAATTAAGTCACTGGGTCTTCAACAAGCCATAGTTTCCAATGATGTAATGCTAAAATATAACTTAAAACACGGAAAAAGGAAAGGGTGACAAGGAAATTTTCAAAAAGTAAACTTCAAAAAAACACAAAAGAAATTTCAAAACCACAGCCACTTGAAAGAATAAACAAATAGAAATCTGGACAAATATAATAGACATTAAGATAATTTTCCTACAATTTCTCACCAGAAAGAGTAAATTATCTGCCTTAGCATACTCCGGCTACATTTGCACATGATAGCTCCAAGTACAGCTGCTACTACTCTTATGAATTCATCTCCAGTTTGAAGGAGTTCAATGCAGAGAAATTTACCTTTACATGAACCTACTCTATACAACAAAACTTATATCCATCAAAGACTGCTAATACTCAAAACAGAAAAACAGTACATTTGGAGCTGGTTATCTAAACTTTTCCACTCACATTTGTTTGGATTTAGTACTCAAGAAAATTTACACTGATTTTTAAAGAGTAGAATCTTGTAAGAAAGAAAATATGCCAATTTTATTTATTTGCTCATTCATTTGAAAAATGGTAATTCTACTTTTACAAACTTTGGACTTGTATTTTCCTTGTTATTAAAACATAGACAAAATCTGACATCTGAGAGTGTTTCACTATGTCTATAAGAAGTCATACTTCATTATAACTGAATTTCCCATATGGTTTTGTATATATAAATTTTATTAATTTCCCATCTGTGCAAAAAGAGAGCAAATTCAGTGCCAAGATAAACAAAATTTAAAGCCTTTTTTCTTCTTTTCAGGAAGCATGGATTTATCCTCTTTCATCTCTGATGTTACAAATAATACTTCCCTTCTTACTTTTATTGTCTTTTTAAAGATTAGATATTTAAATTAGTTGTTGGACAATGAGAACATTTCAGTATTTTATCAGTTAATGATAAATTATTTAATGATAATAATTTAATTTTTTATTTAATGACAGGCTCACTTTTAAAATGGATGAGATACTTATTGATGCTCATAAACACACTCTCTGGAATTGATGCCACCATGCATCATGTGTCTTTGAAAAACACAGACTAATTAAAAAAAATTATAGTTGCTGTGAAATGTTGGTCTTATTAATTTGATGAACTATTTCTGCAATAGAACAACCACTGACCCATTAATTACCTCAAAGTCCACATCTACGTATTTGCTGTTTCATTAACATTTGGCTCTACAAGAATGCATACAGATAGGATTCAGTGTGGGATTTTTTGGCAATAATTATGTCTCACTCCAAACATTTGTGCTTCTTATTCATTTAGAGTCAGCCCATATCAGGTCAACTCAATTTTGATTTCATTAGGGATGAACATACGTCAAACATTGTTGCCTGAGTTGAGACTCAGATTTTCAAAGATCCACAAAATCTAAACTACAGTGACCTGAAGTAACTCTGATGCTTGTCACCTCAAATGATGATCAGCTAAGGCATCGGTGTGGCAGAGTTTATAAGGAAAGCAAAAATTGTGTTATGACTAGACAAATCCAGAGGCATCCTGCTCTGGAATAAATAAAGCCTACCTTTAGATTGATAATATTTGGTGAGTTGACTCGCAATTTCCTCTTGGATCATGAATGGCTGAGCCTTGACTGTTGCTGACTTTTGACTTTTTTGCTGTTTCAGCTGCACATTCAATACCTCTCTCAGCAGTTCTAGGGTCAGTGTGATTCTGTGTGAAAATTCACAGGGTATATAGAATGCACATTACAAAGTCTAAAACTAAGATCTTTCATTGTGGATTGTTAAATAAAGACAATTACACTTGATTATCAGTGTTGGGACTTTTCTGGATGCTCAGATCTAATTCCATGTATCTCTCCAATACTCTCCAGAGGCCCCTCCAGTTTTCCTGACCTGAGGCTGCTCTCCCCCACAACCATGTTCACCATTTATTTCTCTCCTGAACGTCTTTTATCTCCACCGTTCTTCTCTCTTCAGTGCATCATTCTATATTCATACCATTTAGTTTATCAAGGCTCCTAAAGAAAATAGCCAACTACCTTTTGATATTGATTTTTAAAAAAAAATAACTGCACAAAACAGTGATAAAAAGGCCACAGCAGCTGCCCTTTCAAGTTACTTTTTAACCTTACATCATGCTGACAACAGGTCAGGTTCATTCAGGCCACACTAGCATTACTTCATTGAAATCTCTTTTTAGATAACCCCCGGAGTGTTGGGGGTGGTGGGGTGTAGTTTAGCTAGCATGCCATGGTGAAAGCTATACAGAACTGGAATAAAGATACAGTTCACGCCACAGGTGTTGGAACTGAAATTCAGTATGCAAAAGTCAAAGAAAATTGTGCTTGTACTTTGCTCCTGAGGAGGACAGAGAAGCCAACCATTTCACACCTTAATAACTCCTTAGTCAGTTAATAACAGTATTCATTCATAAACCCTTCATCAAAATGCAGCAAATTTCAATGCACCCTGAATTACATTTTAGGAAACAGAAAGTGTTTAGAAGAGAAAATTACCTTCATGACAGTTGAGCTGCAAGTGCCCTGCAATTCAGGCAACAGAACTGAAAAAGGCATCATCAACTCTTCCGAAATATTAAATCTTTTTTATTTAGGAGTGCAAAAAACAGTGTAAGACTTCATGAACTGAGTAAAAAGTTGTACATCTTACGGGCATATAGTACAAGCCAGAAAAAGTAGGTACGCATTTGGTAATAGTTGTTTCAGCTTGGAGCAGTGCGCAAAAAGTACTTTAATTGTAAGGATCTAATGTTGCCTAAGAGCTTATTGTATAATTAAAGTTTTGGATGAAATTTAACATGTCCTTAAGTTTCAGGTTCTTCATGAGAATCAAATCCATAAAGACTTTTTCAGTTCTATTGAGAAACAAAAGCCACATTCAAATAATGTTTGAAACACTATAAAAACCAAACAAAAAAACCCCTAAAATCCATTCCCTACCACCTTCATTTAATATTTAACATTTTAAACAACACTCAGAAAGATCACATTCACATGGAATAGACTTCTAAAAATGCATATCTTAATTACTGGGTTTCCATTAGAGGATCCTTCTATCTGAGGTCCTAGTACTTTTCCAAATTGCAAAAAGAAACACAACAGCATTATTTCCACAAAAGTGAGGGTCACCCAGTAATCAGTTTACAGACTAGTGAAACAGGATGTCTTTTCCTTCTTTTTCTCTGTACTACTCAGTGGAACAATGCTGCTTCCAAGAAAGGTATATAAAATATCTATACATATGCTTTGTATTATATTTAGACTTCAAGGGTTTTAAATGTCAAAAGCTGCACAAGTTACTATATAAAATTCCTCCAAACTGCTTTTGATTTAATCATTGAGTGCGCTCTTCCTGTCTTTATAAGTCAGTTTCTGACCTAATAAAACCTTCTTAGGTATGCACGAAACTGAGTGTGGGATTTGAATCTGTCAGTGCAACTCGGTTTGTGTATAAATGTGCTGGTTTCATCAAACCAAGGTACTTTAGTTGACATCACCAGCACAGTACCTGAGTAGAAGGACTGACATGTTTCAGAAGTGGATCTGGCACCACTGCCTCAGTAGTTTCACCCACTATCAAGCTGCATTTTTGACTGAGGGCAGAGGGATTCATTGGCTAAAATATTGCATGCTTCTTCCCCTTGCCATCCTATTCCCCTTCATAGGCTGCTTCTTCATAAATAGCTTCTTATTTAGAAACTTTTTGGTCTGAGCAGGAGGCTGCTGATGTGCCTGTGCCCAGTCCACATGATCCCTGCTCAGGCTCATCAGATGTGGGTGGGGCTTAATTTCTCCTCCCCAAGAATTCAGGACAGAAAACTGTTTTGTTCTGCGAGGTAGAAAGATTTCTTGTAAATATTCACTTGTATTTAGCAAATTGTAAATCTTTATTGTTCTTGACTGTTAAGACCCCTCTTCTTCCATTTTTCATTTATTACTAATCAAAATTATTGTCCAATATGGTGGTAGAAATATAAGTCTATTATCTCCCACATTCAAAACTAGCATTTTGACCAAAACACATGCTCAATAACTGGTATTAAAATAACATTCCAATCTAACATAAATTTATTCAGATAGTCACAAACACCAACATGCCTTTCTAGTTTTAGGTTTCTGTTAGAAAAACATTTTTCATATCAATGGAACACAACAAGTTTGTATTCCTCTTTTTTTTCAGAGTTTCCATATATTTTTACATAATTTAATTATTAATCAACCCAAAAATATTCCAAATAAAAATTATGCACATTTGAATACTTAATTGTGAGACAACTCATGAAATTTCTCCTTGTGATGTTAAATATGAGTTATCATAAATCAAGGTGGATACTATGAAGGACTCTATTGCAAGCATGTGGGGTTGATATAGCAGCAGTCAAAAATAGTCATTAAATGTCTCAGGATGAATATAAAATGGGAATGCTTTTCCTAGACCCTATTCTTGACCTGAAACTAAAAATGTTACTTCTCCAAAGGATCCAGTGTAACGTGAACCTACATCGTGGAATTATTTGAACCACTTGAATAACAAAAAGGACAAATATTCCCATATGACTATTACTTGATATCTGGTGCTGCTTTCAGTAGAGTCTATTCAGCCTATCTGTGTGACATCAACCCTGTGAGAGAGAAAACACAGTCACATGGCCTGGTTTAGATGTACAGGGGCAACCCTATACATGGGGGAACGTGTTACTCTGCCTTCTAGCATCACTGCAGATTTCCTTTAAAAAGAATAATATCTATTTTATTTCTCTGAAACCTTTAAGAATGTGCAAGAAGATCGAAAGTGATTAAATTCTCTAATTTCTAGCAGACCATTTAGCTCTAAGATTTCATGTAGTTTATCCCAAAATTAAAACATATTTATCAAAATTTATATTAATCAATGTCTAACCCCAATGACTTATCTAAAGATCATTTTAATTAGCCACAAAAATCAGGCATAGTATGGCCTGTACACAGACATGAAAACCATTACCCCAGTGGTTTTCTCACTGGTTTATTTCTGTATTTGCAAAACTGAGGAGAGTCTTTGACTCCTGCTCCCTCTAGTCTTTCAGTATTAAGAAGAAAGATGGAAAACATGTATCTTCCCACACGGGAAATAATTGTTTCCTACCTGAAAATACTAGATGAATGTCACTGCAACACAAGCACTTTAATGTTACTGGTCAATTTTTTTAATATAAAAAGTCATTAAATATAAAATTAAGATATGGCTTACAATTTCCCCCAGTAACTGTGTTCTTTTTCCTACTCTCAGGCAACCAATTCTCACACAGCTGTTATTCTCCCATTTATTCTCTACGTTTTTACAAACCTTTCCCTGCAGATTAGTTTCAGTGAAGGTCACACAATGTCTGACACTCAGAGGAGAAAACATTATTCACAGAAAATTCCTCCTATATCAGATGGGAAAATCATACAAATGAAAATTTTGGTATTGGTAAAGTTGGAACAGCCTATCTTGTTGGGAAAAAACCTCAAAAGCACAGCAGCTTTGCAGATGTGTGTACAGACATAGCTCTCTCAGAGAACCACACTAGCTCTTCCAGAGAATTGCTTTGTTTACCTAAAATACTTCCTAGTGAAAATATTGCCTATAAGGCTGCAGAATTAAACACATTTATCATCAGAAATAGCAGAAACCATGAGAAAACAGTTTTCATTTTGATACAAGAGAAAAACAGCCCTGATTTTTCAGCAAGATGAAGAAATAGATGGAGAAAATCTTTCTCTTGTATCAAAAGGTAGAAAAAAGCTCATTTTCATAAAGAAGAAATTCCAAATAAGAAATTCTGGGTAGACACAAGTGAAAGACAGATATAAGCTATTAAAGAAAAAGAAAGTTGATCTAGGTCACTAAAGACAAGTAACAAGGTTTGAGGAACAGAAGAATGCTATCCATGTACACAATATTACCTCTCTTCACAGTTATGCTCAGTGGTTAATGTGAATTTCTAAAACAGCAATGAACAACAGAAACATGACTTATTAACATAGAATTTGTTTCAACTGGGTTTCACGCCAGCAGGCACAAAGGAAAAGCCCTCTAAGCCTTTAAAATGCTGCATACCTTGACATCCTGTGATGTACATTTATATTTTAATTTAAAAAAACCTTAAAAAGTCAAACTAGTCCAAAGTTTATGCTAAATAGCCAATATTAAGGTCAACGCCCCTCAATCAGAGTGAATATTATACAAAACTTTTGTGATAGTACCTTAAATTAAAATAGTCCAATTTTCTTCAGAGTAGAATTTTCATAAATATGATCCAGGAGGCAAAAAGCTTTAGAGAGAATTAGGGAGCCATGATTAGTGACAGATATGATAGTCTTTTAGATACTCTGCACAAGAGGCTGAAAAAACATGGAACCAATTTCTGATTGAATTGGACAAAGCCAGAATCCAAGTCCCTAACTCTTGCCTTTCCATTAGCTATTTTTATATCTTATGCTGAGTCTTCTAATTGTGTAAGAAGGCACTTTGCTTACCACTGCTTTTATATGTACACCATGTATTTAATAAAGATCAATGGATAAATAATAGGTTGAAATATCCATGGACACACTTGGAAGTTGATGCTCCTGTGATTTCTAAAGGTTTTTAAAATGCTGATTCTATGGCACAATTTTAGAGGCAGAATTGGGTATTGATTTTTCTTATGATTTAGTCCATTTCAATGGGTGTAGTAGCTTTTTGTTAGCTTCATTGAACCAAGGAAACTTCACACCATTACACATTCTGGTGCTGGAGGTCAGTGCTCTCTTGTTTTCCTCATCTAGTAAGATCTTCCATCTTCAGGTTACAAAGAAACTTCACTGGGTCTGAGAAAAAATCCTAAGGAGAGAAAGAAATACTCCCTGTAGGATGGTTGTCTCACTTGATTATCTAAACCAAACAGTTTTGTTTAATTTCCAGCATCATTAATTCTTTAGAGCATGTAAGACAGAGTCCCAAGGGAAAATTACTCATAACTATAAATTGCAAGGGACTTTTCATGGGCTTTTTAGTTTTTAGAACGAGAAAAATAGTTTATTTATTTATTTATTTTTTAACTTAGCTTACCATAGCTCTAGAAATAGACAATATAGAAAAAAATGTGCAAACCACAGAAGAACAAGTAAAAAGGTAAGAAAATAATATGAGTAGACACAAGGAATTATCACTTAACAATTCAAACAGTACAGAGAAAAATGAAGGATGATGCATCCCCTTTGTATTTTGTGAGTTTAAGGGCCTGGTTTAGTAAATACAGCATGCTTAAAACCAGGAAGATGGCAACACAAAAGGCAACACTTCCTTAAAACTCTAAGTCCTAGCAACACCACAGCTGATCTAATAGCAATGTTTAGATTAGAAATGCTATGATTTTAGCTAGACTAATACAAAATCCTTGACTTACATATACAATGTGTTACTCACCTTGCACAAAAGGGAAATTTGGGTGCAGCAAATGGGTGGGAGACTATTCCCCAGAAGAGGCAGATCAGGGAATCCTATCAATGTGTTCAAACATCTAGTAGGAAGCAGAAAAGAGTGTGGAGACAGACTGCTCCAGTGCTCAATGGCAAGACAAGAGGAAACAGGCATGAATTGAATTGCAGTCATTGGAAATTCCTTTCAAATACCAGAAAAAATCCAGGGTCTGTGTCAGGTAGATTGTACATCCATAGGTAGTTGTAATTTTTAATTTGTTACATATTTCTATCTTCTATGAAAAGAAATTAATACACACAAGCAAAAAAACACATTAGAACAATACTGTGTATCAAAAAAAAAATCAGTCTAGAGAGACATTAAATATAAAGTGGACAAATAGAAAATATATAATACAAAAGGTATTGAACATTTACGTTTTGCTATTTATTTCTCATTGCCTTTGCTTGTGGTCCCTCCTTCCAGTTGTAAAGAGACTAGTAATTAGAAAAAAGGCAACCCTAGAAACAGTGAGAGTTCATCCAATGTAGTTGCATCCATATGACATGCTGTTCTCTGATAGCATTACTGTATTGCAGAATCTATTTCTGAGGAAGGTTTTCATTTTATATGCTTGCATAAAAAATCCTGTCCCAGCATAAAGAAGAATCACTGGGAGTTTTGCCAGCTCATGTCTGAACACAGTGTAAAGACTCTCTTTCTCTGGATGTACCCAGTGGCAGCAGTTAAAGGAGATATGATAGCTACTCTGCAGATGACTTAACCCAGATTTTTTAACAGATGAAAGAAACCACAACATCTTGCTGTCTTGCTTTGTTTTTAAACTAAATGGCTAGGGCAAGTTCTAGCCTCTTCAACTAGGACATAAGGCCTGTACATATTTCAGTAAGTTTAGTGAGCAGAAATGCTGTCAGGCTGTGAGATTACTTTGTGCACACTAAGTTTCTCTTTGTTTTCTGGAAAACATGGCAACAAGATATGCTCTGTATAAGTAACTTAATGTGTGTATAAAACTTTAATAATTAGCTTGTGGACACTAGAGCAAAGACAGCAGGCGTATGCCCATGTCAGCTAAGATATGGTTGACATCTTTTTTAAGCATGTTTGTAGACCAGGTATTTTTTTCTCATGCTGTTAACCCTGCAAGTGTAGATTAGACCTTTAGAAAGACTTTGACACACCATTAAAAAGCAAAAGGGCACCACTGGAATGACTCTAAGAGAACAAAGTAATCTGAGGTGAAAGAAAAACTGACTAAACTTAGTGCCAAGTTCTCTGGGCTGCCAGCTGCAATAACTAACTCTGGATCTATTGAAGAAGGTTAATTCTAATTTCCAAATAAGGAAGCATGGCATTTGTTTTTACATGCTGATATTTAGTAAATAAGAGTAGATTTTTACTTTAATTTTAAGGTTTTTTTCTTATTAATATCCTTTCCAGTCACTTTTTATTTTCACAGCTCTTACATGCACAGTTGCAGAGCGGAACTCAGAAACAACCCAAAAACCAGGGAGTGTATTTATTTTAAGATAAGATTTTCACTGGAATAGTCAACCTAAATGCATTTAGTTGCAATCTAGTTGCCTTTATTTTGGGTGTAACTATAAGAAATATCTAGGATTCCCTGACTCTCAGATTTCACTTAAAAAATTCTTTCTGCTTTCACCGGCATTTCAGAACCAGAGATTTTTATGGACAGTCAGCTTCAGTGGGCTGGGAGTTATAACCAATGCAGAGAAATTAAAACATTTGTATTCCCTATGTAGTTATTATTAACATGAATAGTTGAATCTCTCTGTCCATTCAGTCAATCCACCCAAACCACAAACAGCTGTTTTGCACTCATGCATCTGTGAGAAGAAAATATGTCATCATCCATTTGATATCATACATTCTTGCAGTTTAGAATGGGCAAAACACAGAAAAACAAAAGGTGAAAAATGGAAAATACTGTAAGGACCATTACTAAAGGCTAGCAGATAGTTCCACTCATTACTAGGATGATTCCTATCACAAGTATGCTATCTTTCTTAAAATTATAAACACTTGTCTGTGATCTTTACTCTCCATAGGTCCTTAAGCTAAAGTGAAATAAAAGAATCACTCACTTACCTACATTGCAAAATATTGTAGACTTAGTGCACCACACTGTTCTTACAATCCATTAACAGTCTGGGTCCTCGTATCTGTAAATATTTCATATTTAAACAGAAATTAAATTTCTCTTTAATTAATTAATCCTGTTAATTAAATTACATTTAATCTTCATTTGGACAGTAAAGAGGTCAAAACTTTCTACAGGCCCTCTTCCACAGTAAGCTTTTTCCTCTCTTTCACAATTGTCATTTAAAGACTAAACAAGTGGCAAATAGTAATTCCATATACGTAATGATGTGATGAATTGCCAAGGCCTGGAAATCCCACAGACATGGCCATAATCCTGCACATGCCTGACAGATCCCATGCAGTGTACACCACATCCAGCAATGAAAACAATTTAAACAAGAGGAATGTCTGTCTGTATCACTTCTGCTTCAGCATTGCTCCGTTGGATTTGGGCTGTTGTAGCAGCTGGCTGAAATTCTGTCCTCCTCAGGCTACAGAAAAGTCTCCTTTAGGAACGAACAGAAGATGTGGTTATGACTCACCTTCCCTTTCCAACATGGGATATTTATTTTTATTTGGAAAAATAATTTATTTTTATGAAATAATTTATTTTACACTGTTCTCAAAAAGTTGATTCTTAAATGTGCTTGGAGAGATGGGTAAGGTGAGCCCTGTTTATTTCTTTGCAAGAAAGAAAAATAACATTTTTGCCAGAAAAATATTGCAGGTGGAAGGTTGGCAGGTGCATCATCTTCCTTGAGACATAAAGAAAACAACTTGGAAAAAAAAGACTAAGTTCTGTTCTACTTGCTTGTCAGGAACTCCTAGATAGCTAGTGGTTTTATGAGCTTCCTATGAAAAATTAAGAATTCTCAGGGTTTTTTTTAATTTCCCGCTTAGTAGACAATGCATCTTTGATTCTGCACTGAGCCATAGAAATCCTAATTATTTTGTCTCTAGCTTTTAGAATAAGCTATGAGAACCTGAGTGTAAAAAAGGATTTTTAGAGCACACAGGCTGATCCTGAAAAAAACCAAACAATAAAGATGAGAATCAGAAATACATTTTAATGACTAGCAGTTTATACATTTTCAAAGGCAGCTTCATCAGAGAACAGCCAAGAAATATATGCTCCCACAGGTAATAAAACAAACCCCTCTATAAAAAGCAGCTGTGAACATAATTGAAGATTCATAACAAAATATATGATGTTTTCACTGCTTGCTTTTCAAATAAATCCATAGGTATACTATAATTTCTCTTAGACGTAAGTCCAATGAATACTCATGTAATTACAGGATTGTTGCTGAAATATTTGTAATATTACATACACATATGCAGTCGCACAGACAGGTTAAACCATTTGGGATTCAGTCCTGCTAACTAATCGTAGCAGCATCATTCACCTTTCTGAGACTGAAACAGAGGTAATAGAACTGAGAGAGAAAATTATGTGGAGAACATAAAATATTCCAGCTAACCTGTTATATTTTTGCTCCTTTCCTTTCTGTTTCCTGAAGTAAGAAAGCAAGTGCCCATCCAGCAGCTCATTTTCACCAGAGGATAATCACAAAGGACACCTCACCATTGCCTCATCGTTTTCAGAACCTCTGCCACTTACTGGTATCAAACAGCAGAAAACTATCCTTGCAAATGGAACAGGGTGCTGGAGAACAAGAGGGATGGCAGCTTTGTTTTCCATTAGCAATTTGCACCTACCAGAGGAGAGTTCTGGCAAACACCAGGGCCAACTGAAGGTAACTGGTGAGAGAATGAAACCTGGATTCTGTGGGTTAACGCCAGCATGCAGTCAAGCCCCACACAGCTGGTCACTCACTCTCCTCCTTGGGACGGGAGAGAACTGGAGGGATTAAAAGTGTGAAAAGTCATGGTGTGAAATGGAAACTGTTTAGGAGGTAAGCAAAAGCTGTGCACAAACAAAGCAGAACAAGGCCATCCATTTGCTGCTTCCTGTTATCTGGTCAGTGTTCACCTATTCCTAAGAAATCCAGGCTCTATCACGCTTAAGGGTGATTTGGGAAGGCAGATTCCATAACTTCAAATATTCCCATTCTTTCCTGCAGATTTTACTGCTGGTCACATTGTTTTATAGTGTTGGATATCCCTTTGGGCAGTGAGGGTCAGCTGTTCCAACTGTGTGCCCTCCAAACTTCTTGTGCCCCCCCAGCCTACACAGTTTAAACACTCCTCAGCAAGAGATAAACATCTGTTATCAACACAGTTTTGGTCACAAATCCAAAATGTAGTCCCATACCATCTACTATGAAAAAAATTAACTCCATCCCAGCTCAAAGAACACTAGATTAGCTTGCCTTTTTATTAGGATGAGTGTTTGTGGTTTTTTGGTTGAATTGTTTAAATCATGGAGATAATCTGTATGTAAATTCAAACTCAAAAGATTTCAGCAGCTGATTCAGTAAAGATCTGATTGTGATATACCAGTCTTAGAGAGACAGACACATGAGAATACCTGCCATCTCCCTCTCCTCTTCAAAATACCACATGAAATTGCTTAAGACATTCAGATTCTTAGACTTTCTTTTATAAAGCTGTAACATGAGACAAGATACCCCAAGTAAGAATAATCACAAAACCAAGAGGTAGATCATCAGAAAAGAAAGAATTAAACCGTGCAAAAGCAGATAGGGTGGCAAATTCTGTAGAGGTTCATGAAGAATAGTGAAAAAGGTCATCTTAGTGAAATAACATCTCATTTCACAAGACATTTTAGTGAGAAATTTTAATAAGTGCCACCATTAGCATGTGGCACCTCAGTAAAATACAGCTCTGTGAACACCCTCACCAATTTGTAATGCCAAGCACTTGGCATTAGATGCACAGTAAAAACCATTTTCATTCCCTTTTTGAATATCAGCTGTTAGGAGTCAACATACCCGTTGGATTTCTACCAGACAAAGTAAGAAGTCCTAATGTATTAAAAAAAAATATAATGTGTCATAGATTATCATTACATTTCAGCAATTAAAGATTTAATGACTCACAGGAAAATGAGAAATAGAAATGAAAATATTTTTTTAAAGTATTTCCAATAATTTCTAGTCATTTGTATGTTTAGCTGTCTCAAAGCAACATGGGCAGTTCAGAGGAGTGAGATATAATTGAAAACTATGAGATCAGGAAAGAAAGATGTTATCAATACTTACACAGCAAAATGAGAGGACTTGTATTTTTAATATCCAGATATGAGCATTCCCACTCTAATTCCCTCTAATTCCCTCTAGCCACAAACCAGCCTATTTCATTGAGTGTGATGAGAAATGCTTACTGAAGAGCCATACTGCTTTAGAGACACCACTGACAGTAGATACCAAGCTCAGTAATTTAATAAAAAAAGCCATGATTCTGTGGCTAGACAGAAAATTCACACATTAATTCTAAGCTACTGATTCACAAAGAGGAGCAATAATCAATGTCTGTGTATGTACAATACGTGTATGTATGTTTGCAAATAAATTCTTATCTCAGTTTTGTTTAATTTTACTAGAACAATTTACTGGGCTATGTAATCACAACCACAAAATATAAGGAGAGTGTATATATAAATATATATAAATATATACAAATATATACATATATATATATATACTTTAATGTTTCAGGTAGGCCCAGCCCCCAGCAATAATATCCAGAGTTATTTAAGATGGGAATATGGTTTGAAATCTGCTCTGAACATAGGAGAATGGATTTTCAAGTGTCAAAAAAGAATCCTTTATTCTGCTTGGTAAAACATCTATCTGATGCTAAGCTTTATTTAAAAGTCTAAAACTGGAAGCAAGGAAATGTATGATATGAGATAACATAAATCAAAATGTCTGTATGTGATACAGCCTATTAAGAGATAAGGAAAACAATATGTCAGTCAATAGACTGGGCATGAGATGGCTCTAGGGTTTTTTACAAGCACCTACACAGCAGTCACACTGTGAAAATTCACTCAGATATTCTAACCAGATGCAAATGTTATTTGTTCCAGCTAAGCACACTTTTCAAAGAGATCTTACTGAGCAATCATTGTAAACAAAATGCTTTTGGAGATGTTGGGAAGGTGCAAAAATGAATTTCCTGTTAGATCAGATACCATGGAAAAATAAACTGTTAATAGCATGAAACTGGTGTCAAAGCATGAATTTATTGTCCTAATAGAGAAATACAATGACAATGAGAAAAATGCATCCACCTTTGCTTCACTTTGTATCAAGAAATAAGATATAAATTATTGCACAGTATCAAGAGTAATAAAATATGTAGTATATCTGTCTTTCAAGCTCTTCTTTTTTTTTTTCTTGCTTTCTGCTTCTGCTTTTTATCTCTGTTTTTCCAGGCACATCCAACATTATATTGGCAAACTGTCATCCTGTGCATCAATTTTCTCTATCTGATGACTAGTTTATCCAGTCTTAGAGCTTACCACCTTCTAATTTTAGAAGTATTAATGGCAGAGCTATGAATGTATATACACATAATTTAATTGCAGACTGTTTAAAAAGAAAAAAATCTAGATATTCAGTTTTTATCTTCTAGTACTCTGACTGGGCTTGATTTTATTTTTCCCCTCCCCTGCTTTATGGTCTATTTTACAGATAGATCCATATATTAAACTTATAGGTGTATCTTTCAGTAAGCTATTTCTGACTGAACGTTGAAATAATGGTGTTTAGCAAAAATCTGTGGACAGATTTTGTCTGGCTCATTTGGGCTTTGCTGTGATTGAATGGAATCCAAATAAACTATTTGACTGGGGTCCAGCAGTGTCTATTGGCATCTTTCTGCATTGCTTTTAGCTTGGATTTTTGAAACTTGGAGAGGAATCAGTTTCATGGAGATCTTCTAAGCTTAATTGTATTGGTTATTCCTTTAGCAAAAGGACCCAAATGTTATAGTAATACCCTAAAAATTACTCATTCATCAGTAGTCAGTCCACACCACCCATTCCTTTAGTACAGTGCTTTCAAGACCGGAGGCACTGGAGCAGATCTAAACAGCACTCATCTAAGACCTTATACATCACAGGGGCTTTTTTCTGCAATATCACATATTTTTTCTCAGAAATTGGCCGTTGATGCTTTCCAAACATCAAATGTTTTCATTCCTGCTTTGTGGGTTAGTTGTTCCCCATAATATACTGTAGAATTTATACTTCATCAGTGGAAAATTTGTAATTCTTGGCATTTTTCAGCAGGGTAAGAGTTATAATGTATCTTCCTTTTCACATTTGTGTTACTATGGACTGTACTGTGGGTTGATACATAATCACAGTTCAAATAGTGACCTTTTATTGCTTCTCCTTATCAGTAATTATATTTTTACACTATAATAAACGTAATAGTAAGAAACAACACAATAAAACATTAAAAATAAAAGATTGCCATTACACATCCGGTTTATTATGTAAACAAGCAAAACAGCAAACCAAGACAATATTTACTGGAAGTTATAAAGAACAACTACTCTATTTCCCAGTTCAGCAAAATCCCAATTAAAAAAACAAACAAACAAACAAAACAAAACACCTGTTCTTCAAATGTTTTCCCTTTCTTAGTTATGAGGACTGTAAAGAATCCATGTGTCTGATGCAACTTGCTGTGGATAAAAGATCAAATATTTTTGCACTCTGCAGATGGTGTTTTGCTGCTTTCATAAGCAAGTCACTAAGTAAATTCTGTTTGCATTTTCAAATGGACAACAGTTGGCGGATGCTAAATTGATCTCTACAACTTTTAAAATATTTCTTTTTAGAAACAGAAAATGGACAGATCTGATAACACCCACTTTGGTATCTCAAAAAGAGCAACACTGCCTCAAATGTGTTAATAAATACATGTACCAAAAAACATGATAATACTTAAAACCACCATAGACAAAGGACTTAATATACTTATTTGCTATGTTGTAGTAGGACAATAATTCCTTGAAACAACATAAGTTGTGAATTTTGTATCTGATTAACAAAACTTGGACCACAGAACTGAGATCAGGTCACTTTAAATATATGGAAGGAAAAGATTAGCAGTCTTAAAATTTCCTACTTCTTCTCTAAAAGCTTTAGTTGAAATATCAATGGTTTCTTATATTTTATTTTTTTCCACCTTTTCCACATTTGCAACCCTAATAAGTACACTTCCTGTGCAAAATACGCTGAATGGGTATGTTGCAGAAAGATTCCTATTGATCTGTCATTCGCCTACAAATACATCTGCAGGTTCAACCTGTCAGCTGGCAAAAAATGGAGAATAAGAATATACACAGGAGTATAGCTCAACATATTTAATTTAAACTCTTTTTACTTAGAAAAAAAACATGCTCAGTTCCTTTTTATAGTTATTTAGAGATAAAATAGCTTGAACAAAGTTTTGATGTCCCCAACTAAGAGAAAATAGTGGAATAAGGAAAACTGGATCTGGTGTAATCATACCCTTTCAAATTTTATGAAGTAACCAATTAAACACCATCATCAGCTGCTCATATGTACAACTGGACGGGCGCAGCATTTGGTCTTCAGTTTCAGTTATGAGCTGGAAATAAACACAGGATTTGTAAGAAAAGAAAGATTTTATAATGGTCAGAAAATGAAAGGCCTTGTCAATAATGCTGACAAGATTAATTTAGTACAATACTATCTATTGAGAGAAATTAATATCTGTTTCTCCTTTGTTCCTACTGCTTTAGTTTATATGGTTTAACAAATCTTTCATACCTGTCTCAAACTTTTTAAATATCCTACAATTCAGTACAGTTCAAGTGGATGATTGGAGACCCAAGGAGGCAGCTGCACAAAACAGTGTGATAGCTGCTAATGTGAATACTTAAATTACCAGCTCTGGCTGGAAATAAGAAAAATATTATATTTAGAGAAGTAGTTCAATTTGTGAAATCACTGTTCCCTCTCAATATTCAGTTCAGACAAATTACTTTCATATACAAAGGCTATAAAATGAAACAAACAAAAATCCAACAAATCACAAACACAAGAAAGTAAATGTATGAGTGAACAAACGAGAACCAAGTACTGAGAAAATCAGCTTATGGTTTTGCATATTTTCACATTTAAGTTTCATCTCTCATTAGATTATACCACTGTTTAATAGGCAATTGAATTTTTGCTTTTGTCAGTGTAATTTTATTCTCCTAAGTGAATGACTGCACCATTAGATCCTTCTATTAAGTAATTGGCTAAATTACTCATGTTACTAATTAATGATTCAGGCTGCCCTGTTCTGTTTGCATTAAACAAATACATTTAAAATTCTCTACAGGACAGTGCACTTTGTGAAAAATAAAAAGCTAGACAATTTTCTAGTGATAATAAGGCATAAAAGGGTTTTAATTCTTAGGTAAAGGACCCTTAGATAAACAATGCTAAAAAGGAAAATGGCAAACAATGACAATTAGAGCTTACTAAAATACCTTCTGGAACAGCCCAGATTCCAACAACCACGTGATTTTTGCATACTAACTTCTAATGATGTAATTTAAAGACCACTGGCACAACAAAGCTGATAACATTTTTTTTAATGTATTTTTATCTGAAATAGTCTAATCTACTCTTTCAGCTCCTTTTATCACCACGACACCATTCCAGGGTCATCCAAAAATAGTTTGTTCTTCTAAAAACATTTTATCTTTGTTGATATTGTGAGTCATATGTGGTTAACTAAACCAACGCTTTAAAATGTTTTAGTATTTTTCAAAGTACCAAAAAATCCATAGAAGGTTGAAAGGTCTCCAAAAGCTTTTCGATCACACATTAAGTAGTGCAGCAGATTTTCAGCGTTGAGCCTGCCCTAATGTCTGTTAAAGGACCTTCCAAAATACTTTTTTGTTTGTTTCTTTTTTAAAGAGTGACACTTAGTGAGCATGCTCAGATGGTCTGTAGTGACTATTTAGTAATAGAAATTTAAAATAAAATTATTTAAAAGAATTTTCTGAATTTCATAAACAGCAGGCTGTATGCTTCTTGGATATTTATTGTTGTATCTTTCTGTATGATGGATGTCTTTTTGTGAAATAAGTTTGGTATTATTTTAGAGCTAAAAAACCTATTTCACAAGGGAAAAAAATAGGTTTACATGGAAAGCATGTAAATATTTATACGAAAATACATAGGAACTCAAAGCCTTGTAAAATTAGAGTTTATATGACCGTTTGTCAGAATGAAGTAACATAAAAGGAGGCAAATTGTAATCTTGCTAATTTATAACGAGATGCTGTGTTAGCACAGCATCTTATATGGTCCCATCCATCACCCCAAATTAGACACCACCTTTAGGACAAAGAGCCAAGGATATGTGTGTCTCTTCTGACCTGAAATCTTATTCTCTGCCTCTATGACCTTCTCACAGTGGTCTAGTCATCAGCTAAATGTGAAAATGACTGAGCAATGCTCTTGCAAACCCTTCAATAACTCCGAATCTTTTCCCAGACGCTGTTTGCAATGTCACTGCTGACCCCAGACTGCTTTCAACCCTCACCACTAGCTGAGACCTTCTGTGAAGCAACACCTCGGTGACTCTCCCTGTGTGGCTCTCCCTGTCCACCTCCCCAGGCTCCACTCTCAGCAGGGCTTCATGTTCTGTCTCAAAAACTGCAGCACCCAATTTTCTGGTACTGACAAACCGAGTGAATGCTCTCCTATCCTTCCAAACTGCTCCAGTACCCATCATTTGCTACTTGGCTTGGTCCTGCACCTATTCCTTCATAACCATTCACCAGCTTGAATATCTTTTTTACACTGGACAAAGGTTATAATCTTTACTCTGAAAGGACCTTTTGTAATGACAACCAACACCTTTTAATTCAGTTGAAAATTCTTCCAAAATTTCCTTAACTCCTAGAACCTACCAGTTGCAATTTACTTTGAAGAGGGGGTTGCACTAGATGACTCCATAATACTCCCTCCAAAATGTACACTTTATGATTCTAAATTTTCTAACAAACATTTTTGTGCTTTCTGTCCTACTGCTCTAAACAACCAATTATTCTCCCTTTAATTCTACTTAAATATTCCATTTTGTAAGACCTACAGAAACTTTGTCTGCATTGTACTGACAATTATTTACATAGCTAGCCTCTACTGACTGATCCATGTCCTCTATATTTTCACCCACCTACACTTAAAAATGCTTCATTACAAACCTTATGAAGCTCTGCTTCTCTACTCTTAGGCATGAAAAGCACCAGTTAGTAACAAGAGCTACTGAACACCATGACATCATAAAAAAATAAACAAAAATCAACTTCCAGAGTTAGGATGCTCACAATCTTGAAACAATCATTATTTTCTCTTGAATATTTTTTTTCTGCTCTCCTAACGTTATTATTTTATTGGACACTACTTACATTTTGATGTATTGGAGAATAACTAATGCTTTTCACATAGTATTTCTTTCTATCTCAGCAACAACATAAATTATTTTTATAGTTTAATACTTGAATTCAAACAGTAGTTTCCCAAGGTTTTTCCCAATGCAGAAAAGGGATCTGATATGGACATGTCACACTAAGTGGAAAATCAGGTTTTGTGAATGAGTGCAGTTTGCAATATTGTATTAGACCTTAGAAAAGTCCATAACCTATTAAACCTCTGATGCACACATTTAAAAATATCCCAGACATCTTCAGTGACTGAGTCTGTGAGTCACAATTCTACAATGTCCTGATGAGATGTTTTTATTCTCCCTGGAATTAGTTATCTATATACATGTAAAAAATATTTAATCACAGTTTCCTTCACAGTTACACTAGTTTTTGGACATATGCTTCTTAACAACTGGTAATATTTGACATTTTGTCCCAAAGGGACAGACTGTAGTTGCTAGCAACTGTAAACTGTAAACTGTAGTCTTGCAAGAGAAGAAGACCAAAACACAGCTTTGATTTCCTTTCATGAACCAAAGCTTTGAAAATCCATGCTAAATTTAGAAACAACTTTAATTTCTCATTTTACGGTTAATAAGGTCCTGAGACTTTTCATAACTAATCTGAAATGCAATATCTTATGTCATGGAGAATAGCTTTATTCTAAAAACTTCTACATGGTAAATTATTGACATTGGCCCTCCTCTTCTGCCACATTCCTGAATTAATTCTGAACAAATAGAATGTGTTTCTTCAAAGATAATACCATCACAAAACATTTCCAGGATGAGTACTGGAAGTTAGAAACAAAAAAAAAAAGCTCATTCACATTATTGGAGGATACCACCCAACCAATTCAGCCTGCTTTTCACAGAAAAGCTGAATTCTGTTATGTTTGGTCAGTGAAAGTCATGATGTGCTCTGTCATATCTACAACACTGATTTCAGGATTTCTACCCAAATCTGTTTTGTAACCAACGGGGAGCATTTTTAAAAACATCCCTGTAATCTACTATCCAACCCAAGGCAATTTGCACTTCTAAATTACTTATGCACTTTTCTGCTTCAAGCATTTAGCAAAATTATATAAATTGGCTTTTCACTTAAAAAAACTTATTTTCTTTGTCTTAAGAGAAATTTCTTCATTCATACAATGGTTTTCAGTCCTTTAACTAATTTTGTCTAAAGGTAAAACATTTTTCATTTTAAATTATTGGAGTGGAAAATTGCACAGGTTTAAAAATTTATGAAAAAATATGTAAGAGCCTACGGTCTCATAAAATATGTATCATACAGCACCATATTTATTCTACCTACTTGTTAAATTTGCTTAAAGTGCCCACTGTGATTTGTTTGGCAGAACACACTTCTTTTTCCATAAAAGTATTTTCTGTGTCTTACACAGTGTTATCTATTGTTTGAACTGTGCCAGGAAAAAGAAAGCATAACATTTCTGATTATTTTTTTTCCTGTCCTTATTAACAGAGGTTAGCCAATAGTGGATATATAAAACAGCATTATTATGAAGCCATTGAGGAAAATTTAAATCTGAAGAACACTTATTAAACAATAAATATAAATAAATATAATAATAATTACATAAATACAAGTTTTACATTTAAGTAAAATATTCCATAAAAATATGGGAATCGAATGAAAACATTAATTTTGATTAGCAATGATGTTCTTTCAGATTATCTAGGTTCAGTAACAAGCTAAAATATCAGAATATTTTACAATATCTCCTGCCAGCTTATTTGCTGATAACATGTAAGCCTAACAGTGGAAAAATTTTCAATATCATCTACGTGGCTTTAAGAGAAGATCTCTTTAGCTACATGTTTTTCAGGAATAAATAAATATTATTTATTTCCAAACTAGCTTGTAACATACACAGAAAATAAAACAATAAAGATAAAAGTAAAGATTAAAATAAAAATAAATCTATTATTTCAATACAAAGAAAGATACAGTTCTTTAGAATAGCTTTCATGTCTTAAAAGATGTGTGCACAGTTCTAGTTCACAGCTGTTTCTGAAATTCTTCCCATATTTAAAACTACTGAATTTGTCAATACACTTTTAAATGTCACTCACCACGTCATATTATGTTGAAACTCTCTTTTTCATCATTTGACAAAATTAAAAACTTTAATTTTTTTCATCAAGTAAATTTTCAACAGAACTTCTCGAAATATCAATTTTTGTTATTTTTATGTATTTGTAGCAAGAGAAATATGTATTCAGAGGTACTCATTAGACTGGACCACAAACCCTTTTATTCAGGATTCAGTACTGCTGTTAAGTGCGTGCTTAACTTACTAAACAAAAGTAGGTGCAGATTAGTCAATTGTAATTTGCACAGCAGGAATACTAAATGATGCAAACAGGAATTCATAACTTTAAAAAAAAAATGCATTCACATTGCACCGTTTGAATCAAGACCATAAGCAGTTCATCAATTGTTCAGGTAATTTTTCTATTTTTGTTAAAAAAAATATTTCAAAGTTAATAAAGTGTGTTTGCAGTTATACCACTAGAGACATGTTAGATTAAATTCCTGTCAAGTAACTACTGAAATCCACACCTTCCAGAACAAATTGATATCTACCTCCATCCATGCCTTGGGATTTTCTCCCCAGACTATATCAAGAAATCTTTAAGCTGCCCTACTCCTTCAGATCTTTCAACTAGCATAAAAAGCCCTGCTGGTTTCTGCCCATTAACCTGATTGCTAAAGATTGTCTTTCCGCAGTGTCTTCTCCCTTGCAATCCCCCAAAGCTTTCTCAAAGTTTCCCTAAACTTAAATCTTTTTAGACCTAAAGGATAGTCTATAGGTCCCTGAGGCTACAGGGTCTTTATAAGGGCCTTTTAAAATAAATTTTCCAATTTTTAAATTTCTTGCCTCAGCATCAAGGATTGCAGGACACAATGCTTGTTTGTCGTATACTCCAAAAGAAATATCTCTGTCCATGCATCCAGTGTGATCAGATTAGCTTGAGCACTCAGCAAAAAATGCTGTTTGATGCTTTCAGACAAATCCAAGGCTGTAATAAATCCATCTTTGATAAACAAACAGTGATAGGTTTTTTTTCAAATACTAACAATATTATTTTATTACTCGTAATGATTAAATTGCTCCATCTGATGAAACAGATTACCTTTATTATGTTGACTTCATCTATAGAGACATTAAAATGTTAGAAAATAAAGACATTTTGGTCTAGAATTTATTCACTCTTCACAGATGTTATTATGTTATCTAATGCATTAGATAGATGTGTGAATGATTAGGTCTTTTTTTCCCCTTTCTTGTAAAAACAACAGCTATTTTCTGTTTTCTTCATATATTAAATTTTGTTTTTCCCTAATTTTCCAACTGTTGGGAACAGGTTTGATAAACAAAGCATTATACTGGTATTAGATTCAATAATGTGAACTAAAAATTGCCTTCCATCACTATAAACTATGACACTTGTGCCAGGTGTATTTAAACCATGTAATCTCATTCAGTGCTACTCCAAGGCCCTTTATTCACATAAATATGTAAATTTAGATTGCTTTGGGCATTCATGGAAAATATATATTACTCTTCAATACATCCTTTTAAAAATTTAATTTTCTTTTACTAGGACAATTGTCCTAATTGTATCTAAACTCAGAGAAGAGTGCAACCTTCAGTTCTT
The DNA here is from genome assembly GCA_013400915.1 of Pardalotus punctatus. Lineage (NCBI taxonomy): Eukaryota > Metazoa > Chordata > Aves > Passeriformes > Pardalotidae > Pardalotus > Pardalotus punctatus. The sequence goes on along the minus strand of VZTX01008513.1, from coordinate 576,778 downwards.
GTTCCTGGAATTCTGGACTGGGGAATTTAGTGAAGCACACCACTATCCCATTCCCTTCCACTGATGCAGCCAGGCAGGAGGGACAACAGGATACACTGGCCAGAATGCAGATCTCATCCCAACACACAGTCAAGGCATGGCTACAATGCTCTCCAAGTTTCTCCACTTTAGCCATATTTACAAAAGGCAATTCTGGTATGGATTTCCACTATTCACCAACATCACATTTGAAGATTCAGTTTAGACAGCTCACCCTTACTTTTCATGTGATAATCTTGCCTTCCTGCCCTTGGGAGACTCATTTCAGCACACCATTAGGATTTGCACTACAGTTCACAGCACACAGATCCACTGGGATTAATTACATTAATTAAGGTGAACAATGTTTAGATCTTAACAGTAATGTTTTCATTTCAATTAAACTAGATGTTCTCATTAGGATATAAGTTTAAATTAAAATATAATGCAAAAAAGATATATATAAAATAAGAAAGTTAAGAAAACATTGACGATCAATATAAACACACAAAGAAGTTCATAATGTTTTCAATTACTTCTTGAACATAAACCTGTAAAACAGAGAAAGATGGTTGAAGAAGGAATGGCACTAATGCAATAAATAAGATCTCTACATCCATCAGAGCTAAAGAATAATTGAGCTTTCTGGGACTGATGCACACCAAAGGAACATAAGTACCATCAACTTATCTGTAAAAACTGAAATAAATCAAATTATAGCTACTTTTAAATGTCAGTTACTCTTTAAGTCTAGTTAGGCTTCAGTAGATTTTCAAGAAAAAATCATAATTAATGAATCTGTATGAAGAGCATTCCAATTAGGCAGAGTGAAATTTTATACTGAAGATCTTAAGTGTCCAGTAATGTCAAAATATTCTGAACTACCATCAAGCATCCCTAAGGAACAATAACATTCAAAGGGTAATGTTAGTGAAACTGGGTAAACACATTTCCAAAGATATTATTTTTAACATATTCTGGAAACAATTAAAATAAATACAGATTTCACTATGTTTTCTTTTATTTGGAAGTATATAGGTGGCTGCTCTTCATTCTTGCTCACATTAGAAAATGAATGAGAAAAAAATAACAAGCAAATACACACAAAACTGAGTCCCTCTGAAATAAACCAGACCAATCAGTCACTGCTAGCCAGAAGCCATAGCCTTCTCTCCTTAAAGAAGTATTTTCTTGGTTTTACCTGTCAGGACTTAAGGAATGCCATTAAAATGTCCCAAAATACAATCCCCATAAGTTAAGATACCACAGTGGGCACAGATGGCAAACAGGAAGGTGTTGATTTCTGGCCTACACAGAGGTGAAAGCTTTGGAATTAGCACAGCAGACAAGATTTCACTGTGGGAAAAGCACAGATGCAACAACAGGAAGATGCCAGGCCTGGTGAGGCACATCTGAATAACCTATCCAGACAAAAATTCCCACCATGGCAAATGGTGAGAAAGGAAGCAACTGCTTACACAATGCCATCCCAAGTTTGTGGGAATCACGCATATGCCTCTGGATACCCAGGACTTTTTACAACGGTAGTACCTCAAGAACCGTCGAGGATCCCCACCCCAGAGAAGACCAGAAGAAGAAGGGCCAGCAGGATGCCACAGGAACCCACGTGGTAGTGACTATCTTCCTGTTTAATCTGTCTCTGTCTCTCTTTCTTTGCCCCTCTCTCTCTCTACCTCACATTTACTGTTAAATAAAATCTGTACTATTGACTTTGGCATAGGGTCATTGACTTTGGCTCATTTTCACCTTAGCACAGGCAGAAGCATCTTTTATTAATTGGCCCCTAACATTATTTTAGAAGTGGGTTCCTAACATTATCCCAGTGGATCTGTATGTTATCTCTTCTGCCTATTAAAAAAAAAAAAAAAAAACAAACAAAAAAAGAAATTAAATCCTAAAATCTTGAAAAGCTCTTCAGAGCATCTTCTGTCTTAAGTACAGAATCTGCCTGTATACCCTAAAGCATGATTTTTGAGCTCAAAACAATGCACATCAGTTGAACAATAGGGGGGAAAAAAATCATGGATGGTCAGTAGGGTTTGAAATGTTATTCCATATGCACATATTTTCTCTGCTCCTTCTCAGTGATTTCTGTATCAATGCTTCTGTCATCCCACCACAGAAAGCATCAGCTTACAGCTGAACGGCCTTTAAACCACTGACTTTCATAACTAATTCTCAAGGTACATTAAATTCAGTACAGTTGATTGTTTCAACTAGAAACAATTTTCTTCTGGTGAAAAGCCAAGAAAGTGCATATGTCAGAAACACTGTAAAAAACCAGAGTATCAAACTTCCTAAGTTGTCACTGTAATAAATGAGGAATAATGAAGGTGTAAAAGTTTAAAACAGTATATCTTCCGAAAATTTTAACAGCATTATATATTAGCTGCAATCAACCTTTTGTGTTATGATTCTCTGCTTTCTCCTGCTTATAGGTGATAATCTACTTTAAAAATGCATCATATAATTGTAGCAGGATGCTCTGCCCTGTAATGTGGCCAAACAACTTGAACAGTGCTCTCATCTGTAGCCATTTCACCTTAGTCTGTTTACATGTTATAGTGTTTACGTTTTATAGAAAAAAAAAAAATACATCCATGATATTATGTCTCTCAGAGAGTGGCCAAAAATGACTGTAAAGCTTCATTAGTTAGTCAATCTGCCAACGTGACATTGGCAAAAATAGTAAACCAGGGAAACTCCACTGTGCAGCAATGAACAGACACACTCCAAAAATATCCAGTAGCTCCTATCTTCTCTAGTAAAAAATGTAAGTCTGCCCACCATCAGGTGCTTCAACAAGGGTCCACGAGCAGAGACCAACATTGGGGGTGATGTGAGCAGGGAAGCAGTGGAAAGGAAGAGGAGGAGGAGGGGTTGGAACGACCCTGCCCTTTTCTCCTTTTCTCAAGGGACTTTCTCAAGGTGTAAATAATGCCACTCCTTTGCCTATCTCTGGGTCTGATGTGATTCTCTTTCTATCATATAAATAAAGTCAATGACTCTTCCTAGAGGGCGCTCTCAGTTGCTTCATTTCCTTTTCCAGCCTGCTAGTTTTTTGGTTTGGCTTTATTCAGTTGGTTTCTCACCTCTCAGAGATGTCCTCATTGACCTTTTCCGGCACTTGAAGCCAGTGCTCACACGCTCTGCAGCACTTGCACATCAACACTCTCTGATGTCTAATGACTTCCAGGGCTCAGGTGAGAAAAGGATGAATCAGACCTTGACACTGGTACTCTTCCCTCTTCTGTCTGCTCAAAGTTAAAGAAGACAAATTGACAAAACTTAGGAAATTAACTCAAAACAGTTAACACTGGCACTCAAACTCAGTGCCAGTGGCAGCATTATGTATAAACAGAAGAGGACTGTCACCAACTTGACATCAGATTATAAAAGAGTTTTCAACTCTAAATTAGACATTATTCATGGGAAAGTCTTATTTTACATTAGTGTGTAATACAAGCCTAATGGGAGGACGCTAATTTAAAATCTTTGGTTTTACATACATTCCCAGCAAAGCTTTTGATGGCTTCTAGATACAGTTCATCCTGTTCCTCATCCCAGAGCTCATTGGAGGACACAGGTCCTTCCTGCACCCTCCAGCTCCCCAGCACCCGCAGGTCTGCTCCATGCCCCAGGATCTGTGACAGACAGGACTTGCTGGGTGTTGCCAGATGCCACCTGCAAAGACAGGAGCAAAGCTTCCAAGGGCAGCTGCCCACAGGGTGAGACCCAACCAGCAGTTCAGCACCACCAGCACCACCCTGGACCCCAGCTCTGTCTATTGGGTCTCCACACACCCCTCAACGTGCCTTTCAGGGTGCATGGCACCTCTCTATGCAATTTTCTGTGCATCACACTCTTCCAAATGCACCTTTTGGCTTCTATCCATACCCCACTCCTATTTTCTACTATAATGTTGATCATAACTTGATAAAACATAAAGCTTTTTCCCATTTAGCTAAAGTTCCAGCATTGGGTTTCTGACTGAAAAGACAACCTATGGGCTGAAGACCTTTCCTCTGTCTTCTCCTGATGACACATGAAAGAACAGCAACACCTCTAGGTGTCTACTGCTTATTTCCAGTTCTCTCTACATTTTTAGTATTTACAAGGGTTATTGCATGGATTAAAATATGTGATACACAATCTGTTAAAAATGAGTAAATCTGTTCTTCCCAGTAAAATTGCAACTGAATATAAAGCAAACAATATGTTTTATAAAAAAATTAAATTGGTGTATCTTAATTTTTCATACCCATGAGCTTTATACTATGTCATGCAACAGCTTCATAGTACCTTGCATTAACATCAATATTTCCAGAGAGGATACCAAAATTAAGGTCTATGGAACATGATATTAAGTGAAAGGTGCTGGCAGCAAAAACAGCCTCTAACATATTAAAGAAAATATGGTTTTAGAGCAGGTGTGAAAGTCCTTGCTTATAAGATGCTTACAGAATAGATTAGCCTGTAGATGCTGCATCATATGCTTGGTCACACAAAAAAATTACCTTTAAAATTGACAGACAATCCACACAGTCAGAGTTGTGTGTATGAAAATGTGATAGATCTATGACCAATGTGGCTAGAAAGTATGACAGTGCTTTTTTTTTCCTCTTATTATGGAAAGAATTGCAGCAGGAATTTTAAAATACAAATCATTCATCTCTGTACAAGGCACTCCCACAGGCTTCAATCAGTAATATATTTTCAGGTTTTTTATTGAATTATATCCAACTGCCTCATGGTTGTTATGACAAAATAGCGGTAAAATCAATTTAGTGAGAGTCCTTTCTCTTCCATAGCGTCGGAAGACAGAAAAATATGTATGGCATGTAAGATATATAAGAAAGTAAAAAAGGGGAAAAATGTTTCAGTAAGAAGGAGGAAACCTTCTTACGTTTAGAGTATTTTTAGGCAAAAGTCATTCACTGATAACAAACATTGAGTGTTTGAAGAAGTGTTGAGACAAATGGAATAAGAGCACATGTACTGCTCCACAATCACCAGAAACTGAGAAAACAAAACATTGTCTCAATTTTTTTTTTTTAATTTAATTTTTTTGGCTCTGTTAGGAGCCGCAAGTGTTACAAAATGCCAAGGTTCACACACTCCTTAAGATCCTTTGAAATATCACAGACACAGGCTAACTCTGCCTTTTAAGGAAAGTATGTACTACTGCATTTCATTTATTTTTTATTCTGCAACTGAGAAGAGCTCATTGGCCTTTTCAATTGCAAGAGAAGTGATAACAGTGTATCTAAATGGTGCGCTTGTAGAGAAGTTGAGTGAAGACTAATGACCACAGGGGAGTGGCATAGATAAAAGCAGAAAATAATTGGTTCTTAAATAGATTGAAACAAATTTAAAAGTACTTTTCAAGTATCTAATCATTCTAATTAATTACGTTTATGAAACCTAAAAATTTGCCTAACATTATATTCAGAAAAAAAGATGTCTTTATTCAGAATCATTTAACTTCTGAAAGAATACATGTGACCCTTCACTATTAATTATTTTAATACTTCATAATGTACATCTCAAAACAAGGGTCAATGACAAAGGGAATAGCTAAATTGAAAAAAAAAAATTAATCTAACCAATAGTAGGTAAAAATTTTCTCTGTTTGAAAATAATTTCTTCAACACTGGTTAAAATTTGAAAAACAAAAAAAAAAAACCCAAACACATAACTAATCCTTAAATTTTATTTTTAAAAGAATGTTTTTAGTGTGGTAGATGATCATCAACACTCAGTCTTACAGTGGAGGGGAAAGAGGAACAGTTTCAGTGGGTCTCAGTTTACACAGGAATACAAAGAAAACATTAATTTTGATACATGTTCTAATGATCACATTCTTGAATTCTATTAAGCACAAATTTCTAAAAAAGCACTCCTAAACTATAGATGGAATTGATTCAATAACAGACATTCACCCACTGGCTCAGCTGCACACCCTCAAGCTCAACAGCTTCTTTTCTCCCATCTGCTAATATGACTAGATAGAAATGGGTGATTAAATGATCACATGAAAAATGAACCCAAAAGGAAGAACTTGCAACACACACACAAAAAGGCTGCCATGTGCATCCTTAGGGTAAGAGCTTTTTCAGTCTAAATTTGGCTGAAACTGGACTACATGTTAAAAGATCAAATAAGGTTATTTAAAAGCCTCTCAAAATTAAATCTGAGCAAGAATGAGGTTGCAAAAAACAACACAATAACTAAATCCCAGCTGAAGGTTCAGAACTTAACCTTTTCAGACATGAGAATGTCTTTATCTCAGCCTGTATACTAGAAACAGGAAACTGGCCTTCATTCAAAAGATGTCTGTGCCTTCAGTGCATTCACTGACCTCAATTCTCTTTCTACATAAAATTCAGCTCAAACCTGTGAACCTGTCTCTACCTATACCGTAAATTTACACTCTCACATCCTCCTACCTCTAGCTCTGCAGGTTTTTTTTCCTTTATATTTATAGATGTTTTACACATATAATATGTTTCCATACAGTGTATATATTTGTTGGTATATTTGTCCTTTTGTTGGTTCATCTACTCATACTTGTGGTCTCAATCATGTGGTGCTCTATTTCAAATTTTGAGAGTAGTTTAGAATTTATAAGAATAATAAATAAGACATAAGTCACCCATACAAATTTCCAAATATATATTTGGAAACATTGGGAGGCCTAAATTTTCTGGTTAAATTGAGAGATACAGGAAAATACTTAAATGTCAAGATATTTTCACAAATTAAAATTTTCGTGAATTTCTATTCAGCTCCTCTCTCCTTTTCAGACACGGCGTCATTACAGTTTTCATATTAGTCCAGCTAAATGAGGCCTATGTACATATTTCCAGGCAGTCCTGGAAGTTCAGTCTCTAGTCAGGGCTTGATCCTCACCTCTGCAGCAGGAAGACTGAAAATCATAACACTCAGACTTCAGTGGATCTCGTGTGGCTTGTATATACTAAGGATTTATTCACACTATGAAATAAGAACATTCAATTATTTTCTCTTCAGCAGAGAGATCTGGAAATCCTAAAAATCACAGCTTGAATCAGAGAGAACACTCAGATATCTTTGACTTCTTGTGAAAGAGGTCAGGAAAAAATCTAAGGTTATAAAATATTTCACTGAATGAAAATGCCCAATCTCCAGAATCTTGGTTTTTCTTTGGAGATGGATGGGTAGGAAAAGTCCCTTAAGAAATGAAGGCTGCAATTTTAAATACTTTACTGCAAGATATGATCTAATTACAATATTGATTTGTATTCAAGCAATAACTAACTTGTGCATTTAAAGAATACAATAGGTAGGATAACAAGCAGCATTCAGATTTCAGTACTACATAAAATAGGAACAGAATTAAAGTTTCTTTTTGCTCTAAGAAAGAAAGAAAAAATGTTTATGTCATAAAAAGTAACAAACTCAAGTTTCGCAAAAGTTTTTGATTTTTTTTGGTCTTAAAAATATCACCAAATATTGAAACTGAATTTTTCCAATGAAAAATAATTTTGACTGAAAAGTAAATTCTAGTACTTCTGATAGTAACAGAAATACTAGTCAGTATAAAAAAAGTACTTTGCTGTAGCACAATAAAAGATGATTATGAAAGGGGAAATGTATGCAAGCCATAAGCAAAAGCTTCCTGATACTTATATACATTATTCATAGCACTGATAGGAGTATTCAAACTAGCCTCGCTTTTTGTATGATTCAGGGTAGCAACTTTCCACCAATTATAGCATTATTGATCAAAAAAACTTTTGTTTGGCTGAAATGCATCTTTGAAAAAAAGTCATCTACCCTCACTAACAAAAGACAGAAAATTCATTTCCTTTTGCTGTTCTCCAGTGACTAATCTCCTCTCTGTTAAAATGTATGCTCAATTTACACCTCAGATTTAGGACTCCGTAGTGTACAGCATTTTTTCCTAACAAAAAGCATTCAATAGCAAATTACATCTCAAGTTTATTTTAATAAAACACTCAGATGTAGATCTTCAACAGCAAATTTTTATCACTTGTTAAGAAATACTAACAAAGGTACTGGAGTGCCAAGAATTACTAACCATGAGAAGATATTTTCAAAGGCCAGAACCAGAGATAAATCTTTGAAATGCAAAAGACAGAAGTAAGGGTGATCAACAAATTTTACACGGAAATTCCATTTTTCCAGAGAAGATCACTAATCCTCCCCCAGTTCAAAAAGACCTTTGCAAAATTAGATCTCTACAGAGTGCTACCTGGTAAAGCAGCTTGCACAGCCCCTGGGTGGAGGCACTACATTTGCCCTTTCTGCTACACTGCTTTTATACTGTCTGCAAAAGCATTCCGTACCAATTTCCGGTTAAGTCCAAAAGGAAGCTTAAAAAGAGAGCATTGAACTGACTTCCACGCATTAATTCATTGACTTTCATTTTGTGAGAGCTACAGATGTCGTCTCTCTGGGCTTCTGTGAGGCCTTTGACATGGTCCTCTAAATCCTTCTATCTGAATTGGAGAGTTATAGATTTCGTAGGTGGACTGCTCATGCCTCAGGAATTGTTTGGTTGCTCACATCCAGATGTTCAGATGGAGATCTGTGATAAGTGGTGTCCCTCAGGGTTCCATATTTCAACCAGGACTGTTTAATATGTTCACCACTTATAGAGACTGGGATTGAGTGCATCCTCAGCAAATTTGCAGATGACACCAAGCTGAGTGGTGCTGTTGACACAGCTGAAAGATGGGATACCATCCAGAGGGACCTGGATGGGCTCAACAATCTCATGAGGTTCAACAAAGTCAAGTGCAGGGCGCTGCACCTGGGTCAAGGCAGCCCCTGGTATCAACACAGGATGGGGGATGAAGAGATGGAGAGCAGCTCTGTCGAGAAGGACTTGAGGGTGCTGATGGATAAAAAACTGGGCATCAGCCATGCACTCGTAGCCCATTGGCCAGCCATATTCTGGGCTACATAGAAAGCAGCATGGCCAGAGAGTCGAGGGAGGTGATTCTGCCACTCTACTCCACTCTGGTGTGGCCCCACCCAGAGTGCTGCATCCACCTCTGGGGTCCCGAATATAAGAAGGACATGGAGCTCCTGGAGCAGGTCCAGAGGAGGATCATAGACATGATCAGAGGGCTGGAACACCTCTCCTGTGAGGAAATGCTGAGAGACCTTGGGCTTATCCTGGAGAAGACTCTGAGGAGACCTTATTATTGTTTTTCAGTACTTAAAGGTGGCTTACAAGAAAGATGGGAACAAACTTCATAGCAGGGTCTGTTGGGATAGGGTATGGGATAATGGTTTTAAACCGAAGAGGGGTTGATTTAGATTGGATATAAGCAAAACAATTTTTACATTCAGGGTGGTGAAACACTGGAGGATGTTGACCAGAGAAGTGGTGGATGCCCAACCCCTGGAAACATTCAAAGTCAAGGTTATTCAGAGCTCTGAGCAATCTGATTGTTGAAGATGTCCCTGCTCATTGCAGGAGGAGTTGGATTAGACTACCTTCAAATGTCCCTTCCAACTCAAATTATTCCATGATTCTATGCTTCCAAATCTAGAAAATGTATCACTTTAAGTTATGCCTGGAGTTTGCTATCCTCAGGTGTGCCATGTTCACTTTAAAAACTCTTGATAATTCCTACTGGTCTTGACAACTTACTCATTTTTACTCACCATCACCTTTCTAGTTGACTCACTTTTTTTGTGTATGTGCCATTTTAATTTCTAAAACACTTTTCTCAAAATGTATGTATTCTTGAACAAGAAACCTTAAACTGCAAATTAGATTATTAAGTATGTTTAGATATCTACATATTGTGAAGAATTCCAAAGAATTTTGCAGCAATTGCCCATGAGAATTGACTCAAGAATGCAGTTTCATGCCACATTTTTTTCAACAGCAAATTTAAGATGTTAACCTCTCATCTCCAAAATGCTGCTTCTGTTATGACACTGTTGTAAAGAGATTACCAAGATAAAACATGGGGATTTTTTCTAAAGATTAATATTAAGAAAAAAACTTGAAATAATTCTCTTTTATCACCAACTGCTGTAGTTATTAACTACAAAGGATAATAAATGGAATCCACATAAGCATATGCTTTTAAAAAAATCCCTTTGTTGTTTTATGGGTACTTCTGTATTTTGTATGCCACATGTAACACTGATAAATAAGGGATATCTTCACAGGTGATTTTCAACAGAGATATCATTTCTGTGAAGGATTCATTTCTGGCCTCACAATGATTCCTCAACTCCTTCATAACCAAGACAATATCTTAACAAAGTAAAAAAATAGTATCTGAATAGGCAGTATAGGGAACGTTGTTTCATACTTTGTTGGTTTATCTCCTAGAACTTTAAAAAAAAAAAAATTACAACATGAACCTAGGGAAAACATCTGTTTTCTTATTACAGATAATACATAAGCATTCATAGGCTTCTGTTATTTTATTCAAAAATATGACAAGTCATTACTTAATACACATCTGTTAAAGACTTCATATTATACTGAGGGTTAAGATAGCCTAGTGTTACCACTTTATTTGTAAATTACCTGTAAATGATTGTGAATATAAATGCAGGCTTAAGAGAAATAGGCAGTAAAGACCAATGATTTTAGAGAATTCTTTCAAAATATTTCAACTACTGAAAAAAACATCAAAATCACAACCGAAACCCACAAAAATTACCTGAGAAAGACAAGGCTTTCCAAATCTGCAAATTAAAAGGTTGAGTTCCAAGATAACAAGCAGTACAGTAGACAAGAGGTAAAATAATCTCATGATATTTCCCGGATAGATTAGCTTGGTTTGTTATTTAAATTCACTCATAAGCAATCTAAACTTTTTTATATTTTGTGCAACTAATGTTATAGTCTACCCAGATGACACAACAATTTTAGAATTAATATTGCATTATTGTATATTACTCAAGATAATCATACACACACACATGAATAATCAAGAAAACAGACATTTACATCACTCCTGTTCTTGGTCCTCCCCTGCCTCACTATGTAAAATATTCTGCTATGGCTGTTCCATAATTCCTTTTCAGCTCTTGGAAGTAATCCTAGCATTCATTGTTTAAAGCCATGGTCAAACATAATATTTAATCTGTGATTGAAATAAAGTTTAATTTTCTGTTATTTCACTAATTCTACATAACATATTATAAGGCCAAATTACTCATTTGAAGAGCCATCCTTGCAGAATTTAACGCACTACCAGTAAATACTGTGCCAATGGTGAATTTGTTGAGGAGCATGGAAATCAGTGACTGAATTTATCATTGTATTTGGTAAAATGAAACAAATCTAAATAAGATTGGCACAATGCTAATATTTTTTCAACTGAATATTTTCTAAATTGTAATTTGCTGCATTGATAGATATTATATCTAAACAATTTTTATAGCAAGTCAAGTAAGTTGGAATAGTACCGAAGAAGATTTGGTTTGGTTGTCTTCTCTCTGCATTTTCTTTCCTGTTTTTCTCTGTGTTTTCTAAATATCCTTAAAATTAGTGCTTCATTTTCCATCTTTGATTCCCTATTCCACTGTTGAAATTAGACTGCTTGTTTTGAATCTGAATATTAATTTAGTGATCTTGGTCCTATCTTGGTCTACATTCTTTAGCTACCATCTAATCAAAAGCAGACCCAGGGAATTATTTGGTTTCTTATTGTATTAATTATTATACTATCATTATATTAATATATGCTATATTGTCATTACATTTTTCTTTAATCTTTGCGTCTGATTGTGGTTTCTTGTGAATTGGAATCAGAGAATTGCATGGTTGGGTTTTTAGTCCCCTTAGTTGCTAACACATATTAAAGGCCGTATAGAAATAGGCTATCCCTGTCCCCAAGGGTAGCAGGGCACATTTGATTAATTCCACTGTGCTTTAGAAAGCATGAATACCCCATTTTTAAGTGATGTGTCAACCGCAGAGCACTTCTACAGTCATTGCTTAATTAAGGAGGGCACTTCCACATTCAGTGCAAGAGTATGAGAGATTTATTTAGGGGATCTAATCACACTTGGAGTTTAATGCTGACTCAACTGAAGGATTTACAGCCTAGAACTTTTAATGAAAATTTCAGGTCTTTTTGCTTCCTACCACCATAAAACACAGCACGCAATCCCACATCCTGTTGCAGCTCATATACAAAGCTAACAAGTGAGTTTAAAAAAGTAAAGTGCAGATCAGGGACATTTTCTTTACAGTCTGTATTTCTCAGCTCCCTGTTGCTAAGGTCTGTATCAGGGGACAATATAAGCAGACAATATAAATGCAAGATTTCTGATGCGAACAGCACAGTGCAGATAAACACAGGGAGCTCGCTTATTGCCTCTTGCTACTGTGATAGCCAAATAGATGCAAGTCATTAGTGGCAGCTTAAGGAGCAAAAAAAGTCATAGAATCACAGAATGGTTTGGTTTGGAAGGGACCTTAAAAAACACCTAGTTCCAAACCCTATGACATAGGCAGGGACACCTTTCACTAAGAGATTGCTTAAAGCCCCATCCAACCTGGCCTTGAACAATGCCAGGGATGGAGCACCCACAGCTTCTGTGGGCAACTTGTTCCAGTGTCTCAACACCCTTACAGGAGACAATTTCTTCCTAACATCTAAATCTAGGCCTACCCTCTAAGTTTCAAGCCATTTCCTTTTGTTCTGTCACTGCAGTTCCTTAAGAAGGGTCCCTCTTTGTGTTCCTTACAGGCCAGATTCTGGAAGGCTGCTATGAGGTCTCCTTGCATAGCACTAGGAGGTCTGGTTGTTTCTTGTCCCATATTTATATTTCTCTATGAAAAAGAAGAATTTTAGAAAATCAAAAGCCAGCCTTCCACATGCAAAAACACGCACATATGCTCACAAATACCAATTAGTCAGCTCCAGTCAGTTCTGCTTCGGTTGAACAACACATGATCTCTGCGGGGTGGAAGCCCTTAAACCCTCCCCTCCCTTGTAAATGGAAGCTGAAGGCCGATGAAATTCACTACTTCACACACACAGGCACATTGTCTGTGCCTTACATATGCACTTGGAAGCAACGAAGCTCTGCATAAAACACTGTAGGTGGCTCTATGTAGTTAGAAATCATTGAGGACAGTTGGGGTTATCTAGAAGTATAAATATCTTTCTACACTGTGTACCATTACGTAGGTACTTCAGAATTTATGAAAGATAGTCAGGGCACTGACATTCACTCCCTGTTAAACACCAAGCCCAAACATTAGTATCAGGACCCATCAAGAATGAAAAACAAAGATCAAATGAGAAATTCAGTAGAACACCTTTAATCTTGCGTCCATCTGTGTCTGCTATCAAATGTTTCAGAAGCACATACACGAAAAACCCAGAAGTTGATTAATCTGCCCCCTCATATTAAAACCTAAATATTAATTCTTAAATGTAACTTCTTTGAGCCCTAACACATGCAGAGTTCTGTATTTTCTACAGTACTATTAACAAATGACAGTCATAATTCTGGAAATAGAAGTTTAGTATCTTAAAGAAATATTCTTGAATTCTTAGTATAGCAAGGTTGGGCTGATCATAGGCATATAAGGCACTCCAAAGGACAGCTTGGATGCACATAAAAATTATTTGAATTCTTTATACGCTTAGAAATAGAGAACGCATTTTTGTACAGTTAGAGTGTTCAGCTAGTTGGGGTGCTGCATCTGAGGGTGTTAAACTTAATTTCTAGATTTTCTCAGGCCAAGCAAGTTGAAACCTTTTCCTTCTACTTTCAATCACAGCAGTTAACTCTAGCCTCATATTCTTCATAGCAGTAGTTATCAGTTTTACTACTAAGGCTGAAACAACATTGAAATAAAAAAAATATTTATGTGAACAGAAATATCTACAAAGAAGAAAATTGATTCAAGCATCAAAAAAATAAGATTGTCTAGAAAAGGATGACTCAGATTTTGAAACACTTGTTCAGTGTTTCTCTGTTAAAAATAAGAATTTTAGGAAATTTTAAAATTTTGTGTTTTGTGCCAAGGCTAGAACACTATAAAAAACAGGTAAGTACCCTAACGCTGTGATAATGGTCAAACTCATCAAACATCCTTGTTAGGTAGTACCTGTAGTTTTAAATATGGGTCTGAGCAGCACATCTTAAACCAGGATTTAAGCCATTGGAGATGTTAAATTGGAATTCTGAAAACAGGCTTCAAATGTGGCCTGCACTGTTCAGCACAGCAGATAAAAACACTGCTAGCTTATATGAAAACTATACATTGATTGGGTTCTATTCCCTTGTGAATAACACTGACTTGCAGATATTCTTCGAAAATATATGGCCTCTTACTTTCAGAGGAAAGGGAGTATTAATTTTTACAGCTTAATCTAAATAGAGATGCATGCCTAGCTGCATCAAATTTAATATCCATCAAAGAAAAACTATTTTTGAAAAGACATGAGCCACCATTCTAGTATATCATGATAAAGCAAGAAGACACATTACTTGTAAGGAAGGCACATAAAACTAAGAAACATGTAAAGAATGTTGTGCTTTTCATGTATGAACCAGCCTTGATTCGTATATTTCACATACTAAAGTCCCTCTAGAAGTCTGCCTTTTTCTTCTATTTTACTCACTTATACTACTGGGCTGTTTTAAAGTGCTGTTGTACCGGAGATAATTCAAAACAGAAATTCATAACCATTAACTCTATCCTTTGGTTGACAGAGAACTTGCATGAATCTTGTGTTGAATAACTACAAAACTTTTAAGTTGACTCAAATGCAGTTGGGAAAATGACAACTTTCAGCAAAGTATCAGTAGACTTCATTTGTTTCTGGCCCACAGAGACATTCACCTTAAGGCACTGCCTCAGGCTTTTGGATTTCATAAGTCTATCTACTTCCTTGAGATTATTTGCACTGCTTTTTACTTCTCACCGAATAAACCCACCTTAACAACATTTCAGCACCTTAGAATGGTCCTGTGTTCTAAATTCGGCAAATATCTCTCTGGAAAGATAATTTATAGAAAAAAAATTACTGTAGCATCTCACCTCAATTTAAACAAAAAGTATGCTCTGGATAGAGCAAAGACATTGGTCTGCTCAATAAATCTCTGCTCACAGGGATAACTTATCATCAAGCTTTTGCTGCTGTAACAATCATCAGTTTTGTGCTCTTCACAAATCCTGAAAGTAGATTTTGCTTTTGCTAATTTATTTTATGCAATTTAAGAGGAAAAACTCTATGCAAACAGAAAGGATTCCTTTGGCAAATACAGTGGTTTTACACAGGGCCCCTGCCCCTTCAGACAGAGTACTAGGGTCTGCAGAGTTGCACACAGAAATCTGCAGATGAAGAACAGTTGGTTTTAAGCTACAGGCTTCTATAAACTCTTTCACCTCTGAACTCGATGGCAATTAGTTTTTCACATGAGCTGTGAGTGCTGCAGCAGCACCTACTTACAGGTGTAATTGGCAAACACAGTATCAGGCACTGTTTCCATTTTCAAGAACTTAATTGAAATCCATGCAATATTCATATATGGCTCCAAACTCTTCTGTAAAATGGCATTCTCATTATCTTTTTCCCTATTTCAAATGCGTACTATGTATTTGATACTTTCTAGTTGAAGCTTTTGAGGTGAAATCAAGGATTTTTTTTTTGTTTTCTTAAATTTAGTTATAATAAATTATATTCTCACAAACTGTTGTCTGGTAGGACTAAGGACCAAAAGATAGATGAATTTACAGTCAAAATTCAAGAAGTTCCTCATACATTGCTTTTCAAATAGTCCCTTTTTTCTTTTGTTTTAAATTAATGCAGTCCCTGAATACTAGTGTTTAGCCTGTAGCCTTAGATATCTCCACTACTTTAGAACTTCTCCAATAGTTTGAAATCCTTATTTTTTCCCCTGATTTGTAAAGAATTTCCCAACATAAACAGTGCAATTCATTGAAAAAAATTTTGCTTAAACACTCTAACAATATAAGGCAAAGTTTCACCTACAACAAGTTGAATCACTTGTTTCTCATACCACTTCAACCTTCTAGCACATCCCTAAATGCGCTTCCAGCCCTTAAGCTAAATTCTCAACAATACTAAAAATTGGAGCACAAAATTTGGCTTTAAGCAAGTGCTACTAAATATAAATCTCACTGCTCTAATTTCAGAATATGTTCTTGCCTAGAGAGCTTTAAAGAGTCATTGAATTCACTTTTCTTTTTTTTTTTTTTTTTCATTTTTTTGGTAGCTTAACACCTTAATGGTATTGTAATTAGCCAGAATATTACATACCCAGAATGACAATATAATTGGCACTGGAAAAACTAATGAGGAGTATTAACTCAGCTATTATGACAGTGCAGAAGGCAAAAGCTCTAGCTCACTGTATATATTCACCGTGCTACTCACAAAGCATAGAAAAACTATTGTCGATACTGCATTGTAAGAACACCATAGAGGTGTAAAAAATTGTCAACTAAACTTCTTTTAATCCTAGAGTATATTCAATGGCTTCCTGGGTGTGGCCCAGATAAACAAACTTGGGAAAACAAAACCTTAAATCTGAGTGTTTCAAAGTCTTTCACTCCTGTCTGGTGCTGCCTACCTTCACCAATATGCATCCATGACCAGCATAATAAAAGGCAACACTAAAATACCTTGAGGCAAGCCAGCATCATCTTTAGAAATTCCAGAAAAAACAGAGTCAGTATTCTTCAATACATACCTTTTCCATCCTGTCACAGGAGCTCTAGATCATACTATCAATTATTAAAATCTAGGCTGTTTCCACAGCCAGAATCAGAACCTGTGTCACCCTTTCAATGATAAAGAAAAGTAGTAGATAAACTTAAAAACCTAGTGCAGCTGTTCTCCTGTATCTCAGCCCACTATCCTCTGTCCTGGACTCTTTAAAATTAGCCTCAAGATGAGTATGTTTTGGTTCTTTTTCATTATCACCACTGCATGCCAGGATTCAGGCAATCCAACCATTAGCACCAATTTTCTTGGCACCCATTGGAATGGCATTGCAAATATTCCTGTCCGGGTTTTTCAAGAATAGTTGACCGACAATGTATTTACAACCCTGTCTGACAGTAAGTACAAGGTATGGGGCACATAGGGACAGCCTAGAAAATACAGCATTTCCTTGTTGAGAACGTGTGGTTAGAAAATGCTCTCATCCAGAACATTTACCACACACATGTTGAACAAACCACTACATGTGGCAAGACATGTATCGTTTCTTAGAGAATCAATAGATCAAAATACCTTTTCAGTGGTTGCAGAGACTACGAATAAAAAAGAGGAGGCCATATCCAACAACTAGACTTTTTCCTTCCTAGATTTATCTTTGCTTTTGCTACACTGAAAGTCAGGGTGGTGTCTCAGGATGACAATAATAATTTATTTGCGGGGTCCCTCTTTATATATGCCTTATGTTCTGTCTGACCTATGTCCCCATTTACCTTACATCCTGTTTTGCTACCAGGCTGGAGAAAAAGGATGACTCCTAATCATGCTGACTCCTAATCTATAAAAAGCCTGCCATTTATGAGGATTAATAAAGTACATTTTGAGGCATCTTCAACACTAGAACAATCAAAATACTCTACAGATATGCTCTGTAAAGGCATTCAGAATTGCTGAGTCTATGTAGACTAGTATTTACTTTACAGATAAATATTCTGGCTAACAAAGGCTGCATCTATGAGACTGATGGGGAAGAATGCTAACTCTAGTTCTGCTTCATTTTCTTGTTAGGGTAGATGATAGTGAAAATCAGACCTTTCCCGTCACACCATGGCGGGGGATGGAATGTAGAGCAGGGAAGAGGAAGACACAAGGAGGAACTGGAGTCAGTGGACCAATTATGTGAGAACAGAAAGATTATGCCCCGGTAATATGTCCACAGATGATCTGCAATGTGCCACACCCAAGAAAGAACAGTCCCATAGTGTCTCCATAAATTATGAGATTTTCATAGAGCAGTCTTTATAGGTATCATTGATATTTGATTTCTTTCTATTTAAAAACTATAAGAAAAACTACAGAAGCTTGGAATCAAAACCAAATATTCTGCCTCATTGTTACATGTGTATTTCACGTATTCAGTTAGATTTCAAGAGAAGCAAAATAAAAACCAACCAAACAAAATCCTTTTACATTTAAAACCATATAATAAGAAGTATTAGGTTACTGATTCACAGGGAGAGATATGGTTTTTGAACTATATCTAGGTACAACAGGCAAATACTAATTTAGATTGTATACATTTTATATTAATTGATGATTAATTAATCTAACAGTTTTCTTTACATAAAGGCACTGTGTTACAGTTAAGTTGATCTTGTTCTCATGGGAAATCTTTGTTTTCCCTGATGGATGTCTCCCACATAATTCCCTCACTGCATCTTCCCCCAGTAAATATCTGTACAGCGCTGCTACCTTATGCTGGTAAATTAATTCTTCTTAATGCAGCCTTCAGGCCCATTCTTAATAAAAACTTCTAAAAATTATTAGAGGTAATGCTTATTTAGAATATACAAGGGCTGTCTGGACACGTATGCTGATTTAGAAAAGTTTTGAGATTTGTAAATATGATCACATAATTGTGCTCGGCACACCACAGGTAAGAAAGCAGTCCAGCCTGAAATTGCTCCGGTACATTGTATGGACAAGAGTGAAATAAGTTTACTCTTTTTTAGCAAATGCATTAGTAATAACACCTCCATGGATTAGAATAAATCCTTTCTGCTGTCACACACTTCTGTGCAGAAAGAGAAATCAGGCAGGCAGGTGTAAGCCACTCTGGGAGGCAGAGCTCTGAGGAATGGGCATATTAACAATTGAGAGCCTACACTTCACTGGAACCAAAGGCTGGTGGTAATCGGAAAGATGTAATAAATACTCGCTCTTTCTCTAATCTTCCACCACATATTTTGCTTCCCTGAACAAGTATACCGCAGGTATGTGGCCCAATTTTAACGGAATCTCTCTCTTTCTGGACATCACGTCCTTAGGCCACAGACCAGATTTTATACAGTTTTTTCCTCTTGTATCCTTGTTTCTGCTCACACATGAGTCTCAAGGGTTGAGGTGTGTGATGAATACCAAAAGCCTGACTCGAACCGTGGAAACATTTAGAGTAACAGTGGCTAAAAACATGCTATACCCAGATTATCAAATTCTCATGTTATTAGTACTCTAGCTTCCAAACCCACAGTCATCATCAACGTTTTGCTTCAAAATCCATTCCTTTGTGTTCTGTTAATTTGAAAATCCTAGTTATTTGCATACTAGTGCTATATAACCTCATTTGCATAGTCTCACAAGCAAATAGCTTCTGACTCCCCTTAATAGGTTCCAAATGGTGGTTTAGTACTGCCCAAAACCTTCGAAGTCAAACTGTAATTTATGTAGAAATATTTAATCATCAATTATTGATAAAATCTGGCTTAATGTGGTGCTGCAATATCACCTCAACTTCTAGCAGAAACAAAGAGGGGGGAAAAAAATACGTCCCTCACACCATCATTTTCTTTAAAAATTCTTCTAAGGAAGCAGAGAAAAAGAAACTATAGAAGTAAATTAGAATGACATCACTTGACCTTTCAGAAAAAGGCATTTGCTTTTTTTAAAAGAAAAGAAAATTATGAGCTACTACTGACATTGTTAGAAGTAGGAACAATAGTTCTCTAAGCTTCTGATAAGCTCATTTTTTTACTCACATGTCAGGGTAAATGATTGTTTAAAGAACCAAATCTAGCATCAAAGTAATAAGTTGTCCAACTGATGAATTAGAATCTTTCTTCTTCACCATCTCTTTTAAAATTTTCAAAATATCCTTAAGCTACAAGCAGACCCACAGCCTTTTGGAACTATTCAAAGGTCATTTCAGCTAGATACTCTATCATGCAGATTACTGCACTAACCAGGGGATAAGACTCATTTTAATCCAAAAGTGAAGTACATGTAATGAGACGTGGCCATGGGGCCTGCACACTGAACAAAGAGTTTACATGCATTCAGTCAGAAACTGATGTATTTGCCTACTCAAGAAAAAATGAGGGGAAAAAACCACTGCTGATTTCAAAGTAAAACAGACAGGGATTAATAATTTCATATTGGTGTTTTTCCATACATACTGCAATATTCTAAACACTTACTTTTAACCAGAATTTTTATTTTTTTTCTCAAGATCTAATCTTTATCAAGCATGCCTGTCTGAGGAGCAAAACTAACAAACAGGCAAGTAGGAAAATCTGTGCCACATGCAGGAAAAAGAAAAAAAAAAAAAGTTTAAAATATTTTGCTCTATGGGAAGTGAACAACTCTGAAATTTAAACCAGCAAAGGGACATTCCATTTGTTAAGTCTAAAGGAGCTAGAGTTTAAGACTATGAAATACAGCTTTTTTAATTTCTTTAATACATTTTCTTTTGATACAAGATAATAACAATTGTTTTAGTTACCATTTAGAAAGGAATTGTTAAGCCAAAGCCTTCATTTCAACATGATATTTGACACTTCAAACAGTGATAACAATAAAAGTCACAACAAGGTATTCAAACCAACCTTGCCAAACACAAAGATTCATGATAGATTGTGTTTTGGGCAATAAAACACTGCCTTGCAGTGACACCCAAGCAAATTCTGCCCTCATAAGCACCAAGAATCTCAGAGCCACATTTCTTACAGGCTGCTTAGAATCCCTGTGTCATGGCTTACCCCCAGCCAGCAGCCAAGCCCCACTCAGTCACTGCCCCACCAGAGAGATGAAGGAGAGAACTGGAACAGTAAAACCCAGAGAACTCATGGCCTGAGATAAACTCTGCTCACACAAGTAAAGCAAAACAAGGAATGAATTTGCTGTTTCTTCCATGGGCAGGCAGGTGTTCAGCATCTCCAGGAGAGCAGGGCCCCATCACAGGGGCTCAGGAAGACAAACATCATCACTCCAAATATACCCCCTGTTCCTCTTTCTTCCCCCCACTTTACATACTGAGTATGATGCCATATGGCCTGGAATATCCCATTGGTCAGCTGGGGTCACCTGTCCTGGCTGTGTCTCCTCCCAACCTCCCATGTACCCCCAGCCTCCTCCCCAGCGTGGCAGAATGAAAAGCAGAAAAGGCCTTGGCTCTGTGTAAGCCCTGCTCAGCAGTAACAAAAACATCTCCCCATTATGAACTGTTCAGCAAAAATCCCAAACACAGCCCATACCAGACACTGGGAGGAAAATTAATTCTACCCTAGCCGAAACCAGCACACCCTGCTTTAGCAGTTAGCTTGCTTCCGGGCTTTAATATTACATTAATGGAACTATATTGGTACTCTATCAGCTAAACTGTCCAGACACTGCAATGCTCAGAGCTGTAAGTTCAAAAGAAACAAGTTTAAAACAAATTAAGTTTGATGTGAGAAAACCATTCACTAGGAACGAGAGCATTTGTCTCTTTTTGTTGCACGAAGGCAAATACGTTCAGCAACAACAAGTGAGATACTTAGACTCCAGTGAATCAAACAAGGTAGCACAACAGCTTTGACACAAGGGAAAGGTAAACTGCATTTAAATAATCCCCAAAAAGCTGGAAGAAACAAAACAGAACTTTGCACTCTATAGTCTAAATAATTATATTTATATGGGCATCCTTTCTTCCTGGTCTCTTCACCTCATCACTCTGTGGGTCAGGTCTGAGAAAAAAAGTGAGATACTCAGATCTACAAAATGAGTGGTTCTTAAAGACACTGTCTATTCAGAAGTTCCTACACTGTTCTTCAGTGTTTCGTGGGCAATGGAAATACATTACCAAGAACTGTGTGACCAGAAGGTAGGCAAATATTTAGCACTGTTCTTAGTCCAGTTCAATGTCCTTTCTTTTCAGGACAGTGCTCCTGTTGTGAAAACGTTCTGCTAAAAGGAATGGTTTTTGTTACTGACCTAAACACTATATTCTCCCTGGGTCCCCTGAGCCTCTCCTGATTCTCGGAACAAAATAATCTTTGCACAGTATTTGATTTATCACAACTTAAATTAATGCAAGACATTTCCTACTGTCCTTTTCTTAACATAAAGTGTTCCTTGAAGGTAAAATCAAGAGGCATGGTCATCATCAGCCATGCAATCTCTTAATGTAAAATGATATATAGCAGCTTTACAAAATAATTTAACTTTTCATAACTTTTTTTATTATTATTTTTGTGAAGGATAAATCTGATATTTAAAAATAAAGTGACAAAACTCAAAAATAACAATGCACACCAGAAATTATTAGCATTTGCATTTTCTGTATAGTTTTACTTTAATTAAATACACAAGGCATTTGTTTTTGTTATAATTGAGATGACTGAAAAGTTCTGTAGCTGAAATGCTAATCTGAGCTATTCATATAACTGAAACTATTACCATATAGGGTGGACCTATTAAGAATAAACTTTCCTCCTATATTTCATGTATCATTGTTATCAGCTGTACTGGGAGTACACAAAAAATAAAGATTTATTTAACAAGCTTATATAGTATTTTCAGCATTTACTTACAACCAGTAATAACTTTTTTCCCCTCACATTTACTATAGTTCAAGTTTGCATGGAAAGCAAACACTTAAGGCCATGCCTAACTAAATGCTACTGCTCACTACTGTCAGGGATAAGCACAATTACAGTTGCATCTTGTATTCCAAAAAAAGTCTGATGCTCTTCTCTCTTCATTCGACATTCTGCACAAATAAAATTCTGATGATACTGGTTTACTTTCAAGACACACAAAGACTATTAAAACTAACACTGATACAATTTCTTTCAAAAACAGCTGGTATTCACTCAGTATTTTGAGTGGGAAGGTTTGTTATGTCTTATTAGTGTGCTGAACCTGTACAACAACATGGACTGCATAGAACATTCAGGGTTTTATTGATGACAGAACCACCTCTTAAACACACATATATATAGCATTTAGCTAGGAGTTTACTGATATAAAAACACCTCATTAGTAAACAGAGCAGAACTAGACTATGTTACAAAAATCTATATTTACAAAATTCTACAGGGCAGAAAATGAAGCTCATTACCTATCCAGCTCATCATAAAAACAACAAAGTACACACATTCCATTAAGCTGAATGTAGCCCAAATAATAAATCTCTTAATTCTAAAAATATTATTGATGTACTTTATTGAAATATTTGTGCCTAAGCACAACAACATTATAAATATTTTTATGTAAACTATTTTTGCAAAAACAGTTGAATAAATAGTGATAATTAAAAACTTAGACAAGTCTGGTCTAACACATATAACTATTTCCCCAGCCATTGTTGAATAATTTGGAACTTAGAATTGCAGGCTAGCTACACTTTCTAAAGCTTCATTATTTAAATACAAATCTGCAAAGAAATGTAAAAAACAAACAAACAAAAAAAAAACTTTGAGAATTTGTTCTTAGCATATATCAAAGGAAAATGATTTGTGTTTTCAAATTGCTTTTACCCACATAAATCATATGCAAGATACATTCAGCCTCATTTCCCTTATTATAATAAAGCCGGGAGCTTGTGAAAATCCAGTTGAAATTCTAAATGGGTACACAGAGACCTTAAGAAAGATGAGCAAGATGAATTTCCCAAACAGCAATGGGATGTTTAGATTTAACTCAAGGAAAATAAATGTGATTTACACTGTTTTCATTGAGCTTGCATCTACCCTGTGATAATTTGTATCAGCTACAATAAGATTAATCACCTTGAGAGCTTGTTTACCTTCTCTATTTTATGTAAAAATGTCAGTTTATTGCTGCTTCTTAGTGGAACAGTATATTTACCCATATATTATACTTTGTTTATCAGTGGATAAATCACTATACTGCAGTTTTAGAGGCATACTGCTTTTCCGATTGGAATCCTAAAAGGCAGTTAAAAACCAACATATTTTGAAGTGAAGGTCTTAGCCATCATGAATATCAACTGCTCACCATCCTAATACTCTGTGAAATCTTCTCTGCAACAGAGACTAATTTTGCACTAGTGAGCACCTGTCTATTGCTCTCATTATAGTATAAAATGATATGGGGAAAACTGAATAAACAGAAGGGAGAAACAAAGCAATTACATTTTAAAAAGAAGAATTTAAACACAGTTATATTATACACAAGAGAAATATTAATTGCATCAGCACTGATGAAAGAGAAAAGAAAATTTAGCAATGCAAAAAGGAAGTTCATTCTCCATGAAATTTAAGGAAATGGACCAAATTTTTTGTTTGTCCCCAACAACTTCATCTGCATATCCAAAACTGGAAGGGAGTGAAGGTTAAGAGTATGCTTCACCCATTTTCTCCAGTAATATGGTAGCTTCCCAGGAAGAATTTTAGTTAGGCTATAAATCCATATTAATCTTGAATAACTACCTCACTTAGGCACAAGTGAAAATCTCAAGAAGATTCAAAGTTTATTCATGTCTAATAATGGCACAAGAATGAAGGTTAAGAGGTAAGTCACTGGTAGGAGCATTAGCTTTTAAAGAAAAATAGTAAATCTGGACTCTTCCAGATTCTTTCTCTCTCTCCTTAGTCCAGGAGGGACAAAAGTAGAAATAGGCCATGAAAGCAAGATCCTTTGAAGCATTCTATTTAGTCTAAAAATAGCAGAGTTAAGGACATGAGTGAGCCTGATTGTACAAACCTAGCAACAGTTTTGGAAGGTCTAAATCTCCTTACTTACAGCCACCAGGCAGAAAAGGTGCAGCTTTACCCTCACTGTACAGATTTCTATTTTAGACTGGAACAGAAACATCAAGTGATTTCCTTAATTAGCCAGTGAAGTCAGAAGTAGTAAGTTTACACAATTAATCTACAGTGCAAGAACTATTTGCTGGAGAAATCAATGAATTTTTATTAGTTAATAAATTTAACACTGGATTTCAGAAAACTTCCAGATGGTAAAGGGGAGTACATACAATTTGTTATTGAACAAATTAATAATCTCTGCCTGGCTACAGAACACATTGACAGTCCTTGGATACAATACTGCGCAGCCTAACATTAAGAGAAGATGCTGAAATATTCTGATAGGACATCAGTGTAGTTATTTTTTCCCTGGAAAAAAAAAAAAAAAAAAAAAAAAACCAAAAAAATAAAAAAAACCCCCGCAACAATCTTGTTATTATCAAGTCTGTAGTCATCTTTTTCTTTTTTCTTTTTCCTGAAGGAACTTTAGGAACTTGAGATGAATTGAAACTCTGTTTTTCATATTTTCTGATTTTCAGGCAAAAGGTGATTTTTGTTTCCCTTTAAAACATTATTCTGAATCATATTAGATACAGCTGGAAAAGAACAAGTGATTTTCCTTATTGCGGAACCCAGACTTTGAAAACAACTTAAACACACAAATATATACGACCAATAATGTGGACACAAATATGCATTTATGTATAATTTATACAGTCATGTTGTTCAAAGGCGAAATTTCTTCTCAAAATTCTACACCAGAACTAAAACATTTAACTCTTGTTTCTTTCTATTTGTCCCTTTTACTCTGTCTATTTCAAACCACAGAATATTCTGAGTTGGAAGATACCCACAAGAATCATCAAGTCCAACGCTTGAGTCAGCGGTTCGTATGAGGATCAAACCCACAGTCCTGGCATTGTTAACAACATGCTCTAAACAAATGGGTTAATTTTTATGTCTGTACTGCTATGAAGTTAAGCAGTTATTATTAGTTAGGCTACTCTTACTCTGTAGAATTAGAATCTCTGCTAAAATTTTCCAACACAAAGGAATTAATTGAACACTGCGTAACTGGTCTACAAGGATGGGAAGTTATCGTGACTGTTAGCACAGAGGAAATCACGATCTTTGCAGAAAGTTGATATCTGATGGCTTTTTCCTGAAAGAAAAAATAATAAAAACAACGTTTTCCAATACTGCTCTTAAATGACTTTAAATATACACATACATTTTTAGTTTTCTTAGCAGTCCTATGCCAATCAACGGGTAGCATTCACTGGCAAGTTAATAACCATAAAATGTTTTTTCCCTTTGATACTGGAATGGAACTGGACATTAAGACAAGAGTGGAAGAGGACTCTTCATCCTTCACCTATTATCTAGCAGGTAATCAGTCTCTAAACTGAATTTCCAGTTTTAATCTTGATATGGTGGAAATACCACACCAATACTGGAAATTATTTCAGGGATGCGTGTAAAATGAGAATATATTCCCTTCCATAGATTAAAAGGGGAAAAAACTGAATACATGCAAGAAAAAAAAAGGGAAGAAGAAAAGGACAGGGCAGGAAAGTGTAGGTGTCATTTCCCTGGCACCAGGTGCTGTAGGGTGAATGGCTTTGAAAGCAGACAGAACACTTCTGTTGTGGTGCAGAGGTGGAGTATTAGGAAGAAATAAACATATTTTCAAAGATGAGAGCCTTGAGGGAAATTGATCTAACTTTTTTCCTGGGTGATGAATTTATTTCATGACAATTACATATGACCTGAAAAAGACAAAGGTAAACTGTTCTGAGAATCATTTGATGCACTAGAATACTCATTGCCATTTCAGTAACAGAACTGGCTTCAGTACCTGGAGATTCTGAAGACAGTTTTGCATACTGCTGGCATTATATTTGAGGTCTGGAGATAAAACAGAATTCTCAAGGCTAGGCAACACATCTTGGGCAGTGAGTATGATGAAAAAACATACAAATTCTTAGATGTTATATCCCTTCTCCAGACCTCTTGAGATATTCTCCTTACAAACCTGCTTTGATGAATGTTTAAGAATCAGATGTTTTTCAAAAATGCCTGTTTTCCACAGCACAAATGAAAACAGACAGGGAGGTCACTATGCTGAATTTGTACCAGTGACATGTCCTCTCAGCCCACATAATTTTCCTGAAGCAGAAAAGGTTGCCTTGTATACAGAAATAGAATGAGACACAGGATAGAAAAATAAATAGTTTTTAAAGCTAAAAGAATGTTATGAAGTTCAAAGCCTACTTTCTCCTGTTCACGTCTGTCTGTCGTTCTCATATTAGCTGAGCTCTGCTTCTGGTTCTCCAGCTGAGCTCTGACATATGTTTTCCAATGTTAAAATTCTTGTTTCTGATTAAACTATCTTTACCACATTTCTCCCAACAAGTGTATTGTTTTCAAATGTGTTTATATAAAATGCCAAATTTTCAGTGCCAAAGTTATAAAATTTCTGGAAAGAATAGCAGCCATCACTAACACGCAAATCAATTAGATTTGTGACTACAGGACTTTTCATGACTGGACCTGTTTCAAAGCCCTTAAAACTGTATGCTTTATAGGCTCACAAAGACAGATAGGGATATAATTCATAATTTCTCTATTGCAATAACTACTTTAAAATACACCATTAATAAAATATTCAGTTATAGAGCAAAAATGCCTAAACAGGTTGACAATAAAAGCGTGCATGCAAATTGTGTAAGATGCCCAAAAGATCTGGTATTCTTGAAGTAGAAATAGCATTTCAACAGAACAATTAAAAGACACTTTCAAGTGTTTCTTTTTTCTGTGATTTTAAACCATCTTAGTTGTCATGCTTACCAATATAGGATTTCAGCAGGTATTGGGGCACTGATCTAAAGCTGCATCTTTCAAAAGCATTTCATCATTGCCTTTCTATTTTTCCAAATATCATTCAAAATTCCAGAGCCTGGAAAGGCAGTAAAGATTGTGAAAGAACATTAATATTTTATTTTCTTCCTTATTTTCTTCCTTTTACATCAGTAAGAATATCAATTAACATCTGGTGAACTATGAAACAAAAATTTAAGAATTCTTTCAAATCCTCAATAATTCAGAATACCACTTTGAATTCTACTGGCAAAACTCAGATTCTGGAAACAGTTGTCCAACAAAACAGTCCCCCACGTTGCTTATAGTCTTAATATGTGGTTTAAAACGTGAATTTCTAACTGAATTCCAGAGTTTTAATTTCACTTTTACTACAGATCTCATAGCAATTGCCTCAAAAATTTGCAGAGCATTGCTTTCAATAGACTACCTATTTCAAAGTATGAGGTTGTAACTCTACTTTTTGATTACCAAAGGAAAGGAAAGCAAAGGGCTGTACTTTTTCCTTTTTAAATTTGACAGATTTCACTTGGAACAGAAATTAAGGATTATTTGATGCTGAAATAAAATGATTGGTACAAAAAAAGTAAAATACAAGGAATTAGTAGAAGTCCAAGATGAATATGCTAGAGCAGACTATAGAACTCGGAATTCATTTATAACTCTAATAGTAATTTTCAGAAATCAAAATTTTTTTTGAGTTTAGAGAATATATCTATTGAATTTTGACCCTAAAAATAATTTTAAAAAAGTTCTAAGCTGAAAAGTAATTTCAAAATATGACAGGCATAAAAAGATTTATTTAGAAACTACCAACATGTTTTTACTCAGTTTATTTTGTTTCTTTTTAGTTTTGGAAGTCTGTCCCCAGAGTTGGTACCTGACACTGGTTCACAGACTATTGAAAAGTCAATTTGTTACTGCTGAAAATCCTCCTTCTCTAGGAAGGAATCTTGATTTATTTTTTTTTAAATGTTTTGATTGTCCTTGTTAGTCTGTGAGGCACCTAGCATCTTCAGAATATTTAAATATATGCCGAGATAAAAGCTTTTCATACTGAATTGATTTCACAAACTAAATGTATCACAGACCGTTTGTTCCCTGCTTCTTGGGAAATAAGCAGAGATAACTTCAATCATCAAGAAATTTCTCAGGAAAAAAATGAAACAGAAAACAGACTCACAATACTACACATTCGATCATAATTAATCTGCTGCATACAAGCACTCAAGG
This sequence comes from Pardalotus punctatus, assembly GCA_013400915.1. Lineage (NCBI taxonomy): Eukaryota > Metazoa > Chordata > Aves > Passeriformes > Pardalotidae > Pardalotus > Pardalotus punctatus. Next base: position 547,905 of record VZTX01008513.1, on the reverse strand, counting down.
CATTCTACTGGCAAGCTGAAATATTTTTATTAGATAATGCATCTGAGAACACAAGAACACTACTAAGCTTTTAAAGCTTGCTTGCTAACCATTTCTGTAATGTCATTCTGTGCCAGATTCAGTGAAATCTTAAACACATCAACCAACGTGAAGCCAGAGCCCACATTCTCCTGCTGCCTCCAGCTTGACCCAATTAGTTTGAAAACCTTGGCCAAAACTTGTCCCTTGACATTTTGTAATCAAAAGCCACCATCACTTTATATGTACTCAAGAAGGCTGTTTGTTTTGAAAGACTCCAAATTCCCACAATAAGCAATTATCCTGTCATTTCTTTCACCTTCACAGAAACCCAAGACAGGCCAGTACAGCTGGTGTACTCTGCTTAACAGAATACAAGTAACTGGCTAGTTCACAGGCCTAGGGTTTCTTTAAACAGAATACAGCTCTATAAATCCTTCATCTTTACATCTATATCCTTTGAAAATTTTTTGCATATCTGAAGGGAAAATTAAGTTCGCCATCCAGTCTCTAATAGCATAAAAGGGAGATGACATATGTAAGAAGTCAAAAAAAACCCTAACAATCCAGAATAAGAATTTGTGAGGAACAAGATCTCATTTTCTGAAAGTATTAATGAAAAAGTGTAGTTAAAAGTACATCTTTATGTGGAATATGTGGAATTTTGCAAACATACCATATAAATACTATTTTCCTTTTACCACTGCTTCATAATAAGGTTGATCTCCAACTATGTCCTACATATGTTCCATCTATGTTCCATCTTTCTCTGAAAAGTTCTGTGATTTACATTATAGAAATTGTATTCTGCTGGAAGGTTGCAACAGAGACACTGATATTACAGCTGTTAGGATGTACTTCTTCAGTCTAACAGAGCACTGACAGAAAATGTTAGTAGTAGCCACATAAACAATTTGTCCAGAGATGTTCTGATGAAGTTATTTTCATTTATAGGATTTTCCATTTGGGAGAGAGTTTTGATGGAAATCAGAGAAATTCTTCTTAGATTCTGTATTTAATGTTTGTTGGTCTTCCTTAGTGGGCTCCCCCTCCTCTCTCTTCCTCCCCTTTTTGGAGCTACACTGGTGTCTTATCAACAAGAAATAGCAGTTAAGAAATTGCCCAATGCATACACCAATAACTATTAATTTTTCCACATATTACAGAACTTTGTCTTATCAACTGCTTCTAAATTTTCAGTAAGTGGTTTTAGAATTGTGGCAGGCTATAAATAAGATGGTAAACTGAAAATTTTGCCTATCCAATGCATGAAGTGAATCAAAATACTTCTCAATTCTGCTACATCTCAATGCACTATTTCATTTTGGCACAGACAGAACAGAACCTTCTGAGCTGATCTAAACAAAGTCTGTTTCACAAGAGCTAAGAGATAAATTACTTCAGTTAACTCCTGTGTACAAACAAGCACAAAGATCTTTAATGCTTTGGAAACCAAGAAAACCATTCCTCATCATTTGAAAGAGCTCAAATTCAATCCTCCACAAAAAAACTGAACAGAGCAGGAAGGAGTTTGCTGAGACACTAGACAAATAAATAATCTCTTCCCAGTAAATGTAAATGCAACACAATGCAGAGGAACCTGTTTTATAAACTGCAACAGCAAATACTACAACTGCAAATAACAGAGTTAAAGTCAGTTTCTGTCTTGGGATGCCCACCTAGGAAAGCTGATATTAACAGGGATGATACATGATTACTAAGGAAAAGAAACCAGTGGCCCACAGTTACTCTGAAAGTGTGTTATGAAACACATACCATTGCTAAGAAAAAAGTATTTTATTAATTTTGAGTTAATATTAAGTTGAATATTAAATATTTAATTATTAATGAACTGATATTAATGCATAAACTATTATTAAAATAATTATTAATAATTAATCCAATATTTAATATAAACTAGTATTAAGTTTATCTCTGAGAATGAATGATTTAGAGCACTGTTTTTTTCAAAATCTTCATAGGTTATAGAAGCAGCAGCCTCTCCTCTCATGAGGTATAGCCTTATGCAGGATCATACCCAGAGCCTGTTGGAAACAGGAAACCAAAACTCCACAACTCTGAGTTGTATTTAGCACTGCCCAAAACAAAATACACACCCTTTCTCTACTATCCTGAACATTTATATTATCTGAACTGGGATGATGCTTTTTTTTTATTTTTACATTCCACAAACTGGGAACTGGTTTCAGCTGCATCTAAGCCCCAAAACCAGGTCTCTATGCTATTAGTGAGATAGGACCCATTGGGATCCAGGTGTCTTTGAGGGTCAAATGCGATCCAAAGAAACGAGAAAATAAACTCTAAGGAGTCCACAGGCCACCCTGCAACAATTTTCCACTCCAGGTCTAAAGATTTGAGTATTTTCAGGAGTTTGATAGAAACATTCTAAATTGCCGGGCAACTAGAATGTTGTGGAAGCAAAATATTGGCTATCACTTATTATCTTGTTCTTGTAGAGAACCTTTATTATTTTAAATAAATCATTATTATTATAAATAAATCATTATTTTGTCTTCCACAAAATCTGTGTATCTGCTTAAACCCAGTTTAAGCTTGAAATACCAGAAATTCTTGACCAGGTGGGCTCAGTGGATAGGAACAAAAACATTAATACATATTTCTTCTCCTCCAAGTCCCAATAAAACCACAGAATTTCTAAAAGTTTCAGGTTCAACATGTGTAGAGACTGTAAAAAATATTTTTTAAACAAAGTTAATGTATTTATATAGTTATTGTAAAAGTAACTGTCTGAATGTAAATGCTGCCCCAGTTTAAGTTGTATTAACACTTCAATTGACATAAGTAATGTTTTCTGCATCATCAGAACTGAGTAGCAAAAATATCTAGATTACTTCTGAAAAATCCATGAATGTATAGAAATATATATGTATGATGTGTTTGTGCATGTGCTACATGCATTACACCTGGAAATGCAGCATCTGATTCTACTGACCCACACACAGACCCCACTGCTCATGGTTCATTTAATCACACATTTAGTCATTCATTTAATCACACACAGAGTAACTTATTGTGTTCCTCATAGTGGAGAGAAATGGGGAGGAGGTAGCGTTTGTGAAATGCATTTCTTTCCTCTCCCATTTTCCCAGCTGTCTTTGAACCAGGCATAAAGTGATTTAGTCATTTTGAAGGAAAACAAATAAAAATGGTTTCCTAGCAACAGGATTTGCAGTATTGGTCTCTGAGGAAACTCTCCTCGAGGTTTTCAAGGCTTTGCCCATTTACTAATATAGGAATAAAAGTATTCACATCATGTTAGTGTGATTTGTTTAAACAAGGACAAGTCTCTACTGCTTTTTGGCAATAGAGACGTCACAACGGATGGTGTTAAAAGACCTTGTGTTCCTGCAAAAAAAGCAAGAAATTTCAAAACTTCATAGCAAACAGCTAGCATATCTTCAACATACATAAAAAGATTTTGTTTAATCATACAGAGTATTATACCACACCTACAAACCTACAAAATTCTATTTCAAAACACAAACTTAGGGGTACTGGGAATTGCAGAACAGCTAATTTTTCTATTATATGACACTGTGTTCTGGAAGTGTCAATCCAGGCATACCACTGGGGTTATTTGGGAAAAAAAATTCAAGCGCTGTCAGACTTAGACTGTCTGATGGCTGAAAATTTATTAAGTGGGAGAAGGAAAGTGAATTAAATATAAATTTATTGAATATCAATGACCTGTCTGAGTTGCTTTAGGGTCTTTGAATACAATATATTTAAACACATCGGTAGGTTTCATAATTCTTGTTTTTGTGAAATAGCACTTTCTTGAGGAATTAACTGCAAGGAGATGCTGTCAAAAAGCATTTAGTAGTATTAAAACAAGATGAAGAGAACATGTACATTTCTATTAATCAAAGTTTTTAAAAGAGATATGCTCCTAGGTCACTATTAGAGTTGCGAAGAACATTTCAGAAACAGCTGTTGAAGAACTTGGTTGCACACCCTACTGAAAAGCCTATCAATTGTAGATGCAGGTAAAGAAATTATAGCTTCCTTTAATTTGCTCCAGCATGTAAATACCTGTAATTTCATTTACAGGAACTAACTCACACACTGAGAATAAATATATTATTTTGGAAAAACAATTTCTTTCTTTTTGATATTACTCTTAGAATTATAATTAATGTCTGCAAAAGGGTCAAGAATAATAATGAAAAATAAAATGCACAAAGAAATAATTGTTTATATGTTTGCCAAACACCAACTTAGTTTCTACAGCTTTTGATTATTTAAAATCAAGATAAAGCAGCAAGCGCACAGCTATTATTGATGGGAGACAACTCCCTTTATGTTAATGCCATTTCTATTGAGTCCATATGAAAAAATAAATACAAACTGATAAAATATTATCTGGAAGAAAATATATTGTCTAAATATAATAATTGTAAAAGTAAGAAAACATTTGGGATAAGAAACAAAACCAGATGTATTCTTCCTGTTGCTTTGAATTGGTCTCAAAATAGTTGAGAACTTAAACATGCAGGGATTAAATAAAAAATAAAGGGAGAACAGCAGATGAAGAAACCATGGTTTTCTATCTGCCCCAGCCCCCTCCGTAAGCTGCTGTTCTGGCTCAGGTTGGAACAAAGGTTTTCCTGGTTGTGCTAGGAATCAGGCTGGGGATTTATCTTCAAACAGAGGAAAGGGATTGCTTTTCCCCTTTCTCTTTTTTGGGGAGTGTGGAAGGAGTGGGATTCAGTGGAATAGATTTGGTTACTCAACCTCAGGAGCAGACTAACTAAAGGAGTGAGAACAAGGAACAGATACTCCTTGTTGCCAAATACATTTATATTGTAAAATTCCCATGGAAGACACCAACCTATTTAGGAGAGATTCCCAAAAGTCCCTCTGTAAATTTCATGTTTCTTCAAGTACATCTATCAATCAGTTTATTTTATATGGCTTTTTTTGATACGTGAGCACAATTGCACAAGGCAATAAAACCAATCCAAGCAGACATGAGTTCTTGAGTCTTGCCCAAACTAAAAATTAAGAAATCTTTCCCTATATATATAGATCCATATAAATTTAAAAGCTTCATTATAGGGTAAAGCTATTCTGAAGAAAAGACTGTTTATATTTTAATTTTAAAATCTGACTAGATTTATAAAAAGTTGTTATTACTTAGTATTAAAAGTTAAACTATCTACCAAAAAATGATAGAGATTCGGCTTAGGACCATGTCTGAATTTTTCTTGATTCTCTGTTTTCAAAGAGAAAGAGAAAAAAATATAAGATAATGAAGTTTTACTTTGAAGAAAGTACTCTCTTTTATCCAGATATAGTACCCGTCAAGACCCCAAGCACTTTAGTTCTATTCCTTAGACCCACAGCTAAATGCGAAGCTGGATGACTTGGTAGAGGTCATTCCTTCTGAGACTGCAGGAGCTGATGATACATCTGGATAATGCAGTGAACGTGCTGGATATATTTAGTCTCCTGGGTTAAAGGCACAATAGTAAATGAAAGAGAAAAGAAAACAACCAAGAATCAAAGGGAACAATGTTTTGATACAGAAGGATAGTACTTACCTGGTTCTAAGCATTTTTCATTGTCATGAGCTCTAAGTAATGTACGCTTTACTTAAGGAACACAAGGGAATGTAAGTTATCTTCTTGTTCATCAGTGGAGTGTCTCAATATCAGAAAGCATAGCAGTGTCTCTGCCTAGGAAAACAGCCCTGGGAGTTCTCATGGCCAACCTGCTTCAGAAAAAGCATAATATACTATGAGTGTAAGGACACTGAAGGCCATCATATAGTTTGGAATTGTAGTTATGTAATCGTGACTTACATGGAAGAAGTAACTATTTTTGCTTGGATTTTCATAAGATGTGGAATTCAGCAACTTGTTTAACAGTATTGATGTAGACAAACACTGTGTACTGACAAGGAAGAAGGTGGAAACACCATTGATATAGGTAAAAAAAAGAAGAAGAAAAAAGGAAAGAAAGGTGCTTATGAACCTAGAAGATACGAAACATGGTCTTTTTTAGATTACCAATATGAAATATTAAATTTACATTTCATCATTTAACATGTCTGCAGGTTTCTGAGGGGTTTTATCAAACCAAGCTCTTGTAAAACTAGTTATCACACACGCTGTTCTGAAACAAATACTTCAGCTGCAGTTGTGGCTAAAGTGGAAAGACATTGAAATCCAGAGCCAGGCAAACACACTGCATGAGTGCAGCAGGTGCTACTCTTAGTGATGAGAGATACCTACTCTACTACCACAGATTTTTTTTTTTCCCACAGAAGCTGGCACACTACAGCTTTTTATCAGCCTGTGTAATTTGTTACCATGTGTGTTTGTATCTGACTCTTGGTCCAATAACATGGTTTCAATTCTCTTATGATACTCTGCACTAAACAAAGATAAGTTTTTTGTAATGCAGAAGTGTGTCACTTCACCTCTATTACTATCTGCTTTTAGTAAAATATCCAAATCCTAAAAGTCTTTACTGTATTTTTAATCCTTAAAAAAAAAAAAAAAAAACATAGTATTTCCCTTGAAAATATCCTGTAGCAAAAAACTCAGCACAAACACTATATATTGAATTTAAAATGTTGTCTTATTAATAAAATGCAGTAGTCCAAACCATTTGTATTCTACAGCAGCAAGAAACCTGATGCAAATAGAATAATGTGACATAATAACTTCTTGCATAAACAAATGCACCAAAATGGCATGTGTCTGGTGTATGTGCATGCAGTGAAAATATCCATTGTTATTTGAATTTTATAAATGATATAAAACAACTAACAAACAGTATATTACCACTATTATTTATTTCACTTGTTACTAGTAGCAATGTTTGCAGGAGCAGCATATAATTTAATAAGAGATATCATAGCAGTATCATTCCAAAAATAATATATTTCTATATCCTCCAGAATCAACTTACTGTAGTATGAATTGAAATACCACAGTAGTCTATTTTTTATATAACTCTTAAAAATGTGGCGCTGCTAAAACATTTTATGATTGTGATCAAAATTCAAATAAGTTCTAAATTAGACAAACCTTTTGGTATTACAGCAGAAGAGGCTACAAAAGTTTCACTTCTTCAGCATCAAAACAGCTAGAAAATAAAATCTTAACAATCATAAGGAAAGAAGCAGAGAACAGAAAATTTAAAAAAGCATATAAAGGTGTATGTCCATGGAGTAATTGTATGTTGAACATCAAGGTTTGGCTCCCCACTACAAGAGAAGATGTTACAGCGCTCACACAGAATCACAGGAGGGTTGGGGTTTGAAGGGACCTCTGGAGATCACCTAATCCAACCATAAACCAAACACTGCCAAGCCCACCACTAAACCATCTACCTAAGGACCACGTCTACAGAGCTTTTGCCACCAGGGTTGGTGACTTCACCACTTTCCTGGGTATGCTATGACAATTCTTGACCACTATTTCAGGGAAGGAATTTTTCCTAAGATCTATTCTAAAAATGGACTACATAATCAAGAGTATAAAATTATTTCCATACAAACAGCAAGGAAGAAGATTCTTCTTCCAGCACATAACACTTTGTGAAGTCTGTGAGAAAATGAAAGGCTGTGGCTTTTCCATAACATGTTGTAAAGGCCAGATCATCCCTTATGTTAGAACTGGCAGTTACAGAAGAGTCTTTCACAGCTCTCATCATTCATGCCAGCTTCAAGACTGGAAGGTTCTCCTGGGTACTCAGGTGAAATCTATCTACCAGGAGAATTGCTCTGCTCACCTTATAAGATATGAGCATCTGAGACTCTTCTTCCCTGCAGCAGTTTCAGAGCCATCTGTTAATCTTGCTTGACTTCCTCTACAATTGCCTTGTACATCAGACAGCAGAGTGTTACAGACTTTTATGATCTAAGTTAGAGTAGTTAAGAGTGTGTTGGGGGATCCCAAGCTGTTTTCAATTAGCTGTTGTCAGTTATTAAGTCATTTAACCCAAATAAGCACTGCCAGCAGTAAATGTTTACCAGCTGCTTGTAGCTGAATGTAATACCAAATCTGAAGCTCAAAGAGGAAGAAATTTTAGAAAGTATGATGTTTAGCCATTCCCACCATGGGAGGAATTGCTCTTATGCTTATGTTTCTCCAAATTACTGCTATAGTTTTACGTATAACTTAATGGAGTTTTAATTTCCCTGATTCACCACACAAAATTCTTTGCCATTAGTTTATGGATCACTTCTGCTGCCTTGCTCACCATCTAATTAACCAGCTGTAAATTGGAAGGAAGTCCCAGGGTTTTTGCCTTTATTTTATGAATAAGAAATGTGTCTGGCAAAGTCCAATGCTCTGTAAGACTGGGCTTGATCCAACAACTAAAAGCTTATTAAATGAAATAAAATGGGCTTGCCACTGGCAGCTATACCAGTCTGGCTGCTTTTCTAAAAATCATGGTACTGTAAGCTGCCTTTAATTATGTATTCACATTTCTTACCATTTATTATACAGCAAAGGATAGTTTCTTGCTGACCACATTTAAGTTGGCCAATTTTTTTATATTTATGATTCATAAAAATAATGAATTTTTATCTGAAATGCTGCACATTAAAAACTCATGATGCAAATATGGCACATTTATGTAGTTAGCCAAGTTCCTGTTCAGAGTCACTGCTTCATTTTCCATGCAAGATCCTATTCCAGTTCCCATCATTACAACTCACTGGCTCAGCTGCTGGCAATGAAACAAAACCAGCTTTTTTTAAACAGCATTAGTACCATACTGGCAGATTGACAACTGGCATAGAAAGGTGCCATGCAAAAAGCTGAGGGTTCGTTTCACTGGTCATGTAGAAAACTGGCTCAAAATGAAGAGAATTGCTTTTATGATCATCTCAAAACAAACAAACAAAATAAATAAATAAAATTAAAAACCCCACAAAAACTGTTTGGGACGAATCAGAAGTTATCACTCTTCCAAACAGTGTTTCATTTTCTTTTTGATTTTTTTTGAAATGTCGTTATACTGAATGTAGATTTCTTTCTTCTTTTAAAACATTCATAATAGAAAACTGCTATCTTGCATTTTCAGTATGTGTATATTATTTCAATAAAATTGGGGAAGGAAGGAAGGAAGGAAGGAAGGAAGGAAGGAAGGAAGGAAGGAAGGAAGGAAGGAAGGAAGGAAAAAAGGAACTCATCACAAGATGTTCAACAATTTTTACTCAAGTTTGCAAGTACTTCTAGACATGAAAACACAGTAGTTGACCAAGATTTTGAACTAAGAGCTTTCACATGGCATTGAGTATCATCACAGTAGCAAATACTTAGACCATGTTGATTATAAAGCTGACGTTCTTTCTGTGTTTGCAGCAAAGATTGGAGTATCATCATTCATAGTTACTCGATTAGCTTTAGTAATGCAATGTTGTTTTCATTAAATAAGAAAATAGAGCCATTCCTTAGGAAGCTGAGACAGGTTTCTGTTCTCATTGCTGCAACACACAGATACCTATGAGAAAATGGAGCCTGGTTAAGTCAGGTGCAACACACATAACCAAGAAAAATAAATGTAAATAGCAAACACAGAGAGAGAATGCTTAAATAAGGAAACCCATACCATATTCTCATTTTACAGACAGAAAAGTGTTTCCTATAGGTCGAGAGGCTTGAGACTCAGTCTATATTTGAGCTATTACCTGAATAAAATGAATCCAATAGAAGGACAGAGAAGTAAGATATATTATTGCATTCTGAAAGCAAGATGAGTGATCTAGAATTATACTCCTGATATTGTGCTGTTATACATATTTTATACTTGCAGTTTGATTGCTGAAAACACCGTAATGCACTGTTTTTCAACATCTTTTTGAAGAGCACCACCCCTTAATATTTTATAGAATACTATATCTCAACAATATTGCTGTCTCTGAAGACCTACGCTTTAGTTATGCTTGCTAAATAGAATTTTAGACTCAAAAGGGCATGATGTGAATGCCACTACACATCCTAAAGTAATCATTTTTAGTTCTTTAGAAAGCTGGTTAATAGCCTTCATTCCAATAAACAAGTTTCTGTAATATATGTTTACTAATATTATTTTTATATGTATAGGCCTATATGTAATCTGAAAGAAGAAAATACTAAAAAATTATAGTTTAGATAGAAAAGGGCAAAATATGGAACCTACTTCCCACCTACTCTTTAGTATGAAAAGAAAAAATGACATTACAATGAGCACAGGAAGGACATTGATCTGTTGGAGAAAGTCCAGAGGAAGCCGCCAAGATGATTAGAGGGATGGAGCACCTCTCCTACAAGGAAAGGCTGAGAGAATTGAATTTGTTCAGCCTAGAGAAGAAAAGGCTTCAGAGTGAATGAATTGAGGCCTTCCAGTGCCTGAAGGGACCTACAAGAAAGATGGAGAGACAATTTCTAGAAGAGCATGTAGTGACAGGACATGGGAGTGGTTTCAAACCATTATAGAGTAGATTTAGATTAGATATTGGGAAGAAATTCTTTACTGTGAGGGTGAAGAGGCACTGGAACAGGTTGCCCAAAGAAGTTGTGGCTGTTCCATCCCTGGAGGTGCTCGAGGCCAGGCTGGTTGGAGCTCTGAGCAATTTGGTTTAGTGAAAGTCATCTCTGCCCAGGAACGCTTGAGACTGGGGAGGTTGGAACTACATGATCTTTAAGGTCCTTTCCAACCCCAACTATTCTAGGATTCTATGAATGCAGAACAAGACATTCTGAAGAAAAACTCTGAACTAGAATTTATGTTACTGGAGAAGGTGGTAATTGTTAAAGATGTGAGAGATTTTTGTAAATTTTTATTGACTGTCTTTATAAATTCATTAAATCCAAACCGTAGAATTCTCACGCAAGATATTCAGACCACATTGATTGCATAACAACAGCCTACACATCATATGAGCAAATGTTCAATACAGACAAATAGGCCTTTAGTGTCTATATACATTAAAGATGGCTGTAAAACATCCCCTAGCTCATTGATTTGTCTTGTTTCTGTACCTCATGTTATGCAGGATAGTAAGTGGATCATTCTCTCTAAAAAGGGAGGGGAAAAGTAAGAGATCTTTCTATGACACTGATCACTGTATATATCTTCAAAATAAATGTCTGTTAAAATATTTATCATATCAGTTCCTACAGAAACTGATTTATAGATGAATGTTCTACAGGGGACTAGGCTAACAGAGTCAGAAGGATGGTACAAGATATGCAGTCCTGCAGACACAAGAAAGAAATGTGCATTGACTCCAAGGTGGCCCAGCTCCCTGTGACAGGAATGAAATGTGAACATCAAAGCTGGGATACGAATGTAATTTGCTATATTATTGGTTTTGATCCCTATTTAAAAGCTGAGACAGAAACCATAAAAGTTTTATATTTGCCCCAAGGGACGTGATTTTGTGACAGTGCCTTGTTAGAAGCACGCATTTAACACCTTATCAAAGGAAGCCTGTTAAAGACATAACTTGAAGACCATAAACCTCAGGTCGTCCATGAAGCAACACTGTGATCGTGCTTCATAAGCTGCAGCTACTGCTGGTGTCTGGCAAGCACCAAGTTGTCTGACATTGCAGCACTGATAACACTGACGGTTTTATTCCTCTCATTTTAGAAGGAATTAATTGTAGTTCATAAAATCTTCCATCAGTTTTGGTGGCTATTGAGATCAAAACTGAACATTTCTGGGAAGCCCACCACTCTTGCCTGGCAAGTAAATACTTTCAAAACAACACCTTTCCTTCCCTTTTGCTTAGCATGGCTTGACAGTGAATACAACAGTAAATTCCTAGTTGTCGGCCTGTATTACACACTGCATCACCACATTTGGTGATTCAACTTGAAACTGCACCTCTGGGGTGTTCAACTCATATACCCACTTTAGAGATGACTAAGCTATGCTTACATTAAAAGGGCTCTGTGCACTAATTAACACACAGAGAAAAGAGTATAACAGCAGGCCTGCTAAAATATCCCAACATAAAACATGTCACCATGACAGCAAACAATTTCAACATTTGTATAGGAGCCTATCTTTTAAGAAAATATATCAAATTAAAAAGCTTGAGTTGAGGGTAAATATTAATACATATATCTGGTAAAAATAAGCAACTCTTTATCAGCTACATTTTTCTGAATCATTCTTATCACATAGCTTTGATCTTGAGAGTAATCCACTGTCTGATATACCATAAGATCAAGGAAAAAGAAGGAAGATCATTGACTTCAGGGCTAATTATACTATCAGTTTATTTCAGAATTGCTATATAAATTTAATTATGCTTTTTAACTACATAAAATTTTAGAATTTTTATCAATTTACATAGACATATAGTAAGACAATATACAAATTTACATTAGTATATATGAGCAAACATCTAATGTCAACTCATAGCTACTGATGACATTTGCTCATGTGTTCCGTTAATTACTTGCCCACTTAGCTTTTGGTGGGAAACACTAGCTCATTGCACTCTTTTAGGAACTGTTGTTTAAATGTTATTTATGAAAAACACGCCTAAAAAATTTCATTACATAAGGAGGAACTATATAGAGAATTATGCATAGTGCATGGTGCTGTGCTTTGTCCTCAGACATGTTCCTTTTAATTTTTATTGCTCATAGAGCAGAACCTCCCCTATACAGAATTCTAAATACCAAAAAGATTATTCAGTTATAAAGAAAAATATGTCTCCCCAATGTTAGCTGAAATTTTCTTTTTCAGTTATTTTTAAGTAAATATGGAAAAAATACGTTTCATTTTAATCCTCTCTTTTCTCATATGTACATAAATGTAGCAAATATGATAAAAGACAAGTTAAAGTGGGCTAAACTAGCCATATTTTGAAAGTCAGGTATAAAGCTCTGAATGGCTGGGGAGCAACCTGAACCACTTCTAGCATATATAGGAACCAATGCCTGAGCTCTTCATTTCAGTGTGTGCCCTGTCCCTTTTTCTGCAGAAACCATATTTCTCCCTAGCGCAGATATGTAGAGCTGAAGACAAATTACTATAATTTCTAAGTAGTGCTTTTCTTTTGATCATCATTTTCTGTATTCTTTATACCTTGCACTACCCAGAGAGTAGGAAAATATACTGTATATATGACATGAAGAAAATTAGTCACATAGTAGTTAATTGCTAATAAAGAGCAAAAGGGTAATTTTAAAATTAATTTAAAAAAATTATTTGAGCAGCTCTGCAATTGGAAAAACAGTTTCTACCTGAAGCTGTTGCTGAAAACTGTAGATAAATGCTCCAACAATTCTTTAATGCCATTGTCACAGAGTATATCTTACAATCAATTACAAAAATTGTATTTTTCTGTTAGCTGTATGAAGACAATGCTTTTTAATCTCAAAATAAATGTCTGTGTTGCATTAAAAATAGTGTTGGGATTTTTTAATCATAATTTGTGAAATGGATTCTGACCACCCACTTTTCTATACTTAAGCAAACACAAATAAGGAAGCGTGGTATGGTTGATTTTCACACAGATAGTTGAATAAATTTCACATAGAAATGATGGTCCAGGAAATACTCCCTTGCAGAGTAAGAAACTTAGCCACCCACCACCTGGACACAAGGTTCTGCAATCAGGTTTATCATAACTCCAGATTTTGTATTACCACCAAGCTGATAAGAGCAACTGAAGTTGTGCAAGAACTGGACTCCTTCTAAGGCACTTTAGCAAAGCCATTACTGTGGGCAAAATATTCTGTGTGTTGACCAAGCAATCACCAAATATCTTCCAATCAATTGCAGTACAAAGTAGACTTTTCAGAATGTGCAGAGGCAGAGCAGAGACCAGACTACAGAGCAGTGTTTACTTTGAACCTTTGGCAGAGAAAAGATGATTCTATATGAAAAAATGCGTTCTGGTTTGACACTCATTTAGGGTAGATTTCTGATGTCTTTTAAATGCTTACTTCTTACCATGATAATTACAAAACCAAAACAAGCCATAATTGTTATACTAACGTACATCCAATTCACTCAGAATCAGTGTTTGTGCCTATTCCACACGAGCATATTCTTTCAGCCTTCTAGACTATTCACTAATTACGCTAATCCTTTCAGGAATTGTTCCAGAGTGGATGATGTTATACATTGCATTCCCTTCTCTACTGCTGTATGACACACACATGCAGTGAAGTCACTGAAGAGCCTTCAGCTCTTTACAGATGAATAAAAGTCTTCACATTAAACACAGAAGACAAATTGATTCTTCTTAATTTTTCTTTCCTGACACAATGTTATTTTACCATCCACACATTCCAGACAAAATCACAAGTGTCAAATGTAATATGCAACAATAAATACATTCAAACAAACTCACCCCTGATTTGAAAGTTAAGGAAGAGGAAAAGAAAAAAGGAAAAGGAAAAAGATGTGTAAAATAAATATTCTATGTCCTCTTATCCTTTGTAGGTAGCATATGGAAATTAACTTTTAGGGGCATATTACAACATCTTGTCATTCATCTTTTAACCTCAATAAAGAAATAAAAAATATATTTATTTAATGAGGTGCAAACTGCTTCTGGTTTTAACATTGAAAATGTCATATTTTTAATGCAACCTCTTCAGAGAAAAACCAAGTGAGAGAACTGGAAACTAAGAGAATAAACTGTTCTTTTCTAGTGTTGATACTATTTTGTTTGATAATGAGCTATCTAGATTTTTTTTCTTTTTAGTTCACTTCAGGCAGGTAAATTGCAACCCCCTTCAAAGTTTTCATTAGGTAGCCTATAATTCCCTTGAAAGAAATCACACTCTATGCATTATTCATTAGGGGCAGCAAATCTTCAGAACAGTCACACACACTGCAGTATCACAGAACTACTTAAAATTCTATGTCTTCTTTCTCCATTTGTGCTGAATTCAGATCTGGTCTAATCTCTGTGTATAATGCAATATCTCTGATTAATTCAGATATTGCAATGTTGAAGAAAATACATATTTTTTATTAGTGCTGGATAAAATAATCTCCCTTTTATTTATCAAATGCATGTAGTTCAATCTATGTATGATACTTTTGTACTTTCATCTTCTCTTCTTGGTTTTTTGCTGGGTTTTCTTTTGTTTTTTGTTTGTTTTTGCTTTGTTTTTGTTTGTTTGTTTTATGTTGGGGTCTATTTGTACACATCCATAAGCAGTGGATGACTAAATAGAGTATTTTACTGCTTACCTCCTACAGGTTATTTTTTCCAGGAGTCTGCTCTATGTGTACCTTAATAGCTGTCTGTACTCATGAAGACTATTACTGTGTGCTTCCCTCACAGTTTCCTACCAGCTGCTCTGTTGCTCTTTATGGGGAAAGCCAGTCACTTCCTCTTTCATATGTGTCAGATGATGCCAGCTTTACAAGGTGTATTCAAAATGGTGCTGGGGATGAGCTAATAGAATAATTCAACTAGATTTCTTGGGTGTGTTGCTTTCTCGCTCTATCCTCTAGATATTTCTTCTAAACAATATAATGTAAGATTAGGCAAACTGTGTATTTCAGCAGAAAGGCCACTGCATGGAAAGGTACAGACCTTCATCCTGTTCACGACTGGGCCATTGACCTTCCACAAATCCCTTCTATTTTCTGTTTTTCTCCTTCCATCCAAGACTTTCACATGTCATTTCTGGTTAGCACACAACTAAGAACACCAGAGCTGTCATTTGCTATGCACATATTCAAAAACTAGAAAAATCCTAATCGGGGAAACTTCATTCTATAAAAACTCCAAATTTAAAAAATCACAACTTTTTTCTAGTTGCTGATTTTTACCTCATGTCAGTCACCTCATATCAGCTGCTGCTTTGCTTTTTCTCTTCCTGTCACTGTGCCTTTCTGACAACTCTCAGTTCAGCTTCTTTTAAGTGCAAAACTTTTGGAAGGAATTAGAAGGAGCTCATTGTGTTACTGCACAAAATCTGCTGATTTAACCCTTTACCACTTTTCAAATGGTTGTGTATGTGCTACCTGAACTGCTGATGCAGTACTGTGCATTTTCCTGCCACTTCTGAAGCTAACTATGCTACCACAGATGTTCCAAATCCCAAAGTACCTCTTTACTCAAGACTAGTTTTTGCTTAAGTTATGAAATGCAAATTTTCACAACAGTCCTTTGCTTAATACTATTTTTAAAAAATTTCTTATAGTATTACTTATTGTTTCTTTCTTATCTCTGAATAAATAAAAACTTTGAAAAACAAGAGGATATCAAAGATGTCATGTGAGCTGTTTAAAGACAAAGCAAGTTATATCCTGCAAAAGATATTAAAACAAATTGTAGAGTTCCATCACCACACAAATACAAAGAAAATCAGAGAGGGGAAAAAAAAATGCAAGAAGACAGTTATGCAATAATAACTAGAAGAAAATATAGTATTATCCCTCCCCTCAAAAGAAGTAATGATGGTTGGTTGTAGGAGTTTTTCTCCGCAATTTTGAACCCAAGCATGGGATGATTACAAAATATGCAAAGAAAATAAAACAAGCAAAATACAAATTATTGTTTATAGCACTGAAGAAAATCTGAAAAAGTGCAGGAAGGACTTGTGGTCTAAATTACCTCCATAGATAATGTCCAAAACTAAAGCAAATAAATTTCAAATCGTTTAGACCATATAGTTGTTCTGAAGTTATTCAAGTCACTTGCTGCAAAAATAATTTTGTACTTTATTACTTATCTAAGTAGTCCATACCCAAGATTTTTATAATACTTACATTAAAAAATACAATCACTATCAATACATACCTAAAAATGTATTATATCACAAATTTAAATTCATATTACAGAATGAAGAGATTTAAAATTTAATTTTCTTCAGTTATATATTAAAATAACAACATTATATTTTCCATCAACCACATTAATTTTGGTGTGATACTGACCAAAGACATTTCATCATTTGACATGATAAAAGGGTCTTGAATTATATAGAAATAAGATCATGTGGAGAACATTCCAAAATACTAGTACAGTGATTTTTGTTTGTTTTTTTCTTTAATTTAGAGAATTCAGATTCTAACTAGTATGAGGATGTAAAACCAGAATATAAGACCTTCATTTTACCCATATTTTCTCAGAGAGATTAAGGATTATCTACAGCTTTGAGTATGGGACTGGAAGGTAAGGTCTTGAACTAAGACAAATTATTAGTATTCATATTTTGCAGAAGATAAATTTTCACATTAAATATACAGACACTCATGTATACTGAATGTCACCAGGGATTAGCATAATATTTCTGTTAGTAACGCTAGTTTATCTCACTGAGTGACACACTGTAGTCGAGAGCAAAGTACTGGAATGGTGAAAACGAGCTTAAGGGCTTCCAGTATGGGTTAAGGAAGGAGAGTGACCATTTCCACAGGCAATAATTTAGCCTTAAATACTGGATTTCCCATAAAAATTCTCCGTCCTTACACAACTGATTGACCTCCCTTCCTTCTGTGTATTCCAGTAATTTCTCCTTTTCTCCATCATGCTGCTCACTCCGGACTCAACAAAATGAAATATGAAAATTTTACATAATTCTAACATGGAAGCAAGAAAAGCTGATATTTTTCCTTGATATTTGATTGCAGAAATAGCCCTTGAGTATGTCAGACATACTTCTTTCAATGCTATATAAATTATAAATAAAAAGCCCAGCATTTTGTGTTACTACTATTTGCTATTGATAGTGCAACTGAGCAATTAGGGGAAAAAAATCCTTGCTTAAATGCTACATTAATAATTTAATTTTCATCTTTCCCACAGTTGTAATAAATATGGTGCTTCCACATAGAGTGATTTAACACAGGGTATCCCTGCTCTTTACCCAAACATACAAATTATATATGAGCAATAAGGATCATCCTGATGTTCTCTCCCTGAAGAGAACAGGGAAATTTTTTCCTTTGTAAGCAATGGGCTTTGTGCTGCAAACATCTTTCCATAGGGAAGAAAGACCTGGTATTGCTTGTGTGTTTTTAAATAATGCTACCAGGCTGAAAATTTTGGTTTGAGTCAATCATCATTTCTATTACAAAAGCACCTTAACCTGAGTGAGAATGGTTGAGATGTTTCAGTTCAATACAGGAGGGAAACCTAAAGCAACAAAGCAAGACAAGGAGCCAGGACAGAAATGGATCAATCTTTAAAAGTGTCTCTGGAGTGAAAAATCCTGTTTGATCTTGACTCAAAATCTTTTGAGTCATATTTTATCTGACTGGATTTTTTCTAAATCATATAGAGAAAAACATATTGTCTTTATACTGCTCTGTACTCTCACAGTTGAAGCAGAATGGAGAATAGTGGAAAAATACAACAACAATTTTATCCTTGGATTCATAATACATATGCATATAGATAGAACTATCTGACTAGAGGCATATTTTTCAAATAAAGTTATTTGCTCATACTTGGAGAACAAGTAGTAAAAAGAACACTTTTTCACAAACCTTTCTCACAAAAGGAAGGTAGAGGAAACATACCTGTTTCAATACCCTGTGTTGAAATCTATTTCAGATAAATGTAATATTAATTGTCATAGTTTATTATACAGGGATATCCAAAACATGGTAAGTTAGAATATCAGGAGTACCCATGACAAAACAACACTTAGTGACAAAATAAAATTCATTGATTCAACATATAGGTCCCCTCATGCTTCCTGACCCATACATACTTATGTGTCTAATTAAATCAAATCAGAAAGCAGATGAACTGAAACAATTTTTTTAATCTTTCTCTCAATTCCATGAAAAATTCAGGGATGCAGATTTAAATTGTTTTGCAAGTCTACTGCAGCATAACATAGCCAAACTGGTCTTCCTTGCTCAAGTAGAAATTTGTGATTAGAGCTGACAAGATATCAGAATTCCCATTCTATGGGGACTTGATGGGAAGGGCAGGGTGGGAGCATTCTATTTTGCAGCAGAAAAAATCCCTTTGAAATTTCCTAACAATCAAGAATTTAATTTTGTGCAACAGAGCTTCATTTACAAAATTTTCAAATAAAATTGAGCTTAGATATACCTGGGTTCCTTGTTCCTTACATACTCTTAGCAGATTGATGTGGACCCAGAAGCACAGCAGACAGATCTTCCAGGCCCCAGCTCTGCAACAGGGAGTATGAGGAGTATGACTAATCCAGGTAGCGGCTGCAAGTGTACATCATGGAAATCCCCACCAAGGAATAGAAGCATTTTATTTTCATCAGACAATAAACATTTGCATTGAATCAATGTTTCTTGTATCATCATGAGATCAGAATTGTGAAGTCAGTCTAATGTTTTGCACCTCCAGCTTTCCTTTCCCTATTTTTATTTATTATTTTATGAAGACTTGTCTATTATATTTCATGTCTTACCATAATCCAAGTATCTCAGACAAAAGGTTTCATTTTTTCTACAATGGGAATAACCCAATACATCATTTATCATATGGCCTTCCAAATTTAATCTTATTCAGCATTCAAAAGAATATTTTTATTTTGGTAGAAGTAGCTCATTATCAAACCTTCTCAACAATTAAGATTCTTATGTGATGGATGACCAGTTATAATCATTTGACATATTTCCCCCTCCCCCCAAAAAATATTTCTTTTATTTCTTCCTATATTAATCTTCATGTTACCTGATGAACAGATTTTCACTTGACATCAACACATCAAAAAAAACAGATAAACTCTATTTGCATGACATACTTTTCTTGCTTTCCCAGGGATTCAGATTCTCAGAATGCCTTTTTTTTTTGGTAATTCTCTTCCCCACTTTCTTCTTAGTAATTATTAATAGGCAATCACTGGCCTTATACATGTTGTCTTCCCATTGAGAGATGGTTTAAAGATGCTCTCTGGCTTTTCCATTTCTTGCATATTTTTCTAGTGGAGACGATTATGTTGAGACAGTCTGTCAGACAACAATTCTCTCAACACCACCCCTTCAAACATCTCAGCTGGCACATCATCAGTGTGTGCCACCAGCCCACATCCATGCCTCATCATCTTACCAACAAGAATTCCTACCACAACAATAGCCCCTTAGAGGCTGTTATTTGAGCATTCCTCCTCCTTTTCTTAGATATTTTTACTGAATAGTTTTCCATAAAATCATTGCTGTCTGCTGATGACTTCATTTTGCTCCTGTCTGTTACATTCTGAACATGAATAGGTTTACAGATCCTTTTCATCTAGAGCAAAATATAACAAAAGTTTGGCTGTAAGACCCCAGCTGTGTTGTCACTGAGGTACAAACTTTCTGTTGATAAATTTAGACATAAGCACAGAAAAAAAAATAAAAAAATAAAATTAATAAGAATGGATTTTTCATCTACCGTCTAAAATATGTCTAGGCAAAATTTGCTAAAAACATCCAATGGCTAATTTCTGTTTCACATATCACAGCAAAAATGTTAATGTATTTTTAATTCTAACTGTAAGTTTTTATTAAGTGCCTTTTGGCTATAGCTTTGATCAGCATTCTTTATAGGTTTTTTCATCCTATTACTAGATTATAATGGTATTATACAAAAAAAGTGAGATCTCAAAGATCATTAACTGTTGCAAAATATTTGTCCAAAAAGCATCAAACTCCATATAGTGAAAACAGAGGTACTCCTTGTTGTAATGCTAAAACCATTTGTCACTCTCTGGGTAGCATTTCTATGCTCAAGAAGGAACAGCAATAACCATATCTTAATCCCATCAGGGCCAAGAGAATTGTGTTACTGCAAGTAACATTATTTTTTTCTTTTTCCTTTTACAATAAAACTTTTTTCACATAGCCAAGCTAATTATGTTTGAAGTTCATAAAATGTGTGAGAGGTGCTGAACAAATGTGTAATTATTTAATCAGAAAAAAAAGAATTGTATTTAGAAATATGGATCCTTTTGAAATTTCTCCTAATTATAATTATTGTACTGGGAGTCAGACTACAGACTCTGAGGATCATTCAGTTACTGCAAATTTCTCTAAGATGCAATTGAAGCCAGGTTCATTAATTAACAGAACATGGGTTAACTTAGGAAGAACAATGAAGTCTCAGTGAAGATACAGTGACTCAGGTCATGTACAGTAATTAGATCAGAAATGTCTGTGGTACCAGAAGAAAAAGATAACCTTATATTGCATTCATTTTTGAATAGGAAAACTTGTATTTTTTTATTTTTGAGTAGAAAATTCTGAAATGTCACAATTTTTAACAGAATTAAAATTCTCAGAAGAGTGATATTCCATCATCAAAGAATTGTCTGTTGCTTTATGCATTTCAGTTGTGGACTTTAAGCACAGCTCACTGTATGTCACTGTGTTTGTCCAGGTTCCTTTTCTAAATAAATGCATGAAATGTACATCTGGTAAGGTGATTTCGGTTTGGTTTTGTTGGTTTGTTTTTCTTCTTCCAGAATGAATTACACTGCATTTCTCAATAGTGAACTTCTTTATTGTACTTTGGAGAATACTGACCTACAGTAATACTTAAATGAGTGAAGTTACCTTTCTGAGTCACAGAACTGAGCACTTCTCTCTGCAAGATGCAGGAACAAGTCAGGCTTTCCTACTGGCATTTTATATGTGTTTTAGTGATTCATCATTATCTGTGAATCCCTGAAACCCCACATAACACCCATTCCCAATCTCTGTATGGGGTACTTCGAAATTTTATAACTGGTGATACATCTAAATGTTAAATATAACACCTAAATTATATTGTGGCCTATTCAACATCCATCCAAGAGCCTAAGCTTTGTTTCAAATTTTTTGGCTCATAATTAAATTGATCTTGGGCGCTCAAATAAAAACAATCAGGTCTGAAAATTTTATCTAGTTGTACCAAAAGTAATAGTAATTATATTTTTTAATGTTCCTATTTTGGGAGAATATCACAGTCAGTCATAAAAACTTTTCTTTGTTACATTCTCATATGCATGAGAAACAAAGATTGAAAACATCTGCTTTCAAGAACTTTGTACTACACAAAATCATAATTTTCTGTTTGTGGGAATCCTCCCAAAGGAATAATGGAAATTCAAGACTGCACCAAAAACCAGTTTTTATACTGCTAAGCATTCATAGTGTTTCTGTGATTTTCTTGTTTTATTTTCTAGTGTTTTATTTCTATGTTGGTTTTACCTCATACAAGAGTGTTTCTTCTCATCTGAAATAGTTTTTGGCCCAGCAGCAAATGCCTTCCAGAAGGCTGACAATGTTGAAGTGCTGATGTGAAGAGCCTGTGTCCTCAAGTTTTCTGTATTCTAAAGTAACGACATAAAAACTGTGGAAAATGTTTCAAAATATATTTTTAATGCATGATAAAATAATTCTTTGTGGTTTTAGGTGTGGTTTCTAATTTATGCTATTTGTACTTTTTCAGCCTCAACAGTATCTTATCTTAGTAGGGCCACAATGACATCTTGTGGCTACTCTGAGCTGATGACTCAATGATAAATAAAATGAAAATGTCTACTGACTTCCAAGAAAACTTTTACACATGAACAGAAAAGTTATCCCCAGTGCAGATCCTGCCTAAGACAGATGCCTGTGACAGTGGAGCCTGATCTTTCTAACTTCTGAGCAGTCAATCCCATTGCTCCATTTTTCTGTCAGTGGAAAATCAACTAATTAACTTTTCATATAAAAAATCGTCTGTGAAAGTGGCTACACTACACTGCATAACTGACAACTGAAAGTCTTCAGGCTATCAAAATGTGATAGATGAGTTTAAATCTGCAACATTAGGAAGAAGGAAACCAAACCTAAGAAACTGATTTACTAAGTCATGTCCAAACGACATCCTTTTGCCCAAACTTCAGAGAGTTCTGGTTTAGTTTTGTTTTTTCTCAGCTGGATGGTCATTACATTGGTCAGTTAACTGCACTTGTTTTTTTAGGATCAGTCCTCTAATATTTTGAACAGGCATCTGTTCTCATTCACTTTCCTTTCTGCAACTATGAATTGCAATAAACTTCCTGGGATATGTATGTCTACCTAAAGCTATGTAACAAATTTTAATGTAACCATTATTGTTATGATATCTGTCCACAGATTTCTCTGACTTACACATTTTTTCCTCCTTGAATATTTCCTCAGTGGCTTCTTAATTTCAAGTGAACTCTTTCAGTGACAGTCTTGGGTTTCTTTCCCTAGATATTTATTTTCTAATAATTTGGGAAAAGCGCAGTGACCATGTTTTTTCATGTCCGCTGCTAGCTCATAACTTCTTAACTGATAAAAGTTAAGAATTCATTGCAAAAGTTTGTTTTAATATTTCCTCAGATCATATTTAAACATTTGCAAGGCAATTTTCTGCTTTTGGCTAGAACAGCAACTTTCTAATTTGCTGGTTTGCAGATCGATATCCCTTCACAAAGAATTCTCAGAATGCCTTGTCTTAGCAATAATATAAATGTCTTCATGGTTCACTGTGGAATTGTCAGCAGCATAACTTGGTGTATTATTAGATTTCAAAGTTATTTTAACTTTTTCTTTCTTATTTTTGTAAGACAATTTCATAAAGGTAATCTGGAGCTCAAACCCTTTCCTTTTGAACCAGGTTGTAGTGTACTAAAAATACACATACATATGCACACAAACACACACACACATATATGTGCATATATATATATATATATATTAGCACCATGTACACATTTGAAGCCTATGTTCTGTGAGGACTGTCAGGTAATTTATGGAAGAGGAGCACTGCTCATCTTTTTGTAAACCTATAATTTATACAGAAGTGCTTGATTTTCCTGAACATTATGGGTGGCAAATCTGATTAAATGCTTACTTATTGCTCTCCACTGCACACAAATAGTGTCATACAGGGTTTTGGCTGGAGTAAGGACTGTGCAAAACACAGTATTTGGGTTCAGTGGGGAGCCATCATCTGGTTGAGGGGGGAGAGAAAAGCATTATACCTTTTTCAGCAGTACAATGGGAAGTTCAGGGAAGGGGATGAGCTGGCAGGATGGATATGAGCTGGGGAGCTCAGCTTTGCCAGTGGCTGAACCCTCTCACCAAAGGGAATCAATGTCAGACTGAAAATAGAATCATCGGTTGCATTAAGAATCGACAGAAGCACGAGGTGAAGGATGAGGCAGCAAAAGGATTTTGGCACAAGGTGGCTGCTGGAAGGCTGCAGTACAGCAGTGAACAGTAACAAGGGGAAGAGGCATGACGAGAACGCAGCTCCCTCAACTATTGTCAGTGAAGGTGGCTAAATAGGCACACCACATAAAAGAGTTGGAATGAGTGGAAAGAATGGTGAGCTCTATAGCTGAGCTTCTCTAAAAAAGTGATTGTGAGACCCAGGTTCTAGCTCTAACATGAAATTGAACCTTTGTCGTGGTAGAGAATTGCAGTTTTTCAAACATTGCTGGTGTGTGGCTGACGGACTAGAAATTGCTGGTGCAAAGAATTACTTGCTGTTGCCAACAGCATTACACTGCCTACTGGTGTGCTTTGAACTGTAAAGTACAGGCGTGAAAACCTGTGGCAAAAAATAACTGCCTGTATTTTTTAATAATTCCATGTATATTAGCAATTAACTGGAGCTGATTGGTAGCATATGCAACAATGTTATCGGATAGACAGGAATCATAGAAACAGAATCCAACACGTTGGAAGAGACTTCTGGAAGTCTTCCAATTCAAGCTCCTGTTCAAATAAAGTCAAGTTGAAGGAGGTTGCTCCATCCTCAGTCTGAGGATGGAGGTTTTACAGCCTTTCTAGGCAATTTTTTCCAGGGTTTGACAGTATTTCCCCAGAGTAAAAAAAATCTCACTGCCCTTGCAATTAACCTAAATTTCTCCATTCTTTCTATTTCTGCAAAAATTTATCAGCTCACAATTTAATAAATGAAGTCATATCTACTTTTCACCAAATTACAGCTGCAGTATTTTTTGTTCATTTACTTAAACTGACATCCCAACTAGAATGAAAATAGATCAAAATTTGTCTAACTCTGCATTTGGAATTGCCTTAGACATCTGCTGGCAATCTTCACTAAGCCATGTGACAGAAGGTACCACTTTTCTGGCAGAGGTTGCCAGAATCCAGTTGCCTCAGGCACTTTGAAATTCAGGAAATGAACAGTGTTGCACCTTGGTTCCCTAAGGACAATGATCCAATATGCATGAACAAACAAAAATAATTTTATCTGAAATTGCCTGATTAGGCAGAAAAAGACCACTATATGCACAACAACCTTATTGAGGGGTCATACCCCAGCCCCACGCAGAAGCCCTCTTGGCATCCATGAACAGGCACAAGTACAGGGAGGAATTGTGTGACAGTAATTGTGCATATGTTGTTTTGTTTTGCTGGACAATAGATTGCCACTGTCAGTTGACTGTCACTTAACATCAATCAACTCATTAGAAGCTCTTGACTTTCTCATCCAAGCTACTCAAAAGGTCTGGTAAAAGAATGCAGGCAGTCCTGGGCTTGCGTTCGCCCTCAGGAAACAGGAATAGGATCAAGGGAGTACCGGGATGGTGAGGTGGTGAAGGCTAGAAGCAAGATTTAGATGAAGGCATGATTTGAGTTACCCCTGCAATCATGAATAACAGTATTGAGGAGGAAGGGAATAGTATGAAATTGGGCTATCGTTACTGTGAAAGAGGAGGAGGAGCACCATGTACACAAACCCCAGGGTAAACTACATTTTGGTACAACTCATCCAAAAAGTGGGGAAAAGGGGAAAAGGAGAAAAGAGGAGAAAAGGAAACATGGGGTTTTCCTAGTCACCAGGCCATCTGTATATCTTACAACAGTGTAATGCATTTTCCTTGTGCTACTTTTTAAATGTAGTCAATTGTGTAGCTAAGAATATGAGTATCATAGGCCTAGGCATGATGATATATACTGCTTCAGCATATGCCTGAGGACGTACAGTCTATTTGTGGCCTGTATCTCTTGCAGATGGGGTTTTGGGGGTTATTTGGTGTTTTTGGTTTTTGGTTTTTTGGGTTTTTTTGTTGTTTGGTTGGGGTTTTTTTCTGGCGTTTTTTGGTTTTTGTGGGTTTTTTTTTTGTTTGTTTTGGTTTGAGTTTTTTGGGTTTTTTGTTTGGTTTTGTTTTTTGAGTTTTTTAGTGTGGGGTTTTTTTTGTTTGTTTGGTTAGTTTTTTTTGGTTACTTGTTACTTGTTTTTCTTTAAGTTAAGTAGAAAAAAGCATAATCTCAAAATTACAAGCAGAGCACAGCTTCAAGCCAACTCAGTTTCTTCCCCATCCTCTGAGGTTTCTTACAAACCACAAAAATTTCTAAGAGATTTCTGAAATTATTGCAACCTCCACAGGAGGCTTCCCTGCAATCTAGAATTCAAAGGCTTTCTCCAACCTTAAAATTGACAAATCCTTGAAAAGCAGTCATATTTCTATTTATTATAATTCAGGTCCTAATCATGTTCCGCCACTCGTTATTACTCTAACCATTTTCTGGAATCTTATCCAGGACACAAACTTCTAAAAGATCTGTTGTAAGATATGGGTGGGTGCAAACTTGATGGGAAAGGTAGGATTCCATAGCTCTCACTTTCTTATGATAAGGGAACCTGCTGTGCCAAGGCAAACACTGATGCCTAATTCATACACGGGGAAAACAGGGAAACACAGGGAAAAGCTGTCAGCCCATCTTGGATACATCCAACATTTTCTTTTTGGATTCCTCTTCCCCAGCAGTGGGATCTTGTGCTGTAAAAATAGTCCAAGTAAAATCTAGCTGAGGTTAATCTCGCTGACTTCACAATCATGTCAAAGAATGGGTTTCATTTGAGACACAACATATTGTTGTCACAGAAATACCCATGGGAATCCATATATTTTCTATTGTTTCATTTTAATTTCTCAAGTGCAAACTATAAATATCGTATTAGGACAAAATTGTCCCTCTCTTATCTGCTTCACTCCCCAGATATTTGACATCAGAACCTATACTCATTCTTTAATAATAAAGAGTGAATAATAGAATTCATTAAACTTTATTGCTATTGTAAACTGTCCCATGGTGCACAAACTACCCTTTTATTACTTTCTTGATTACAACAAAATTGTACTTGTCTGTTGTATCAAAGTTAATGACCCAAGAGTATGAACTGGGTTGCTAGCAGCAAATAAAAGTGCTATTAAGGAAGGTAGGCAATTAAATAGTTTCAATTAATGTGTTTATGTCTTACTGATAAAAATGTATTCTGCCATCTACAATGAGCTTCCATCATGAGAAGAATTGCAGAAGTTGTATACTGGTGTATCTTTTTAGTAATAGAATTGGCTGGTATAAACCATGATTCAGAGGACCAAGAGCAATACTTTCAAAACCAAATGTTTAAGACAGAATAATGATACACAGGCTTGAAAATATATGAATGTTAGGTACTAGAACCACATTATGGACCGAAGCTTGAAAACTAAATTTGTATGCAACTTCAAAATAGAATACTGAAAAAGATGCTTACGGACTTAAAAACCAATGAAAAGTGTGCATTGGACACCTGCAGAGTTGTAGGGAAAGAAATAAAAAACCAAATGCAACATATAAATCTATATGGCTTGACCTAAACATATGGTCCTGCTTATGACTGGAACTTGAGTATGTCCCTAGCAAACAGACAAAATAATAAAACACTAGAAATGTCATGATAAAGATATAATGCACAATTAATAGATGCAGGGAGAATACAAGAGTGACTGGTTGAGGATCCACAGCCCATAACTTTTGTCACAGAATGGGTCACCAGCACATGTACCAGTCACTGCATTTCCTTCCTGCTCTGTCATCCTAATGCAAAATCATAGCTCTGGTGCTGGAAGGACAGAAAAAGCCCAGTTGCCTGTCTCAGACACTCATAAGTCCACAGAAAGACTTTGCTATGAGATAAGCACAGAATGGAAAGGCAGGATGACAATAACTCCGGCCTGGAAGAGGCGAGATCTGGCTAGAACATCTGGGGTAAGGCATCCAGACAAAAATTCCCACCATGGCAAATTGTGCAATGAAGTAACTGCTTGGGTGCATATCACCAGTCAAACAAGGACAACTCCAAATTATGGGAGAGATGGCATCTCTCACCACCAACAACAAAACCCCCTAAATATGCCTCTGTGGATACCTGGAACTTGGACTGTACGATAAGCCACCACAGCAGGAATCTGAGATGAGACAAAGGCGGTAGTGGGTGTTATTTCAGACCTAAGGAGAGGTTAACAAAGCTGGGGGAGAAGAATGTATCGCCGCTAATGGACACAAAGAATGCAGAATTCATGGGCCACAAGGAAAGCCAACTCAGCAACTGCTGAAATCAGCTCTGACTGGGTAAAAGGTAACACCAGCAGAGGGAGACCACAACCCACCAACTCAAGACAAAAATCCCGCTGAAAAGAGAAAGACTGAGCATGGGACTAACTAGCGCTAGCAGCAAGGGAATCATTTAAGCAATAGAACAAGAGAACTGTCAGGTGGCGGTCGGCGATGGAAGAGATGGGGCAGATTGCTTGGATGCAAAAAGCCAATTTTATTGATACAGAGCTGAGTATTTATGCCTTTTCAGCAGCATCTAAAAATAGATCCCTATATAAGCAGTGATTCCTATAACAACCTCATCTATGTTTCTTAATAATATTGCAAAGCTAGAAGCTAGCACTAACTAGCGCAGGTACATGCTGAACATGCTTTTCTTTTATGCAGGCTATTTCGTGGTAGGCCGCACTGCCTGCCGTGGTTTGCGGCCTAGCAGTGTTGCTGCGTCCACTTCTGACATGAGTTTAGCAGGGCTCTCACTTCTGCTTTCTAGCTGTATTTCCACAGAGAACTGTACAGCCAATGAGCATTAATTCATTTTTTTTGCTAAAATTTATAAATAGTGACCATCACTGTGAAACCTGAGGTGAAGAAGAGCCTCTGGATACACAGATAGTGAATATCTTCTCCTAAATATCTCTCTCTTTGTCCCACTCTCTCCCCCTCCCCATCTCTTCTTTTTTCTATTTCTTTCTATATCTCTACAACACAATTTACTGTTAAATAAAATCTGTACTATTGACTTCAGCATATAGTCTTTCTGGCACTTTAATTCAAGTAGAGGCATCTCTCAATAGTCAGATCTTAACAGGTGTCAGGTGGAGTTTGGTTGAAGAACCAGTTTGACCACACCAAAAAAGGTGTGAATGTTCTTCCTGACCTATCAAGACCCTCAGGGGGAAGTGTTTATTTAAAATGAAAGTTTGGTATCAAACATTAAACCCTTCCTGTGTGGAATATCTAAAATATGTGTTTAGAAACTATTGGACCATGACATAACCTGTTACAGTTTTGTATAATTAATCGAAACTGGAAACGTGCGCTCAAGTTGTAAACAGACAAATGCATTCAAGTCTCTTCTTGATTTGATTTTGGCCCATTCTTCTTGATTTAAGCATTATATGCAGTATTTCTTTAATTTCTAATGGTGTGTAACACAACACACAGTTAAATTAACATGGGTGATTAATACTCTGGTTCTAAACCCATAAACTTTTTGTTTCCTGTAGCTCTTAATCAGGCCACTGTTTAAGTGCCTCTTTAACAAAAGCTTTTAAAATCTCTTTCAGACAAACAAGTGGGGGAATTTTGAAAGAATATTTGTCTCTGCTGAACTGAGGACTAGTCAAATTAGACAAAACCTTCTAGTAAAAAACTCTTTAAGACCCTGAAGATATAAACTCTTGTATTTTAATTATATTTAGTTCATAATTTCTCCAGATCTGATTTACATGTATTACAATTTTTTGCATTTAATTTTCTCTTGTACTATTCTGCAACAACCATTCTTATTTGGATTCAGCATTATGAGATTAGGTTTTTATAAACCAGCATATTTTTCCATAATTATAAAACTAGAACATCGACATTTAAATTCAGGATAACAAAACGTTACGGAAATGAAGAATAAATTTGATTATTTTAAATCAAAGAATGTGAAAAATATTGAATTGAACTCTCTCAGGACCACTGCTAAACAACCCTTAGGATTATACTGTTCAAGTTATTAAAACAAGCCTACATTTTATCCTACAACACTCAGTGGAAAGCTATTGTGCTTTCATAAATATTTTATTTGAATCCATGATTTCTAAGACGAAATTTTTCTTCCATAGACTTCATACAGAAGTGTAAACTATAAACTGAGTCTTGTAGAAAGCAAACATCTTGATTTGAAACATCACTTTATCCCCACCTTGTGGAAATTTTCTGCACATGTTATTATTTATTTGAAAAAAAATTTGTGGGCATGGTTTGAAAGATTCTAGTAAAGTAGCTGAAGTATGTAATGTATCCATAGAGATCCTCTTGCATTCACCTTGTCATGGAGTTTTATTGCTCCAAAATTAAATTTTCATTTAGGTGAGCCTGAGCTGAATGTGTTTATCAGAAACACCAGGAGAGAGGACACAAGGGAAAGAGAGAAGGTGAAAATTCACATTCAAGTTTTGTTCTAAAGATTGCTGATTCCAGACTTAAATCTGAAACATCAATAAGAGATGAACTAAGATGAATTGATCCTGTAGGATACAGTTATATTTCTGAGCATTAACCCCATCTATTCTACAAACAATTCACTAAAGCATTGATCAGTTCATTTATACAAAAAGAAACTGGGAACATGGAGAAATTATATAAATTGAAAAATTAAAATCTTAGTTCTTACCTTGATCTGCATTTGAGACTCACAGTGTAAAACTTCTTTTGCTGACTGTGAAGTTGTCTTCTCCCCATTCTCTTCTGGAAGAGAAAATATGTTATCTTCTTGCATTTAATAGTCCGGAGAAATGCAGAAAGGAAGTGATCACTAAAGTGATCCCTGGCATCATTGCATTTGGTTCTCTGCTAGTATTAAAAACAGCATAGGATAATTTCAAAATCACTGTTTTTTTCTCTTTCTGTTTTCCTATTAGAAGATTATTACAGAAAAGGTTTACATTAAAGTTTAGGAATCTTTTTTTAAATTTCCAGTCTCAACTCAAGCTGTTCAATTTTTACTTATTTATTCTTTTACTAGTAGTAACTATTGACTGAATAATTATTTGCCCTCCCCTGGTGTTGTTCACTGTCATTCATGTTTTCTGTTATAGGCAAAAACCAAAACCTTTCAGCCTCGGTTTTCTTGCCTGAATATGTCAGTGCCTTCATGGCCTCTTTTTCATTTACCTGGTCATCTTTGGGGTGTCTCAGCTAAGATGTTACACAAGCAGTCCTGTTATCATATCAAAGCATTTATTCTCAGTTAACACAACAACAGAATCACAGTTCTGCAGGAGCTCTGTCCATTCTGCCTGTGTTCAATATGCTCAGAAAAAATAACTTTTTAAACTTTTATTATTTTTCTTGATTTCTTTGTTTCCCTCATTGTGTTGGTAAAACTTATTTTTTGACTTGGGATGGAAACAATCAGCAGTAAAATGAGAGAAGGAGGTTTCATTATTTATAGCTAAAAAATACTTTACCTAAAATGGTATTTTTATTAATCTTCTTTTAATGAAGCTTCAAAGCCAATATATATATATTAAATATGGTATTGTTTATTTATAAGTCCCCAAAAGAGGGGCAATTCAAGTTAAAAAAAAAAACAACAAAAACAACATAGACTGAAATAGCCGCCTTAATATTTTCGTATCCAGTATGTTTCTCTCTGCTATTCTTTACAAGCTAGCTTTTATTTAATCTTACAGACAAATAAAAAAGAAATTAAAATGGTGGGGTTTTTTCTGACTTTAGTGAGAGACAGTGTTTTATTTCTCATATAAAGCCTTCCAGTAGATTTTAAATCTCCTGCTCCAAGCTATATCTTGGTGGAAGAATGTCAAACCTTTCAAAAGCACAGAACGCAAGCTAGTGACACCATAAATGCTAACAAAATGAAGATTATGTAAACACATCTGCAAATAGAACAAGGCAAGGGACCATTATCTCCATGTGAGTTGAAGTAGTACGGACTGGCCACATCCCTGCTGCATAGCTCTTGGCTGTGCCTCTTCTCTAGCCTGGATATGGTATCTTTAGAGATATAGCATAATTGTTATTGTTTAAGTTATTTAAACTTCACACTGAAAGATGTAAAATGAAAGGCATATTGTAATCCATCAGAATATTTTTAAATGGGAAATTGAGGATGAGTGTTACAGATTTTATACGAAACTACACAGAAATAAGAGTAGTAAACTTCCTGAGTGACTGCTCAGGGACTTTATAAGCTTGGAGTTTCTTGTTTTGTTTTGGGGTTTTTTTTAACAGACCAAATCTGGTGCAGTCTCAGCCATTCTGTCGAGTGCACACCATCTCACAAAAACAAGCATTGGCCTTGTCTGAAAATATATCAGCTGACAAACTGAATTAGTGGTTTAAAAAAATGAACAACCAGACATTCAGTGCTTAAGTTCACCTTTCACCTTATAAAATGCAATCTTAGGGGCAAAACATATAAACTGGCTTCCTATGAGACACTGTAGTTATATTTTCAGCTATGGAAAGCAAGCACTTCATTGGTGCATTGCCATGAGCTTGACAAAGCATCAGTGTTGGGTGCAGGGCTGGTGGCAGAGGACAAAAAAAGTGTGGGGCTTACACTTATAATGCTTCTCTGATGCATCACAATATCAATGATCTTTCTTTAATTATTTTTTTATCATTA
This sequence comes from Pardalotus punctatus, assembly GCA_013400915.1. NCBI lineage: Eukaryota > Metazoa > Chordata > Aves > Passeriformes > Pardalotidae > Pardalotus > Pardalotus punctatus. The sequence goes on along the minus strand of VZTX01008513.1, from coordinate 515,216 downwards.
TATAACAGCGAACACCTAGGTTTTGTTTTCTCTTTTCCTGCAATAAACTTCTAAAACGGTATTTCATCTGCCTAAATCTGCAGAAAATCTGAAAGAAGCTCTGAGGGGCCTTTCTCAACCACATGTAATCATCAGGACCAGTGATCTGGAGGTATTCCCAGCTCACTTTTTTCTGTCTTAGAGATTTAAACAGTAGTCTCTTGCTTTTATTCCTCACTTACAAATTTTTCATTCACCCTATATTTGCAGCTTTTTGATATCTGACATGGAGAGGGAGAAATCCCTGCTTCCATCTCTTTGCTGAGGAAGTATGCCATCTTCACTCTGGCTAAAACAAGATCCTGACAGCTGTCTTTTTCTTTTTTTTTCAGTAGCACAGTTATGTAGATGTTTTTACACAGCTATGTAAGCAAGCGATTTTGGGAGTGGCAGCTACATAAGCATGTGTAGAGCAGAGACCTAAATAGGCCTCCAGCTGACATTCTGGCATAGCACCTAATCCCACACTTGGTTTTTTTACTCATTTGAGTATTTGCACAAGGACAACACAAATTGTGTATTTTTGCCATTTTCATACGTCTGTTAAATTAGTCTGAAGGTTTGGTCATTAGGTTTTGTATTCTTTTTCAATGTCACCAAAAAAATCCCTTTTACTTGCTTAGAAAGTGCTGCATCAGATACTAAATATTTTCTCCTGGTTTAGAAAGCACAGTATTACAAAACTAACAACATCTTACGGGTAACAATTCCAGCCACTCTGTGTGACAACAGCAGGTGGCAGCAAGGGATCTGGATTTTACATTTAGGGAAAAAAACCCTAGTGTTTGCAAAGCATGAATACAGTATTGGACAAGTTATTTTCTACAGGAGCAGCTCCTCTCATGAAAATAGTCTCCTCCAATCCAAACTGCTAGTTGGGAAAATGTTCCCAAAATATTTTTGATTGAAATAAAATAATTCAGTTTGGTTTAGTTCTACTCATCCCCAACCTACCTGACATGTTTCATTTCAGATTATTTAAAAAGTTCTAAGACATTAAACTGTTTCTTTAAGTTAGGACATTGGGAAAGAGGCAATGTGAACCTCCCTAGCCTCCTTAACTAAGGCTGAATGGTCTGAGAGCTGTGTGAACATCCACATTATGGACCAGCCAGCTCTGACAGCCAAATCTTCACTGCACCATGCCAATCGTGCAAGGAGATACCGGTGACTTCAATTTTCATTCATGTGACGAAATGCAAAATAATTTGATGACTGAATAGAATACTTCCAAAACAATATGAAAGGACATGTTTAAACAATGCATAAATCAATTTTTTTAGGTTTTTTTGGGTTTTTTTTTAGCTTTTGGAATTTAAACTATTTGAGTTACACACACCAAAACAGCAATATTTCTGAATATCCTTAATTTCTGGTTATCACTTCTCTCTGCCTATTTTAGTATCCTCCATGTAATCTGAACAGAATAGACCAGAAACACTTGTAAGACACTTGGCAAGCTTTCATAACTTTCATTTGTTGTGTATGCAATATTTGTGTCCCTTGGCATTCATTTTTCTGCTTGTTGCTAGACAAACATTAAATAAAAAACACATTTCTGAGAGCTGGAAAACTGCATAGAAATGAAGATGCAACATATGGAAGGAAACTAAGAGATAACTCTAGTCAAGATGAAAGGCTGTAAGCACATCATCATCTCTCACGAGGCAGAGCACAACCACCACCTTCCGCTGCCTTTTGACAAAATGCTCCGGACACGTAACACAGCAGACAATTCTCATCACCCAAAACAAAAAGACAAAACAGAGGCTGATAAGGACAACTGGGATGATTACATTAAAAAATGAGCAGGTATTAGAAGTATTGATGTTGCTTTGTCCTTCACCTCATATCAGAGAGACTCCTAAGATGGATCTAAGAGGCTTCATCTGCATTAGTTCTGGCTGAAAACTGGAGAAGCTTCTGCTTCCTTGGAGACCATTAGTTTCCTCCTGGTTGGACAGCAGTGCAGAAAAATTAATTTTCCTTAATGAATATGTCATGCCAGAAATATGAAAATGTAATAGGTTCTGAAGCTAAAAGCAACATTTGCACTATTCTTTTGGTTTTATTAAGTTCATCTTTTTTAATTCCTGTTGTTATCCACCTAATAAAAAAACCCAAAAAAGTTACAATCAAGTGGTACCAGCCAAATCACACAAACTAGAAATCCCTTTGTGGTGTTCAGAGATACATTTAGAGCTTTTTTAGAAATGTGAAGACTCAGTCATAATATAGTTACATATTTTCCATTTCCAAAGTCATGGAGTAGAAGAGCAAACTATAGCAGACAGGGCAAACAGCAGTATAAAGTACACCAGTAAATTAAGATTTTTATGGAAAGAAACTATCTTTGGGAATGTTCATTTTATTACATGTAATTATATGCTATATCCATTTGTAATACTCTACACAAATTTTCAAAAGCATGGAAGAGAAGTCCCATCAGATAGTTGAAATCTTTTTGCTACTTGCTATAATTGTGATGTCACAAATAAATTTAAAAGGAAATACTTTTGCTACTTGCTATAATTCTGATGTCAGAAAAGGAAATACTTTCATTTCATTCTGTTCTCTGGTCTCATGGGATCTTCTTCCTCAGTCTAAATGACTAAGTCACTGTAAAGTTACAGAGGAAGTTCTTTCATCTTTATTTTCAGTCTATATTTCAGTCTTATTATAGGTATCGTCAGATGTCTGACTCTCAAAAGGTATTTTATATATATGTCTCTTTTCTCTCTGGACTCATGTCCACGATCTCCAAATAGTGCTAAATAGACTTATTTCTCTCATATCAATACGTATTTGTGAGTGCTGTTTTTTTCAAACTCTTTTTTGCTCATTCAGATTTATGCTCTGGTCTCATATCAGATTGGAAATTATCTCTGTGCCTCAGTGGTTTTCCCATCCTGCCCAGTGCTTGAAGCATGATCCATCCCAGCTCTGTTTCCACCCTCAGGATTTCCCTGCTACATGGCATCACGTTCTGATCCACTCCCTTTGTTGTTGTTACCCTGTCACCAATTTCTTTTTCTTATCCCATCCTCTTTGTCTCACTAGCAATTCCCACTTGTCCATTTCCCATCAACTGCTTTGCACTTCCATCCATTCCATTGGCTGCACCAGTTCATTGCAACAGTTTGCTCTCCTCTCAGTGCTGGCTCTGAGACAGGCATATAGAGACTACCAAAATGTTTAAAACATTTAACATTAATGTTTTAATGTAATGTTTAACACAGACTACCAAAATGTTATGCATAGCACGCGTGGTTGTGTGGCAGTTTGGAGAGACATTGTCACCACAAGCATAATTACTCATATGTGGAAAATGTAGCAAACGAAATAAAATTATCAGATAATATTTTATAAAACTAAATGCTGACAGGTCCCTTTCCTGTGTTTAGTGTCAGAAGACAAGTTCCAGGACTCTTTCCAGACTGCAGAGACTGCAGAAATATTGACGAGAGTCGTGCAGGAAGATATTTCACACATTTGGCGGATGGGAGAGGGGAACAGCAAAGTCAGTCTTTGACAACTAGCATGCTTTTAAACCCTGCCAATGTTTCCACTTGAGTCAGAAATTTTACTACAGATATTCTGTCTTTGAATTTACCTAGTCACTTATTCTGGTGCCTTATTCTGGATTTAGAGATTAATTTACTGTGCATCCAGTTCTGAATTACTCTTAAGAGAAGAAAAAGTGATAAGTACATATTTATGAAAAACAAGGAGATTATTGTTTTGGGGGAGAAAAAAGTTTTCTGAGGAAGCTCTCCAGTTAATCTTAACAATTGTTCAATAAAACAAGGAAACAACATGTATTTATGCCAGCTATTGTCATCCAGACAAAGTCTATATGCAAGTAAACATAAGTATCTCTTAAAATTAAGCAGTGGCTGAGGTATATTTCCAATAGTTAAATATATCAAGAACAAATTTAGCAAGAACACTATTTAGCTGGGAATTTTGTTTCTGGGAACAGACTATACATGTTTTAATGGAATTAAGATAAGAAAGAACTAAGAAAATGACATATTTGGTAAGGCATTTATTTTCTTTTTTTTTAAGACTGTGCTCCTCTTGCTAAAATCTTGTTTTGGTAATTACTTAATTCCTGATAAGATTCCCTACATTTGGAAAAACAAAACAAAAAAAACCAAAAAAAACCCCAAAAAAAACCACAAAACAAAAAAACAAACAAAAAAACCCCACAAAACCGCACCACAGCTGAATTGAATTAGTGCTTTTTAAAAAATATTTTCCATTTCAGTCACCTTTAGGAAAGCACCAGAATGTGAAGTGGCAAGGTTCTCCTCTGCCCTAATCCTACCTATTTTCCTTGTTAAATCAGATCTATATTTTAATTATCTATTAAGAGGAAATGCTATATCAAGAGAAGAGCTACACAAGATGTAGTATCTGTTCCTCCAGCAGGGATCCAGAAGAGCCACAGATGCGCTTGATTGTGTTGTCTTTGTGTCAAAGAGCAAGACTGGAGGGTTGAGCCAGAGACAGCAGCACAAGGCTGGTTCCAATGTCTACCCCGTGCTGAGAAACCCCAGCCAAACACTGGAGATTAAGAGGTGTAAGACTCACCTAAGTCCAGCAACTTGGGGACATTTTGCATTTTCCCGGGTGTTTGATGCCCTTGACAGGGCCAGCAGGTGTGAGATGTCACGTTTAGCACCTCCTCTGGAGTAGCAGCTGAAGACCAGGAGAAACACCCCAAGGCATCGAAAATGACCGCAGATATCATCTGGTCTATCCCCCTCTATGTTTTAGGCTCTAGCAATAACTCAACTTATTTTTGGACAGCTGCTCGGCTACTCCAAAAGCAGCTGCTTTGGACTACTGCTATATCTGGCTTCTTGGCAAGCCAGATAGATACAAGGCAGCTTAACATGCAACTCCCGTGGCTGCAGAGGTAACGCCACTGACCAGTCATTACCAGTTTGAGTTGCCTCAGGAACCCGTGGCTTTTGAACGAAGCACGGCTCTGCTCCACAGGAATCTAGAATTGTGCTTGTTGCTTTAATGCCAAACAAGGCTTAGATGTAGCTGGAATCTGGCACTAGTTAGTTTTACCACTCATTAGTTTAATTAAAAATATGTTTATTCTAGAAAGTGACAAGTATTTCTAAAAGGCTAACATCTCCGTTTTCCCACCAGGTAAGGTAAGTCAGCATTATAAATAGCATTTTTATAAGTTTCACCTGAAATAGGCAAACAAAAAAATCACTTTACTAGAAAAGTAAGTATCATTTGAAGAGGGGGTGGTGATGTGGTGATTCAGACTACTATCTTGCAATGATAATTATGTACAAATGCCATTTCTAAAGCAGGTAGAAAAACCTGCTAAAGATTTAAAAATCCTTTTAGAACAATGAGCAATGCCAAGTCAGGCTCCTAACTGAAATCCTTTAGTTAGTCACTCCCTGTTAATTCATTCCCAGCTGAGACTACTGTTTAAGGGCTGAATCAATTTATATATATTTATGCCTGTGTGTGTGTGTGTGTGTATGTGTGTGTGTGTGTGTATATAT
>VZTX01008513.1:384475-509560 GCA_013400915.1 Pardalotus punctatus | reverse complement strand
TGGAGCAACTATCAGCCACATTCTTCTGTTTTACATAGCTTTACCACCAGATGTCAGAACCCCACAAATTTCAGCGTGAGATTGACCACATTGTCTTCCCCTTCGACCATTTTTCTCATTGTCATTAAAAGGTACAAAATAATACCTTCCATGGATAATCTCCGAGTGCTGTGTGTTGGGGGATGGAGGTGGTGGAGGTGTTTATATGTAAAGTTACTTGTATTTAATAAGGAATAAGCAAGAAAACCAGCAAGCTTTCAATTTATCCACAATCATGTCTATGAATAGAAGACTCAGCTCTGTCATACAGGCACCAAAAAAAAAAAAAAAAAAAAATTTTCTTCTTTCAGTATATTCACTGATGTTTATTTAAATTATATAAAAGAGGTGTGATCATCTCCTCATAGCACCTGGTCATCAAGAGACAAACTTGAATGACAGAATTTCACAGGATGATTGCTTGCAGCTATTTGTATCATATCTTGACATGCAATTCAGGACAGAAAAATATGTATCATACCCAATTTCAGTGTCACCACAGCACTTGCACTTGATTTTGCCTTTTTCTTTTTCTTTGAATATAATTATTTAGGTAGAAAAAAGATTTGCTTTGTGTTTGAGGCATTTTGAATCTTATAACCCTTCAAAATGAAAGGGTAAGTACATGAAGTTAGTGTGGTCAGATTTCTCAGTTTGAACAAATTCCTAGAAAGAAACAGAGCCAAAATGAGCACATTTTCAAAAATTCATATGGAAAAAGATATTTTAAAATAATCACAAATTATTTTAAAATTACAAAAAAGTTCAACATTAAACAAATTGAATGCTATAGAAAAACTCTCTCTACTTACTAAACAGAAGAAATTAAGGCACTGTAAGTATATGAAGTCAGAACTGCAAGTGCCAAAATAAAAACATAGAATAAGTAATAATAATCTCTGCAACAGTTATCAAATTGAAATGTAACACTGGATTATGTTACCCCTGCCTTGCATCAACTCAAAAACTCATAAGCAGTAGCCAAAACAATGCTGGATCAAACACAGATTTGTTTCCATTCAACTTTCTATAATTTTTTCATCTATTTTTTTTTTTTCCAGTTGGATTAAAGAAAACAAACCAATAGAACTGTTAGAAGGACTATGACCCTAGAAAGAGACGCAGTGGTCTCAGTCAGCCTCCTGAGAAAATCTGTGACACAAAGTTCAACTCTAATCTTCTGGAACATAGTCAAATTGTCTGCATGTCTGTTCATAAATACCTGTTCAACAGATCTGGCCCATATACTAGTCCAGGAACTGAGTGGATTTTGTTCTCAAGAATTTAATCCAGTTAAAGAGATTAATGCAGATAACAAACTCTTACTGCTTCCCATGGCACACAGGGAAGCTTTGGTAAGAGGAGATGACTTTCACAGTTCAGTTGCTCCTTCAATGCATGTGGCCTGTTATATTTTAATAAAGTTATGTACAAATGGATATCTGAATCTGTGTATTTGTTGTCAAAATGCAAAAATTTCACATCACACACAAATTACTAAGATTGTACATTGTTCTTGTATTTTAAAAAAGGACATCCTTTTAATCTCTTTCTTTTAATAAACTTTTTTCTTAAACCTCCTACAATTCACTGAATTATATCACATAAATTATGGTATGAACTCAAATTATTACTTTCAACTTTTTTTTGTGAACTTAGTGGATTTGGCCTTTTAACATCAGCTTCTTTGTCCCAGATTAACACCCCTCCCAAATTAGGAAAATATTATTTTGTCTAATATTACTATTTACCATTTTGTTTGATCTTAAAGAAGACCAACAATAAATCTCAAATATCAGTTGAAAAATATTCATGTTACCCATGCATAGGATTTAGGCTATCATGATATGGATAATCATTCCCCCACACAAAGATAAATGGGGAAGCCGGACCCAGCAGTGCTTTGCCCAGGGCCAGTGGTTGTGGGTAAAGGGAACACTGGGAAAAGCATTAGGGAAAAGCAAGCATGAAGGCAGAAAACCTATGATACACTCTGGAGGCTGTGCAGTGAGAGAAAGAACAGTATTGAGTTTGCTAAAGAAAGGCAGGGGAAAATATCTGCTCATGCATGTATTTCCATGTGTTAAACGCTGAGAATAGTCCTATTATACTTAACAGTTCTGTCAGAATGTTTGGAAGATCTGTAAGGGAAAAAAAATAACACCCTGAAGGTCAGAGGCCTGCTATTATCAGAAAGAAAAATGAATAGTCAAAGCTGCTGTTATCTCTGTAGATGATCTTATCATTTGCAAAGTATCTGATAACTATGGTAGAGTAAAATTAATGCCATTTCTTGTGTGAAAATTTTCACCTAATCATTGAATTTACTATTATTTTTAAGGCTGTCATTGATATTATTGTAGCACAGAGGTTTATTTAAAAAAACAAAACAAAACTATTTTATTGGACCATGTACGTGTGCATGTGTATAATTAAAAGATATGAAAAATGTAAGCATTTAACATTAACTATTACATTGCAAAAAAACCTGACAAGTCTCACATACAAAAATCAGGTTTTCCAGACTGATCAGCCCCAAATCCTGAACTTGTTTCCTTGTGTTAGTGAAAAACAGCCTTGCTGCAGTGGGGCCAGGACTACGTCTGCAGCAGAGATCCTCTTCTCCATCATCCCTTGAGCTGCTTTGAGGGACGCAAACTCTACCCCAAAGCTCCATTCAGTTGCATAGGTGACACATGAGCTCTGCCACCATGCTACTTATGTTGGGAAGAGATCCTGAGGACACATGGCCAGATGACCAGGGACTAGGTCCTGCTGTGACAATTAAAGGTTTACAAGTTTCTCCTGGCCATCATCTCCTTTAAGGAGAAACATGGCTCTAGACTGTCCAAAATCAGTATGTTACAAGTAGCCTTTGCCCTTTGCACCTTGTCAGAAACTCTTACTACTCCTAAAGCCCTAGTCCTGCAAGGCATATCTTTATCTAACGCTTGAACTGAGGTACAGGTCTCAAGCCCAGCTTATTACCTTGCAGCTGGGGCTTACTAGGAAAGGAAAACCTTACGTTTCCTTTTTTCTACCTTCCTTTTTCAGTACCCTCATCCCTGCTTCCAAGTATGTGGTACATCTCCACTCAGTGGCTTTGGTACATCCCTTCCTCAGTAGCCGCAGGTTTTATGTTGCTTCAGGTCCAATTCAAATTATGGCACAAGGAACAGCATGTCGTGGAGAAGCAAATAATGAAAGGAAAACAGAAATATGAACTAAACACCTTAATGAGGTCTCAGTGCTTAACATGATACTTCAGAAGTATGGCATCAATATGAGGCGTTCAACATTGCCTTCTTGGGAAAGGTTTCCATCTGCTTAGTCAGGTCAGACCAGACAGCTGATGAACCTGACAATTTTCTTCTGTGTCTAACCATATGATTTAGTTTATTTTCCTAAAAGTACAAAGTGTGAGGGTGTGATTGTACATGCAAGTAAACCAGCTGTGTGGTAAAAATTCCAGGAATTGATTTACATGTTTTAACAGGGACATTAATTTGTTGAGGATAAATTTGTTTCCCCATGAGATTTGTTCTAAAATTAATATTTATTCTTACAAAGAAATACATGTGAGTAAAGCTATTTAATAAAAGGCAGTACTGTAAGACTGTAAGGACTATAAGACCAAAATATTCTCTATTAACCACAGGAAAGTCATTCATGCTAAGTATAATTTTCCTGGGCAACTGAGAAGAAAAAATATTTAGACCCTTTGAAAAACCTAGCTCTAATAATCACTTTTCTGGCCTACATGGTATTTCTGTCCTGAGTAACTTAACATGTAGAACCTTAGGATATTCATACAAGTCTCTTGCGGTTTTTTGTTTTGTTTTGTTTTTCAATAACTCCTAAAGTTGATAGACCAGGCCCTAAACCATCCCTTTCAACCATGGCAAGCTCAGCAGTGCCAATTCAAAGACCAACTAAAACGATCTTCCCTGGGGCTCATGTTTATCTGACCAAACTCCACTTTACACAGGGAAAGAGTCCACAGTACAATGTGGGCAGAACCCTTTCCTCAGGATAAATTCTCCCTGCAGAACAAGAACCCTCTTCTCAGCATAACTTTCTCCCTGCACAATAGCTGCACATCCAGCTGATGCTTAGACTACCGCAAGCCAAAGATGATCTACTTCTGTACTAGTCACCATCTCTACTGGTGTGCCAGCAGAATCACCCACCTGTCACCATCATTGCTAACAACTATTAAACTCAGAAGTAACTCTTTGATGCATTGGGATCCTCTGCAGACACCTGAAAGACCAAGAAAGTCTAGTTGGTTGAAAATCTCAAAATTCAGAAACTGCTGGAGTTCCTCCCTTATAGAAAATACAAGTTAGAAGAATTCATGTGGGACAGAAAAAGCTGTTAAATGCACTGTGTGCGCTAGACTTGTTCTTTTCAATTGATACCTACCCAAAATGGAGGTAGTGCTGAAATGTGATGTCATGCAGAGACATAAACTGGATTGCTGCTTAACAACACACATACGTGGGATTTCTGCACAACCCAATGGAATGAAAATGTTGGGATTTTTTAAGAGAGAGTTTGTATAAACGTGCCCTTTCCTCCTAAAATGAAATGTACTATAGTCTGATCTTTTATGGTTTATAACCTGGGATGTTTTCTTAAGGAAACCCACTACGTAAATACTTATGATAACCCAAAAGTGAAAAATTAAAAAGTGCATTGGATCTTGATGATGGAAACAAAACTAAAACCATTCTAAACTATTGCCATCAACAATTACAGGAAGTACAGTACAGAAATATTCTGTCCTAAAATATACATCAACTGAAGGTGAGTTGTAATCATGGTAATATTCAATAAATGCTTACAATCAACGCACACATATTACAATTTAAATAATTGCATTAATGTAGATTAAATTTGCATATATAATTTTAAATTAATTTATAGATATATTTCCAGTTATAGTTTAAATCCTCTTACCTTATGTCCTGTGGAAAAAGAAATTATCATTAACTATTTAGGAATATTAGATAGGCAAGTAATTTCAGTTTCTCCTGTTTTTAACTACGTCACCTAACTATATGGAACATTGGCTTAAAAACTGCCATTTTCTCTGCTATGGTGTAAACAAACACTCAGCCCCACATCTGCAGTGCACTGCTGTGCATTGTCTAAATCATACTGATTCAATGTTTTATTGTGCTTGTGCTGAAAGAAGAAATGTTGTTGCTGAGGGAAACAGTCCTGCTGAGGGATAAAATATCCTCGTGCAAAAAAAAAAAAAAGCCAGATGGTGGTGTGAGGGGGAAAAAGTGATTGGGTCTCCCTCAAATCATTTTTTGAAACTGCTTTATAACATGCTATTAGCAGTATTGATGGGACATAGTAAACTGATGAAGATGCAAAACTGAGTATCTAGGGCTGGAATCCTCTTAAACTGAAAATTTTCATTTAACTGCAGCCTTTTGTGCAGCAAAAACCAGCGCCAAACAGATCAACTTACAATGGTTTTCTTGTTTCTTAAAAGCACAATAGTTACAAGTTTAGACTAAGTATAGAAGAGTCTATAGAAATGAAGATCCATGCAGCCTACCTCAGGAAAAATCAGCTTAGGCTGTCAACAGAGGAGAGTCTGGAATAAACCAAGTATGCGCAGACTTTGAAGTGTATCTCTTATGACTGATGTGCTGTGCTGTGGGAAGCTCCTCTACTCCCTTGGCTTGTGCTGCTTCTGAAAAATTGGTTGCCATTATGGCACACGTTCTCATGGAGAGCACACAAAGAGCTACATAACAGCTACTTGACTGAAAAACAAACACATTGTGGAACTGTATTTTAAATAATTTTTCTTAGTGATATCAAATTAGTTGGCACAGCTATAGATCTCTCTTAACCATTTAAATTACTTTGCATGCACGTAAGTAATGTAGTACTGTTATTGATATTTCAAAGTATTATCTGCTGTAACTCCAGGAATGAGTATCCTCAGCAATATTCAAACTGCTGTCAGATCAGCTTCTGCTGAGCTGTTCCAAATGACACTGTAGTAATGTGAATCTTTCCCAGTTGTTCTTTTGACTGATATGTTAAAAATGTAGCAAGTGTGGCTTCCGCTGCCCGGCACTTCCTAGAAATGAAACTCTGCTCTTAGAAAATATTTTACTCTCTTAGTCTTTGGATATATAATTTCTGACACTAAATGCTGATTAAGAGACATATTCAAAGCAATCTGTGCAATAGCAAGGTCTAGAGGAGGAACAAGCTTCTTCTATTTCTGGTTACAATGACTTGTCCAGTATAGGCAAAGAAAAACTATACAAAGAATTAACAAGAACACAAAGTACACAAGTGTGTTTATTACATTTTGCAAGCACTTTGTTCTACATTTCAAAAACGCCACCATCAAGCTGTTGGCACATTTATGTACAAAACAGATTAATTGTAATGCCTGCTACAAAGCATTCTTTGTGAAAATACAAACTCTAATACCAGAGAAGAGCCAAAAGCATTAACGTCATTACATGAGTTTAAAAGACATAGTTTTAAAAATCAGCACAAACATTTTAAGACACAAAACTGAAACACTACGATATAGAATCCAAAAAGAAGTTCCTAATACTTTTTGCAGAACTGTAATACCGGTACTGCACATTATCAGAAAACTGTTGATCCCGTAGGACAGCTTAAGTGTGAAAAAAAGCCAAACCAAAAGCAAAACCCCAAATCAAAAACACAACCAAAAAAACCCCAAAACAAGCAAAAGAAAAGAAAAAGAAAAAAACTCAACCAACTAATACTACTTAATGCATTATCATGCCACAAGTAACTATAGTATTACCTTCTACTTACTACAAGAATTGTTAAAAATTACTGATGATGCATGACTAGTAATAGTACAAAGAAGAGTTTTACTCAAGAAGTTTTATTAGAAATGCACTTACACTGAGAGAGAATTCACAATGGTCCAATAAGTGCACAAAACTACCTAAGATTTTTAACACTGACAAAAATGTCTTGTCAGGCTACATCACTTTAAAAGACACTTTACAGCATTCTTGTAGCATTAGAAATAGGCAAAAAAAAAAAAATCCACCAAATTTGGTCCAATAATACTGACTTGTCTTGAATAGGGTTTTTTGTTCTGCTTTTGATACAGGTAATTCTTACAAATTAAGATGACCTATCTTTCTGATAACATTTTCCTATCAAAATAAAGGTTCAAATATATTACTACACTTTGAAATAATAAGCTCTGTAGTGGTCTTTCACCTTACTTCAACGTAATACAGGTAAACCATTATGTGTAGGAAAGCTAGAAGCCAAGCTATAACATTTATGGAAGTCTCCTTTAATATATCTTTTACAGTTCAGACAGGTGCAATCCATTTAAATTTTTAAAGCAGGTAAAAAGACATCTGACTCCTATGGTCACTGCATTTTTGATATATTACTTTCATAAATGTAGCTAAGCAGTAATTTCTTACATCATCACATGGACAGCTCCAATTTAGCATAACCATCATTGAATTAAAGAGAGATTATTCTGTAGAAAACTATGAATAACTATATCACTTAATTAACAGTTGTCTATATACCATAACTCGTTAACAGGTAGCCGTGGTATTGAATTCCTTCAAAAGGCAAGTGGCCATGCATTGTTAGCACCACGGACTGCATGCTCACAATACAAACAGGAATTATCACCCATGGAACTTGAAACAAGAGAATATTCTTTAAAAACATCAATAATACAATGTTAACAAAGATAAGAAGCACTTTTTTCTTTTTTTTTCTTTTTTTAAAATTTTTTCGCTTTTTTTTTTCATTTTTTTACCCACTATTACAAATTTAGAAATTGCACCTTTGATTGTTTAAAACGTTCTTAGGACCTTCATTCAAGTTGATCAGGGTCCATCTGGCAGGTTTTCCATATATAAAGGAAAGTCATCAGAATATTTTCTTTATATATTGTACATCATGTACAATGGTCCCTTTGAAGTATACCTGTAGTTAAAGTAGTTACTGAACTCAAAACTAAAAAGTATAAAAAGCTACCTTTTTTTCCAAAAACATATAAGAAACAATGCAAAAGGTGTTATGCATAACACATACAAAGTGATTAAAAAAATCAAACACATAGTTGTATTTGACAATAGTTTAGTATCCTTGACCTATCAGAACTAATTAGCTTAAAGGGATTCAGGAAAGGCTATTTAGGAGCTTTGTGGTATAGAATGGTCACACAAAGTAAGAACTAATTAAGAAACCAAGTGCTAGACAACCAAGAATTGTATGTAGGTGATATGTAAGTCACCCAAACTATCTTTTGTGAGAAGCACTTTCAATTGTTTTTAAAATGGTAGGATGGCCTTTAGTTAAACAACAAAGCATTCACATGATAGGAAGTAAGACAAGGTTTCTTTTATGTGTAAGCATTGAGCCGCTCTTTAGAGCGAGTAGAATGAATATCATGCAGCTCTTGTTCCTCCTTTGATTTAATATCCTCATATTTTTGCATTCTGCAAGCATCTTTCACATAGGCCCAGTTGGCAGACAAGACCATGAGATAATGAACCTGTAAGAGAGGTTAACACAGGGTTAAGAAACAATAGAGGTAGTCAGAATAGAGCACGTTTAAACTTGAAGGCTGTAGGACAGAGACTGTGTTTGCATCAGCAAGAACTAGGCATGCTTGTGTCAAGAAGTAGAAAGGCACCACGACAGTAAATTCAATCTTCATTAATCTTCAGATTACTCATCTCACAGCTGTTACTGTTATTAGGAGTTGGTAAGAATGGTTATTTAAAAAAAAAAAAACAAACAAACAGAGAAATCAACAAATCATCCCTGCACTATTTTTCAGCTAGTCTGCAAATTTACATGTAAAAATGCCTTCTGGTTATACATTTGTTGGACACTTTTCCCCACTGAAGAAGTATTTGTTAAAGTAGTTCTTAAAACAGAAATATGCCATAGACACATCTGTAGTCTTATGATTGCATATCTAATACAATTACAGAAAATTTTGCTTTTTAATTTTTGTTAAAGTTAGCATTGTCTTTCCATTTAGCCATTACTTACTTCTTTCAACTACAATTCTAGCTTTGTGTTTAGTCAGCTAATCTGGGGAAAAATGGACAATAACTGAAAAATAAGTTCAGTTAGGGGAAATGCAACAAAATATAGTTTACAAAAAAATTGGATGTTCTGTTTACTCTATATTCATCTAGAAAATAAAAATATTCCACAAGGGCATTCAGCTGGTTCATTCTAGGACTCTTTGGACATTTATTCCTTCCTTAGCAGGCTGTCAGACATTTTCTCCAGACAGAATCTCTTAAATTTATGTTAATCAACTTCTTCAGATGCAATGGACAATTTTGTGAGATCCAAAATATTCTATCCCTCCCTAAGAATGCCAGAAATTATACTGAGATTCAATTAACAGAGAATGGAATAATAATACAATAAAAAATAAAAAAAAAATACTTTGAGATTATGCAAATTCTCCTGTTCATATTGTACTGTTGTGGATATGAGCATCTTAGATTCATACTGAATTAACAGATCTGTTTTAACATGTTTTTCTCTTTTAGAAAAGGGGTTTGGAAAAGGGTTGTTTAGGTTTTGTTTTTTTCACAGGTGTTTGCTGGCAATTATTGTTGATTCATACAGATAAAAGTACATTCCTTGATCTGGATAATTAAGATCAAGGAAAGCATTCTGAAGCGCTTAAAAAGACCAAATATTTTTTGCTAGCTTTTTTATCCTCACATTTTATGACAAACTTCCAACTAATCCTCATTTGAGGAATACTGTCTGACATGAGGAGCCATAAAATAGAAAGAAGTCATTCAGAGAACAAGTCTTTTAGGAAGAAAACTAGACAGCTCTACTTCTACCTGTATTTAAGAGTTTCTTAATATCTATAGAACAACACCAGCACACAACCTGTGAGTACAGGTGTTGGAGGTGGCAGCATGTCATGTGTCACTCTGGTCATAACTTAGCACACAGAAAAAAGAAACACCTATCCTAACTCAGCTCTTCCAAAAGGTTTCACCATAGGTAGTTTCTGGATCAGGCATTTCTAGATCAAACAATCCTGAATCCCCATTGTACTGAATGAAATGCCTTAAATTTCCTTAACAGTAAACCTCTTGAGAAAAGTCAAAATAAACAGGCTGGTAATCCTAATAATTCTGTCCTCTCAATTACAATTTGCACCCCAGGAAAACATGAATACTAGTCCTTTGAGACTGAAATTTCTATTAAAAATACAATCTGAACCTTGAACAGATTGTCAACATGAGAATCCTGAAAGTGAGGACTATCTGAGCAGGGTATTCACATCTTGAAATCACCTCTGCCAGAAATCCTTGCCACTGAAGAATCTGTGATGAAAATGGAATAATGTAGGCACTCTTCTTATCGTCACAAAATACTTGGTAATGACCCAATAAGAGACAAATTTAAACTTTATGTCTTGCAGTTTCACTTGGCATTTTTCTTTTAAAAATTATTAAAACTCTTAAAAAATAGACTATTTTGAAGGTACATTGGTCACAGTCTGACCTTCATTAAATACCCATTTTTTGCCCATCCCTTCCTTTAGAAGTTACTGAACCAAACTACTGTAATAACTGTTGAAAACTCCTGGAATACACATTCACTGTAAATAGGAAGACTTGCCTGGAAACACCTACTTTAACTTATATAATCTTAAATGTATCTCCATGTTTTATAATGATGTGTACATTGAAGAGTCCCTCCACCTTTGTTATTTATTTTAACACCAATTTCCTAGATAACGTTCCCACACTAAGGAGGTAATTTCTAAGTGGCTGTCTAATTATATTTCACAATTCCATGACCTGAATAGCCTGAAGCCATTGGGGCCCCCATCAAGGCTTATTTAAATTGAAGCTGGGGAGGTTCCACAGTCTGCTGCAAGAGGTTTCAATTGCAGACATATGCAAGACAGTGCAGGGTCTTTCCACACCTATCCCTGCTTAGATGTCTTCATAAGGTGAAAGTATGCTTCGGTGTAGAAACTGTGGAATTGCAGCTGGACTAGGAGGGTATTGGGGGGATTTTTTTGTTGTGTGATTCCATTCAGGACATGTCATTACTTCTCCAGGGCCCAAGTCTAAATAACCTTTTTTCTTCCCTTTACACAGGTCTAATATCCTGCAGAAGAGCACAATCATACTGAGGAGAAGAACAGACCTCTTTTACATATCCCTTGTTCCCATTTCAGGTGCATTTATTACATCCTCCATGTTACAGGACAGGATTTCTGTGTAAATTCAGGCAACAGAGTACTGCTCACATGGTAACTTTTGGGAAAGGAAATTGTGCATCTCATAATTAAGTTTTTCTGCAGTGTTTTTGGGGAAACATCACAGGTGGAATGTATACTGACTTTACAATCAACTCCGGAATGCTAGATCTTATATTTAAACAACTTCATGTCTTCTGTTTCTATCTGACACAGCACTGACAACAGTAAAACTAGTATGTATTACTGCAGTGATCTTTTCTGTATGCATTTGTAATCCATTCAGACATAAGAAAGAACAGCACTGTTCAGATTCATACATGGTACAAATTAAATATGATTCAAAATCCTGGTTATTTTTTCCGTAATGAAGACTCACAAAAAGCATTTACAACATAAATAATTGTATCAGGTTTTGGGTTTGGTTCTTTTTTTTAGGTTGGCATCTAAGAATGATAAATTTACAAAAGAAACTATTCAACAATTTTCTTTGCTGCAAAATGAAGCTTTCCCTGACATATACTGTAAAAAACACGAGGTTTTCTATATCAGTCCTAATACATAGGACAATTCTCCTTTTGGACCCCAAACCAGCATTCTCCTTTGCAGACTAAAGAGGTATCTAGTGAATTGTGAAAAAATTCTAACATTCATATATAAATTTGAGACTAAGAGACATGAGGAAATTTGTGGGGTGATTTTGTGATTGAATGGTTTTGCAAATATTAACAATTTTTGGTGGCACAAATATTAAAAGATGGACTTAACATTTATGAATAAGCTGATTCTTTTGTAAATTTTGTTGATTCGTATTGATATTAGAGAGTTTAAGAAATTTTCAGATAATAAATAGTCTGGCACTTGCAAATGTTCACAAATCCAGAAGTGAGGATATAGTGGAGTATATTGATGTCATAACTTAAAATGCCATTTCAGAGAGCAGATTTTACCAATTCAGATATTCAGCAGTGTCCCTGATGATGCACTAATATTGCTGGCTGGTCATAAATACAATATATTTACCACTTTAGTCAGACAGATTATTCTGGTTTAAAGTAACTGCAAGAAATGTTGTAAGAGAGCATTTAATTAATAAGCTTTTTCTTTTGTACAATACTGGCATTTTAATCTCATTTTTCTGTTGAATTGCAGAAACATAGAGATCTGTTATTGTTCTGGATATACACAAAGACAAATTTCATCATTCCATATTTGTGATTATTCTTGCAATAACACATGTAGTGAAAGGCACTGGTTCTCCAGTGACTTAAAAGGTTTCTGAACACTGTTTCTCATCTCAGCTCACTGCTGATGCATTACCTCCATCTATTAATTTGAGTGTAGGATCTGGGGGAAAAAAATATATATTTTCTCCTTCCTTTAAGTTAGGGTCCCAAATTAATTTTCCCTCTCTCACATTACTTTTACCTTGGGAAAGCAAACTTCCCTTAAAGAAGAACTTGTTAATATCTGCATGTCCAACCACAAAAATTCTGAATTCTCCTTCATGTCCTACCCCTTGTGTTTGGGCTACTGTGTCATGTACACTGGGTTTAGAAATTACCATCATCAAAGAGTGGAATGTGCTTGTCTTTACCAGCTACCTCACACATCAGAATGGTAGATTAAAAACAAACAGTATAATTACCAGCTTGAAATATATAAAAAACTGTTTCAAACATTTAATGAAACTTATATATACCAGCACTGGGACACTAAGCAATTTACTAGCACTTAGAATATTAATTTATATTTTTGTTGAAACAGTGTTATCATATCTGCTCCGTGCAGTCCCAGAATTCAACAGAAAGCACACTTGGATATGGGTAACCCTTTAAAAATATGTGAATAAATGCACCATCAAAGTGAATTCCTAGGGAATTCGTCCTTGATGTAATACAGCTATGGCATTTTTGATATGGTGAGCTTTGATGGGTCTTTTAAAAAACTTCATTGAAAGTATCATGTATTTAAACTATGTGTCTCAACGTATCTATTTAATTTGCCTTCACTGAAGATGTGTTATTTTTCACTGAATATCTCTTGGTGGCTATTCAGATTCAAAACTCTTGTTTGAAATGCAGAATTTTCATCTGAACAAAATAGCATTTGATAATTACTACTGAATATACTTCAAAGCAATCATACAATGGAAAATTAATGATGTCTTGGATATAATTTCCCAATACTAATTATATATTATCATAATTGCTATATACCCACCATTTTTGGAACTGTAAGCAGAAAAATTTCAGTTTGGAAAACTAATAGAATTATTAATAAGAATTTTATTCTACTATTACACTTATTATTTGTGGTCTTAAAACAAAAACTACATTGAAAAGATGTATTTTTCATTTAGCTATCTTTGCTATGTTTGCAGGGTGTCATGTAATACTGAAAAAAATGGCAGATGAAAACAAAAAAAGATCTTTAATTTAGGGGGAATTCTAGCTTCATTGAATATTCTCTAAATGTATTTTTTATAAACATAATTCTAAGGATAATAATATAATCATGGCCCTAGGATCAATAAAATGTGGCTAGTATAAGCAGTATGTAGTAATCACCACCACTCACACTTACGAATGCATCAGCACCAAGTAACAGTCATTTTTCATTTCCCATTCCAGCGTGCATAATATAAACCTACATTGGTACAGAATCACGAGTCTAAAAATATCTTTATGCTTAAGCAAATGCAGCAGACAAAAGACAGAAGAGGAGAACACTTTTTTCTCAGTAGAACATTCTCATTGACAAAACATCACTAAATTTAAAGTAATCTTCATTATAAAGGAGCAGAAAAATTAGTCCTGACAGAAAAACCAACGCATTCATATATATTCACAGAACTGACAAAAAGATACTGCTCCTAAAATAGCAGCATGGCAAGCCCATGAATACCCAGAAAGGCAGAGATCATAAAAGTGTAATACTATGGTTACAACACAGACACGTGAATTCAGACACTTGTCTGAATACAGGAAGGGAATAGAAAAAATTCTTAGCATGTACTAAAAGGTGGTTTTTTTGTTTCATAAAAGTAATCATGATATTCTACTTCAAAGGGAATCCATCAACACATTTTAAAAAACAAGAAAAGAAAAAAAGATAAGAGAGAGTATTGAATCACAGAATTATATTTTAATAATAGCATTGAGTGATAGTATGTAAATTGAACAGCTGATCCTAAGTCAGAACCAGAAGATATTAGCAATTCAGATGAGGAGGGTTGGGCAGCTTACCATAGCAATGACTGCTGCTCCAGCTCCAGCAAGCGCCACAATGAACAAGTGGAATGTCATGTTTAGCTGCAAACGGGGACAAAGAAAAGGACTTTCATGGCTGTACACCAAACAGAAACTGAACAAAAATTCAGAATAACATAGAACAAATAATTGCCCTCCTGGTGCCACCCTGCCACAAAAGTAATGAATAGGAATATTTTTTCCAAGAGGTTGACATCACTACATGTCATTGGGTTTGTGCTTGTTTTGTTACAATGGGCGAAAAAGCATAACTCCATTTTAAAATATAGTATTTACAAAATAAAATACTAAGAAAATTAATTATTTAAAAATAAACACTCCAGTATATTTTGAGTACCATTTTTTATGTAAAAATACTGCAATACTACCTTATGAGAATTATGTTTGTGGTGGCTTCTCCAGTGGCAGAGACAGCCTAAGAATCCCCATTTTCCCTTCATTAACTGTAGCTTTCCATCCTCGTATATTTATCCACTTTCCCCTCAAATTTGCCAATCTAATTTCATAGTGATATAATATAAACCAGGCTACTTACATAATCCAAATTAACCATCTTCCTCACTTCACCCCAAAACAAATGATTACATTTGTTTTTAATTTCAGTGAGCTGGTTTATACAGCAGCCACAGAGAGTCAACTGCACCAGAAGAGCTGCATTTTCTAAGATGGTTTTGGTATAAGGGCAGATCGTGTACCTTCACTCTAACGTTTATTCAACTATAGTAAGACCCAGTAAAACATTTAGTAAATGTTAAACATTTTAGCCTCCCTTTGTTTTAGGTAGATGTAATTTTGTATGTCCTGTCTCCATCCTTTATCATTTAAAACAAAACCAGAACCCTCAGCTGCACTGAAACAGGTGGCATTTGCTCAAGGGAAAAACTATAAAGAAAAATGTACTAAGAGTTACTATCCTAACACACAACTAGGCCAAATCCATTTGAAATCTTTACTCTCCTGTCATGACAGTAACTGTAAGCCTTTCAAGCAGTGATTCATTATATGGACCTATTCATTGTGCAGCAGGTGCATTAGCTTTCAAAAACATCTCGGTAACAAAGAACAAGATATTGGAATTATTAAAAAAACCCAACCAAACAAACAACAAGTGTATTTAGAACACAAATGGATGGAGAAATTACACTGACTAAATTTGATACTTGGTAAAAGACTAGGAAAACTACTTGCTTGACTGTATTTTTCACTGTATTTTGTTCATCCCCATAGCTAGAATTAGAACATTAGCAGCAAGAAAACAGACATCAGCTACTTCCTACTATAATATATATTATGGATTTGCCAAAAGTACTATTATATTTATTTACCTCATTAGAGTCACACATCTTGAAGAAACTTTCTGATGAGGTGCAAACCTTCTTTTCCTCTCCAATAGTTACAATGCCTGGAGAAGAACAAATATTCACATTATTTAGTATTTCTAGTACAGATCAACTTCCTTTGTATGAGAAAAGCTAAGAACTTATTTTAACAATTATATCTGTTTTTTGTTGACAGTCAGGGATCTGGAGCAACCCTCCTGTGAAGCCAGGCTGGGACAGTCGGGATTGCACGGCCTGGAGAAGAGAAGGCTCTCGGGAGACATTAGAGCAGCCTTCCAGTAACTAAGAGAGGCCATCGAGAGAGCTGGAGAGGACTTCATACAAGGACGTGCAGCAGTAGAACAAGGGGTAGTGGCTTAAACTGAAAGAGGGTATGTTTAGATCAGATGTAAGGAAGAAATTCCTTACTGTGAGAGTGTTGAGGCACTGGGACATGTTTCACTGAGAAACGGTGGATATCCCATCCCTGGAAATGTTGAAGGCCAGGCTGGATGGAGTCCTGAGCAACCTAATCTAGAGGAAAGTCTCCCTGCCCCATGGCATGGGGTTAGAACTGGTCTTTAAGGTGCCTTCCAACTAAAACCGTTCTAGGATTCTATTCTATTTCAGCCAGCACAAAACTAACACACCATGTATTTAGTAAAAGCCCTAGCAAGAGACATGCAGGTAATAATTTTTCAGCCATTTTTGAAAATATCTTCATTCCCCATTTTGATCAGTATAATGATCAAAAACCATAATTTATTTCCAACCAATATATACACTTAAAATGTTCACAAATATTCTCTACCCTCATGAGGAGAAATGTGTTTTATATTGGTTTTAGACATATTGATCTGGTATAAAGCTTCTTTCACAATTTATAAAAAAGCATGACACAAACTTATTCTTTATTGTTTCTCTTATCAGCAATAATAACTAGAATCTGCTACCTCGCTTCCTTTAGCTAATGTCCAGATACTAAATCAAAGACTAGCTTGACCAAAACTGCAATTAACTCAGTTATCATGAAAAATGGTTCTTTCCTAATATTAATCAGTGTTTTTTGCACCGAATCTACAGGAAACGGGTACATTCACAGAACACACCTTTTATATATTAGTCTTCTGTAAACATTCTAAATAGAGTTAATAAAAAACCCCATTAATATTAACAAAATAAAAGGTCATAGAGAGAAAAATTTATACTGTTGATGAGATCTATACAGATAATTGCTTTTTAAACTTACCTGCCACACTGTGTAGGAAAAAAACCCAACTATTTTTCCCTCTCATGAAAGAAAAATGTCAAATAATTTATTTCAATTTAATTTAAACGTTTATTATGAATGAAACTGATTCTTTGCCAAGAAATGCAGCATCTTTTAAATCTCCACATAACAACTAAAAATATACAACCAAAAATAAAAAAAAATTAAGCAAAGAAACAAAAGAAAGAGAAGAAACTCTCTGATGAGAGTACAATTACCTAAAGCTTTTCGGGTTGAAAAATCACTAAGGCAGCAACATTTAGAATCAAATCAGTCTTGTAGAAGGAAGGAATTGAATTACCATCACCAACACAGGAATTCTCAGATATTTTAAGATTAAAAATCCCTTTTAATCCAAATTTTGCATCCTTTCAAAACACACATAGATGCATATCCCCACACTATTCTAACCTCCACCATTCAAGTTTTAGTTCTACTCCCTCTCTCTCTCTCCACCACTTTCTTAGAGTGTTACTATTGGTATTGTTGGTCATCATCAAATTTTTTGAAAGCGATGAATCTTGTTATGTCCCAATTGGCCTCTGCAGAGACAGCTGATACCCTAGGATCTCACATCTCCAAGTCAGTGTCCTACCACAATATTAAAGAGTCATTCTCCAGGTAAATGACTCATTAAGCATTTTAGACAAGTTCCAGCAATTTCTAAAGAAGAGACTAAGCAGAAGTCCCATGTCAGATTTTCGTTACTCTGGGAATTTGGACAAGGTTGACTCAATTTTTGTCAGGTCTGGAAATGTATTTAATCTCTTATACACTGCCTAGACTAGTGGGTAAAATGGTAGAAAGAGACGCTTAACAATTTTTTCAGAAACACTGAAGAATTCCTTTCAGATACAGAGAAGAAAAGCAATGTAATGCTTTCCTCTGTGAAATCTTGCTTTTCATTTAGTGCTTTTTATTCCATACATACCATACTGGCGAAGATCCAAGCAGAGATTAGCTCCATCCACTACAGTGGCATTTCGGCAAATGGTCCACAGATTGAAGTACATGTAAACAGGCAGAGAAGTGAAAGCTGTAACTCCAAGCCAGGCCAACATAAAGATGTATGTCAGCATAATAAACTGCAGTAAAAGAAGGAAAAACAAAACCAGTGATAAGTCAGCAATTAACTGATACACCATTGGAAAAAGGAACCACAGAGAAGTAGTAAATACATCTATGACTGGCTTTGTTTCTGTCCTTATTTTATTTATGGTTTTGATCTGATGATCCCTTAATGATCAGGTCAAAATGATGCCAGAGCACTAACGATATGTTTCTAAAGAACAAGAAATTATGCTTCCAGAAGTGCAAGCTTACTCCACATCCCTCTCACTCTTGCGCCAACGATGGATGCAAAGCACTGCACCTGAAGTACAGACAGCTGCACACTTTGTGAAGCATATCTCACACCACTATTCCATAGGTAGGACAAGAGGCCATATGGTTGTACCTTCCACTGTCAATCATGATGCAAAAAAATTTAAATTAAATACTGTAAGCTTTGCCTGCTTTTGCTACTAAAATTGGGCTCTTAATAAAAATGAGCCTTTATGCATGACTGCCACAAAATTTCACTGGCAAATCCATTTTGCACTGAACCAATAAGACTATATTTTTGCCATTCTGTTATCGCATTAGACAGATTTGGGGTCTACATACAAGGGAATTCATCATTCAGAACAAAAGTAGAGTGCTTACTTCCATTAATAAGAAAAACATTAAATTACGTGCTTTGCATCGTACATTTTCCAAAGGCTACATGTTTTCTTTCTTTAGCCACAAGCCTCAGGAGAATAGCAATGTGCTCTCAGGAGGCATTGAACTCTCCTTGCCTTCTGGGCTAGCAGTTTTGTTGGCACAGCCATGTCCTGTAAATACAGAAACATGCTACCTTGCTGCTCCCTTGCTGGCCTGAGACCACTGGGAGATACACTCTCAATAACAAACCATCTTTTCATTTTCTGCTGTGGAAAGGATATGAAGAGGCTACATGGTAAAATGTGGAAGTCAGTCTCTAAATATCAAATCCAAATAACCCGAGCATTTGGTGGCTTCAGAAATGATGATGAATCTAAACATATTACTAGAAACTAAAAACTTTCATCACAATAACATATTTCTAGCTGCTTACCTCAGAAAAACATTGACCCTGAGAATAAGAAATAAGAACTGTTTTTGGAAGCTGAATAAGCTGGTTCTCCACAATCTCCTAAAAATTAAACCTTAAAGAGTAAATAAGGGGAAAACGGAAGATATTTTCTTGCTTGTGGTTTTTGGTTTTTTTTTAATGTAAGATCTTTCACATCAGGTAATACAGGAAAAAGCCTAATATAAATACAGATTTTAGTTATAGAAATCAAATAAGGTCAGACTCTAAACGGTTGTAAATGGTATTAAAAATTGTAGCAGCGTGGCTTATCCACATTGACCTGATCAGGAAAAGCATCCAAAACAACCAAAGGTCTGAATTTTAAATGAAGTACTTTTATTGCTTTGAAGTTATAGGATGGATGTTCTCAAGCAATATTAAAGACACCTTAATTTGATTTATTTTAACTCATTTCCAAATATTATTAAATAAAATTAATTTAAATTCTGAGGAAGTGTATTTACAGAGGGATTTAATGTAGTTTAATTAATCCACTTTAAAATTTGTTTCAGATTAATTTTCCTGATTGTCCCTAGGTAAAGGAGACTTGCAACAGCAGTTTGAAAAGCTGTTTAATACTTCTGATATCAGCTCTCTATCCTTTTCCTTTGTTAGTACTCCATGCTTCAATACTCACACTTTACCTCCATGCTTACCAGTTTGAGAGTTACAAACTATTTTAACCTTTCCCTCGACATCCAACTAGTTTAAAAGGAAAACTGATGTGTCTAATGTGTACATAAAGATTTCTAAAAATGCAGTCATGCAGATAATGGCTGTCTTCCTTGCCAAATTTTCCCAAGAACCCACTTACTAGAAACTCAATTGATAAAACAGAGAAGAAACAGCAAAGTCCATAATAAATAGCCACACTTGGATATTACAGCAGACATTTCCATGTGTCAGTTTCTTTATATACTGGAAATTCTATTCCATCTATTGCAGAGAAAATAGTCAACACAAGTAAATACTGTTCTGTACATGCTCCTTTTTTGTTGTTGTTATTGTTCTTTTACAATTTTCTCTTTTCCCTCTCCATATTACAGTGTTAAAGCTAATGAAACAACATCTGGCTCAGCCCCAGGCATGCATTTACAAATAACTACTTGGAAAATTACTTAGAAATGTAGATTCAGGGCTATGAATTCCCAACTAAAGTACTATGTCCGATCTTAACTTACTACCAAGCTAAAGAGTTGCACTCATTTTTTTCTAAGGCAAGATTAAGAAATAAGAAAAAAGACTGTCTTGGTATAGACTTTAAATTCTCAGGTGACTATATTCTATAAGTGCTTTAAAAATAAAACCAGCATCCTAACCTATATTCTGAGCTTGTCAAAAACAAGAAAGTCTGACATCTTACTTGTGAGCCTTCTAGAATTTGTGAAATAAACAAAATTTAATAAATTTAGCATGTCTCAGTGTAGTACATCCATAATAACTTAATGGAGCACTAGTTTTTTTATATTAGTTACAGTACTGAAATGTAATAACTGTTTTTATGACTGGGCTCCATATAAATTTAAGAATCTTCCTATTTTGTGATTAGCATCAAAGGGAGAAAAAAAGATAGGCCTTACTGTGAGCATTACAAGTTCTTTTTAATGACTTTTTATTTTCTGACCTGTAGTAAGGATGAAGAAGGCTGCTTAAAAATCTGTACTGAGATAACATAAAGCATTGGTATAGAAAAGAGGGGGAAAACAGAGCTTATTAACCTCTAAAAAATCTGCCTCGGGCATAAAATGATAGCAGTAACAATATGTCAGATGATGGTTGCTGTGAGTCACAAGAGCTGCCTTCTCAGAGAGAATTGCCTGCTTGTTTATGGAATGAATTCTCTTTAAAAACATGAATCTGATTGGTTGAGTGTCTCAGAAAAAGGCACTCAAATGATGATTTCATTTTGAAAATGTATTTTAGAAAAGGAAGATCTTCAGTTTTCCTCTGTCAGTTACTTTCAGCTGAAGAGCCAGCACCTAATGCTATGCGTAATTCATGGCATAACACCAAGAGCACCAAGAAAACTGTGGAAGCTTCCTTTGTTTTATTTAAGAATAACTAGAATACAAAACTGCAAGTTAAACCACGTGGTAGTTATGAGTTATGCCTGGAAGCTGCTATCACTGGTATCAGTGAAGCAAACCACAGAAATGTGATCTGGACAGCAATATACTTCCTGCTGTAAGGGAAGTAAAAAAGTTTAACCTTGCACAAAATTATTAGTTTCTAGCAATAGCAGGTGGTAGCTTATAATTTCTTTTTACAATGGAATGCAATTGTGAATTATTTTATTAAAAAACACCAAAACCACAGGAAAGAATATAGTCTTATTTTAGATAATTTTCGCTGCTATTACAACCTTCCCTCTGCTCTAGAGAACTTACAAGGAATGCTTAAGGAGCCTGTTCACTCCAGGAATTAAATTCAGAGCTCAATCTCCTGAGATTCAAAGGGATCTTTCTCCTTTGAAGTAGCATTCTGCTACATGACAAGCTGGAGATTTCTGCAATAACAGTATAGCATCTTAAAGAGGTATCACAATTTGTTCTTTAGCATCCTATCTATTGTGTTTATAGTGAAAACTACTGTCTCTGATCAGTTCGATTTTTGCTCTAAAAGGCCAAACACATAAACTCAAAACAAACTGGAAGTGATATTGAAATTAATCTACCAAACCATGAAGACAAAAGTTCACTAATTTAAACTCAGCTCACATTTGCAAAAAATAGCTAAAATAAATAATTGTTTGAGCAAACAAATCTTTAACCTCTTTAGTGGTTACTTTTTTGTACCACCACCATGGCTGGCAAAACATTCTTGCCAGATTTTGTAAGCTTTTTAGTGCCTGGAACGGCTTTCCTGAGTTATAAATTATAAAAGTAGGCAAATCATCAACCTTCTGGAAAGATTTTTTTTTTTAATCAAAACAGACCAACGTCAGGAAGCAGATATTTCAGGGCATATTCTGAAATTGGATGTATGGGGCACAATTTCCATGGTGGTCATAGCTGGTTGAAATCCTTCTTCCACTGAAAACATTACCCAAATCCTATCTATTTTAATAAGATCAAGATTTCAGGGTTTTTTTTTCCCTCCTTATTTCTAATTTATGGGTACTTGTCCCATGAAAAGCACATTCATTAAATTTCAAACACTGTTCTTGTTTTAGTTTTATTATAAATATTTTAGCATCCCTGAAGAAACATTGTATGATGGCTTGAGTAACCCTAGGGACAGAGACAGTGAAATCATATCTAGAAGGTACAGTTTCTACAGACAGACATGGAATGAAATGGAAACAAATTAAACTTCATCCACTTTATTGTATGAGGACATTGCTGCTTACAAGAAAAAAAATAATACAGAAACATAGCAACAAATTAAGTGCCCAAATAAAACATAACTCAAAAAACTCACATTTTCATGTAATTTTATCTTTGTTCCAAACCACTCAGTACTTACTTTTACACTTTCTCTCAATCTCATCATATATTTATTTTACATTAGCTCCGCGACATGAGCTCTCAACCCAGAGAGTTGCAAAAAGATATACACCTTGCTGTGTTTATATCCCATTTCAATTTATTATCCTATCACACACAAAAAAAAAAAAATGTTTACTTTCAGCTACATGAATTAAGAGGTTCCTTCCAAACCTCTTCACAGCCTCAGAAATTCTCTTTGCCAGTTTTTGCCAGAGATCAAAACTGTATCTACATAGATCATGTGCATCCATCCTGCCGAAAGCCTATTATGCTTGATTATGAAACCCTGGCATTGCTGGACATCACCCAGGATAAGCCCAGGGTTATCCTGGCTATCTCTTTTGGGAACACTGGGAAACAGCTGGTCTCTGCAGTGCAGTTTAGTCCTGGTTTTGAGTGCATTTTCCGAATAGGAAATGCCAGAACAAGGGCCTGTGTAGGATTTGTTGGCCAATCAGAAGCATGAACAGAAAGATCTTTTGAATTTCTTCCTGAATTGCTCTGTCTCTCAAATGTCCCATTCACTTTCAATTGTCCATATATTTGCTTTCAGTACTAATAAAAACTTATTTAGGTTTAGCACTTTGGTCAGCCTCAGATTCATAACTGACCTTTGGCTTTCAGGCCTTCTGCTTCATCTTGTTCATTTTACCCAGAAAAAAAAAAATGCTCTGAGTTATTGCTACGGTCTCCTTACCCTGTGCACATTCTGCATAAATTAATTATCGTACTCTTTCAAAATTATTCATTGCAGTTACCACATAATTTCTCAGATGCTGAAATTTGTCTTGATGAAGTTGTAGTAGTAGTGTGCTGATAGCGTGCACAATTCTCTCTTCAGTTTATGAGCCAGATTTAAAGTACTACATATGCTCTCACTTCAGGCTTATTGTTATTTGCATTTAATTTTCTATATTGCAGGGCTCTGACTAGTACCTTACATCAACAGTCCGGACTCAATAATTTTCTTTTATCAATATGCTTTTATGACAGAATAGTTTAAAGATTAGACATTTGTTCCTGTTCATCACCTGTATTATTGTCCCACAGGTGTTTAGTTCTTCTTTAGAGAGGTTCAGATTTCGTCCACCAGATCTTTGCAATTTTTTTTCATTTTTAAAGAAGAATCTCTATATAAATACTTTAACCTCTTCCCAGTGGATTTTTTTTGCAACAGCATCTTACATGTATAATTCCCCATATGCAAATACAAAAGAGAGGAAGTAGAAAACTTGTTGAGTTCCTCTGGAAAATATTTCAACAATGCAGAAGCTGAAACAGCCTTTGATGCTTAATTTAAAATGTTGTCTAGAACCAACAATGTTATTATTTATTTGAATGTAAATAAATAAGAATCTGAAAAATAAGATATACAGATGTCTTTAGAAATTAATATGTTTAAGAAGGACTGCTGAGTATCTCACAAGGAAATGGCCTCTAACATTCTCATTTCTGTGCTAACTAGCATCTCCAAAATCATGCCTCATTCTTGAAGGGAAGTAAAATATGTAGCAAAAGTATTTCAACTTGTCTCTTAATATACAATGCTGCTGGAAGAGACTGTTATTCTGATAATACACGAAATTCACTGCAAACCACTGAAAAAACACACTTGCAAAGTCTCTTCTGCTTGGTCTATAATATCTCTTTCATTACTAACAATCACTTGTTGGACTTTCATTATTGCCTCTATAAAACATTTTCATTCTCTCTCTCTCCAATATATTATACTCCCAGGCACAGCTCCAAAAGTCTTGTTGAAACATGGATAGATTTCATGGTACGCTATTACTGTCATGTGGTTGATTCTTCTTGGCTTGCATTCAAGTCAACTGCTTCAAGAGGAGAAAAAAAAGCCAATATTGATCCAAATTTCTCTTCATAGAGGGACAGACTTCTCAGGTTTGCCTAATTGCAATTCATTATTATACTAAATACTACCTAATGTGAATCGCCTTTGAATGTTAAAATATATTACCAGAAAATGTCTAAATCCTGAAAAATTAAAATTCTATTTTATGGAAGTTTTCTTTGGGTTTTTTTAAACATTTTTCTTCAATGGATAGTTTAGATGTAAGAAAAACAGACAGACAAAATCAGGAGCAATTCTCATTACCTTTTGCTTTTCACCTGCGCATAAATTTTTCTAAAATTTCCTTTAAATGTGTGTTTCAAGGTTAAAATATTCCATGTGTTATTTTGATTGCTTTGGAAACCATTTAGATGCACACAAAAAGCTGGGTTACTTTCTGATTTATGCTGTTGATTTATTGGTAGCAGTGGAGGAGGAGATTTCCACAGGCACCTCTCTCTAACAAGTTGATTCATTTTGAAATATTGCTTAGTAAACAAATCAGTGAGATATCAATTTGAAGTAGATAGCTTTGCAAGACTAAGTTTTACCTAATGATCATATAATTTGTCTCTTTGGTAATTCCTTATAAACTAAATATTCTAATTTATTTTTTTATTTCTGAATTTTCTTTAGAATGTTGATGGATTTGTAAAATTGTGTTGCTTAAAGTTGTTACCATTAGTTATTTTATATGTCCTTCAGGCAAGACTATCATTTTTGTATTCTGGCAGGCTTCTGAAGCCCTGCAGAAAGCACTGGATCTTTACTGCTGCTTAACAAAAGCAGAATTTCCTATGTAATTTTTTTTTACAGTCTTTCAAATAGGAATTACTTTTTCGCAAAATGCATATGCTCACGTTTTCATATTTTCAGTTATTCTCCACCTTTTGTTTTTCTTTTTGGTGGTGTTTTTTAGCACTAGGAGGTACTGCCTGGGAATATAGCTAAGCTATTTTCTTTGTATTTAAATGTGAGTAAAGATAAATAATCTGGTTCTAAAACTGTCTTTTTAAAATATGGAGTAGATATCTTCATTAAATACTCCTTTTTCATGTGCTCTTCAGACTTTGTTCATGCGACATTACTATTCACTTCAAAGACATAAAGAATGAAAACCAATCAGTTTCACCATTACCTTTTCCCTGACAATGTAGGCTACTCCTAGTAGCAAATTTTCCAGATTATGCTACAAATAGTTTATTTATAAAATCCTGAATAATGCCCTAATGGTTTTCAGGGATGACAAGATTTTTATACACAGAAGAAGATACAACACTCAGCTGGGAAAAGACTGAACAATACAGATTGTTTACATTTTTCACATTTCCAAAATTTGCATTACGACCTTTTTTCAGGAAGTTTCCATGGTTGCAGTTGGACATGGGACAGTGAAGCTTAAACAAGAAAGCAGAAACAATACTTATAACTCTAAACAGATGTGTCACTCAAGGTTTATTCTTGGCTGCCAAAAATAAAAATGTGTGTTCTTTCCTGATATATTCTTAATGGGCTTTGAGAAGCTGATGAGAAAATGAAGGGGTAGGGATGTTCCTTGTTTGTTTCCTCTTGCAAAGCATTCAAAGTCAATAACACAGTTTTTTTAAGCTTTTATTGTGACCTCAAATGATAAATTTAAAAGTTTGCCTCCTTCCTCTGCAAGCAATGCCAAAAAATGTTTACAAAGCTAGCCATGAATTCATAAGACATCAATAGGAAGATGAAGTTCATATGAAAAACAAACGTTTTTCATATGAACAGAGAACAAAGGTATATGGTTTCTATGGGTTTTTTTTCACCATAAAAATAATTAATTGGTAACAATTCCACTGATATTCAAAGGCTTAAATAACTATAAAAAGAGTAAGATGTCTAGATGCAGTGAATAAGTTAGCCAGGTGAGAACAAGGATCAGGAAAAACTGTCATCATCTGATGAAATATTCAAGTGAAAGCTGAGATGGATTATCTGAACATAGGAGAAATAAAGCTATCACCTTGAGCAATTTATGAAGATCCATAATAGAACTTTAAAGCACGTGGAGAAAGTGCAACTGCTCCCAATATTAAGCATACTTTGCAAATGTATGACAGCAGTTTAATTAACAAAAAATACTTATTGACTGAGCTCACATGCCAAGAAAAAAATCTGTCACTGATGTGCAAGACACACAGCACAATCTGAAGCGAAAATGTTTCATCCGGTTTATCAGCAGCAGTAACATTCCTGTCAGCAAGGAGCAAGACAAAGAGAAGCTGAGAAGACACTCGTCTATTAAAGGAAGTAATGAACACTGCAGTCAACAAAAGGGCTGCATATGCAACACATGGCAAGCTATGTGAGAAAAGGAATATTAAATGAAAGTATGATTTTATAAGTGCAACATCACTGAGTGAGAAAATTTGGAACTACAGAATAAAGAAAAACAAAAAAGCTTGGACAGATTACAGAAATAAGGTGGATGAAAAGTAGACTCAACACCTAGAAATGCATAACAAAATTTCGGAGCAAAATAATTTCTTTCTGCAAAAGATTTCTAAAAGTATAACATATAGAGAAAAAAATAACTTGCATTCTTCTTTCTTTTGAAGAAACCATATGTATATTAACAATGTAGTTAGAAGAATAATGGTATAAAGATGACTCTCTTAACCATTCAGCTGAGTTGTGAACTGTTGCTAGGCTTGTTCTTCCTATTTCAAGAACAAGAGCAGAAAATTCAAGGAAGGCAGTCCTCTAAAGAAATTCCAACACTGGTCTAGTATCCAGGGATAAAATGACTTCCAACAATCTATAAAATTGCTAATATGTTTATTTTATCTACTAACTCCAGCAGTGTTTAGATAGAAAATGTATTCACCTAAACTCCCAACTAAAGGGTCCAGGCAGGAGACACCCAACTAAATGTATATAGCTGATTGAAGCGCTTAATACAAAAGACATAACTTAAAAGACTCGAGGGTTATTCTCTTTGCAGAAAATAGGGCAGTCACTTGCAAAAAAAAATCAGCTCATCTGATGAAGTTTGTCTAACCTTCTATCTCCTTTAACTGCTGAAGGAGCATAGGCCTTTCTCTTGACAACCTTAGTGACATTCTTAATTAGGTGGGATATATCTGTGTCATAATATATTCCCTATGAAATTAACTACTCCATTAGCTCCTGGGTAATTTGTGGAGAAAATTCATGTTTCTGGTTTTCAACTAAGTAGTCAGAAAAGTCAGGGCACTATACGGATCTCACCTTTC
This sequence comes from Pardalotus punctatus, assembly GCA_013400915.1. Taxonomy (NCBI): domain Eukaryota; kingdom Metazoa; phylum Chordata; class Aves; order Passeriformes; family Pardalotidae; genus Pardalotus; species Pardalotus punctatus. The sequence goes on along the minus strand of VZTX01008513.1, from coordinate 481,654 downwards.
CCATTTCGCGTATCACTGTCTGAAACTACTTACAGCATACACAACTTATGGGTACAAGTTGTTTTTAGATACTTTCTGTAGTTAAGACTAGATTAAAGAATTCTAGACCCATAAGTACATCTGCTGCCTTGGAGAGAAGATCCTTCATTTCTGACAAATGAAAAATATGATGGTATGAAGCATACTACACTCCTCATATGGAGCAGAATTTAATCAGAAGGCCTCCCTGTCTGTCAGCTCAGCATATTTTTCACCAGAATATCCAGATAAGGCATTTAATTTTCAGAAATGGGAGCGTCATTTCTAGCATTCAGAAGTAATACATCTGTTCTGGGTGGGAAAACCAGCTGAGCCTGCACTGAACTCTCTTCCTCCTGTTACACAAAGAAGCAAATGTCAATCTGATGCAATTTTACTGCCTCTAGAATAACTGGTCTAGTAAGGAAAAGATGAAGTGACGAGTTCACAGATGGTTTTTCAAAACATTTGTGTGGCTTCTATGTTTTTTATGCAAAATAAAATCTGGAAATATTTTGGGAAGTTCATGTTTTAGTTTAGGCACTCAAAAAGTAAGTGTGAAATAGCACATAGGTAATCAGGCACCCAGAATAATTTTCAAAGGCAGAAAAATTCTTGTCAGTTATTAAAATAAAATATTCCTAAAGATACAGAAGTTATATGTTAGTGCAATTTAGAATATAAAACATCTTTCTCTAGAGCCTTAACATGGTTCTTTTGAAAAGAAAGATACAAAGAAATAGAAATACAACTGCCATGATGTAGTCTTTATATAGTATTTTCTAATGAAATAAAAAAGCCCCTCAAACCTGCTTTCTTGTTGCATAGCATAAAATGAGTAAAAAAATCATTGTGGTTCTTTGTTCATTTTTTTCTATTGACTCTGGAAGGAGACATTCTAAAACAAGGTGTAAATGAGGCTTTCAATGACCAAGGGAGTTGAATATAAATAGGAAGGGTATTAAATTGCAAACATGAAAACAGTATTACAATTTGCTTCAGGCCTGTCTCCCATTCTTCATTAACCATGCTGCAGCACAGTTATATATGACTGTTTATTTAATACTCTAAAAGCATGTTCAGGCATAGAAAAATGAAGACTAGAACCAAAGCCATCCCTCATCAAATGTGACTGGCATTGTTTTGCTGCTCTTGTTTTACTTTTCACAGTAAATTAAGTCTGAAAATGTTGCCAATGAGAGTCTTCACTGTCACTTTCACAAGCCCTCTCTCAAATGTGAGAGGCTCTACTCCATGGCAGCACTGACATGACTTGGATGCTAAGCCTCTGAATGCTCACATCAGCTGATAAGTCAACTATACGGTCACTGGAAAGGTTAGGATGAGCTATTTCTTTTTCCATTACTTCAGGCAAAAAAAATTCCTTTAGTCCACACAGAGCTAGAAGTGAGGTATTCGCAGCTAAGAAGGGAGGTCAGGAAAGGCACATGAAAAGTTCCTTCAGATGTTGGCTATTGGTGTTCTTAAAAGCCTGCTTTTCAAAGAGTATTTCTCAAGAAAGAGAAAAAGATGTTACTTTTAATCTTCCGTATGTAGAGAACAAACTATTCCTTCTTGAAATTTTTTCATTGATTATTTTCTCCATTTTCATAATAGATTTAGTCATAGACATAACAAATTTGGTCATGCAACATATTAATGACAAACAACAGCAACACTGAAGGACTTCATTTTCAGACTTCACCATGGTAAACTACTATTTATCAACAAATTTGATGTGAACTCATAGTCACAATTGAATTTTTTACAAAGGTGGTTTTGATGTGGAGCCATTCTTATAATTTTAATTTTTCAAAACAACAAATATCCTGTGTGTACATTTTTGTTAGTACTAAGGCATTGCTAAAAGAAGCCAACTCTTTAATCTTTGACAGCTTAGATTTTAATGTTTACAATATTTCTAGCTCAAAATTGTATACAAGGAAGCTTTCTTGCAATTTGTAGTGTCTGCCAACCCCTTGCAATAGCATTATCTCATTTTGACAACTGTACACAAAAAAATTTATTACAGCAACTATTTAACAATGGAACAATCTGGCCTTGACACACAATACTGATTTGGTTTCATTTACCTCTCCAGTCTTCTTTTTGTTGTTCTTAGATCTTATTTCTTTATACCATTGCATTTGTTAAGGAACTGAATAAATTCTAAACATACTACTGCTGGATTGAAATATTTTCTAATTCCAAATAGATATATTAATCTAAGATGTTATTTTTCTCTTAGGAATTTTAAGGATGAGACAATGAAGATCAACTTAGTCAAAAAGGGTATTAAGTTTTAGTTGACATATACTCTCTAGAGCACAGACACTAAAGCCAGAATAATAATCCAAAATAGCTCCAGATATTTGTATGGAAATCTTACTGAAATATCATCAAAATAAGACAAACAGTCAAACCACAGGTTCATACATTTTTTCACCACAAAAAAGAAAAAAACTTTCACTGACTTCAAGAATAATGACAACAATGTATTTAACTCAAAATAATTGAGGGATTATTTTAATTGTGATTATAAACAGTATACAGCCTTAATCTTAGGTGCATGATGTGTGACAAGCCAGGGCTTCTCAAAGTAAAACACAAACATTGCAAATTACTGATGAGAAAAGTAAAGTGATGAAGGAATTAATGTAATGAATCACTAATACTAACAGTAATATTAACCATAGAATATCTGTTTAACTCTTCATTTCTTCTACACATGTTCTATAGAATTACAGTTATCAAAACTGTGGGAGGATGCAGCACTGCTCTGCCACAATAATGAGGACAGGCATGCATGGGAGCTGTGAAAATAAAAAATGTTCTGAAAATTTTGCTACTATATACAGAATTTGAACTAACTTAGTAGGTCTACAGTGAATATAAATTAGAGACTTCTTTCCAGGAGATGAAAGCAGTGCTGGCATGAGCAATGACTGCTCTTTATTTAAAATGTTTTCAGTCTTTGCTTACATATTTATTTAAAGGTTTTCAAGTAATCTTAGTCAAAGTGCCAAAGTCATACAATGACAACAGGAATGAAAGAAAAAGAGATGAAAACACAGGATTACTGTGAAGCAGGTTCCATCTATGTAGAGATGACAAACATACTGCATTTCCCAATTTACAAGATGTAGATCATCTGTTGTTCAGTTTAACCTTAAATGTTAGGATATCCAAAATACTAGTTTTGATAGTCTTTGTATGACTGGAAGTATCCATTGCTTATATTTGTCAGGCTGTATTCCACTTTAATAAGTGTTGAAAGTTGTAGTAGAATACAGTGGGAAACCCAATCCTGCCTACTATTTTATATTTCGTTTATTGTTAGCATATAATAAAAATAAGTTTATCTTAACACCCAGATGTATTTGGCTGTATTTATTCATTTACTTTTCCTCACAAAATATAAGGTTTTGATAGAGGTTGGTTTTGCAGAAATATCCAACTCCAACAGGTACCAAGTGCACAGGCCTCTTACCTTAGATGGAGAGGAGTCAAATACCAAAATTTTGTTACTTACCTGCCATTGAACAGAAATGTTAAAATAATCCCAGTTGAAACAGTCAGCAATTTTAGTATGACAAACTTCAATTTAAGTCCCAGTACAAATCAGAATTTTTTGGATATAAGTTTTCCAGGGTCATAAGTAAATGTCTCCAAATCAGAGGCTAACACAGGGGTAAAAAATGGGCTGTTTGCCATTTAGAAACAAAATAGAACCTGATGACACGTCTCGGCTTGTTCCAAAGGGGAACAGGCAAAATTCCTAAAATAACTGAAAATAATTGTAAGAGAAATATTTATTTCCCAGTAGACCTGGAGGCCTTACAGTTTTAGTCCTGTCCAGAACAGTTTATGTTGCTGAGGTAATAAGCTTTCTCATTCAACTGGTGGAATCAATTGCTCCTGAGCAGCAAGAATTGCTTTGTGTTTAACTAATACAGAGAACATTTGTAGCATTCCTTTGCTGCAATTATTAAACATGGAACTGAGGTAACCCAAAATATTATAGAAACACAACACCGAAAAACAAACATCACAAGGCACTAAAAGATATACAAAACATGTTGAATTTGTCATAAGTACAAAAGCTTTGTCAACCACTTACCCAGGCACTCACACATCTGCCACAAGTGGTGATTTTGAAATCTCCATAGAGATCCTTGATGGCACCAGTTGTAAAGAATCCCTCCACCATCAGCAGAATGCCATATACAAAGAATGCAGCTGCTACACCATATATCACATACTTGAAGATATCAATCCTGTATAGGAACAGCAAAAATTAATTATCTGAATAAATATTTAAAGCTGACTCTGAAATTTCAGGGTGAGATAATCAGACCCACTAAGTCTCAAACTTTCTACACTGGAGTCAGTTTAAGCGCTGATGTGCCATTATAACAACTGAAGCTGATGAAAGAAATGAACTTTGAAATAACAGCATTGATATAAGAAACACTGGGTCATTTAATATAATTACATGTAAAAATAGATGTGTTTAGGTAAGACAGCAAAAATTGTCACATCCATTTAAAAGACAGTTACTCTTCAGTTTATTTTTTCCTCTAAATGAAGTGGAAAAGAAAAAAGAAAAGGAAAAGGAAACAGAAATCTGACACATCTCCTGAATCACGCATTCTATCCAGCGCTTAGGTTATAGAAGACATTTTGTTACAATTGTCAATAAAACTTTCTGTACATACAAGTAGATCTCAAGCTGCAATGTCAGTCTGCGCTATGTTCTCATTGTTAGTTTCCAACTTATTCTCCAGTGCTCAAAGTGTCTGACACAAAATAATAAAATCATCAAGAGAGATTCCTTACTTCAAACCAGAAACATATTATTCCAGAAGTAAAACAGTCAGATCATGTGGAATTATTCTATAATGAGGCTTTAAAACATCATTTTACAGACACAGAGCTGAAGCAATGGAGGGATGGCGTGCAGTGTGACATGCAGAGTCCTAGACAGTTCAATTCACTGCAGAAAAGATTACCTGGGTTGTGTGGTTGTTCTGCCCAGCACTGCCTAGGAGTTCAACATTGGCTCAAGGGGACTCTGCCTCCTAAATGTTCTCTCATGACCAGAATTTTTGAAAAGATTTTTGATAGCCCTCTGCACTGATGTCAAAACTTGGAAACATTCCTACAGACCACAACCTTAGATCAGCAGATATCAGTTTTCTACTTGAACTTCTCTAAAAACTAGACACAGTAAATTTTTGGTTTATTTATGTCACAGGGCAGGAGCTATGCAACTCTTTATAAAATGGTAATATGTAGATTTAAGATGGTAATAAGTTCCAATCATATTCTCCAAATCAAGATAGCAACACCTCATAACAATATAAACTAACAAATAAGGCGGAGAACCATAAGGATCTGCCAGATGAATTTTGACATGCCATTACCCACACTGGATGTTTCTTAAGACAATGATCAATATTTTTATTGTTATAAAAGGAAATATTTAATTATAACAATTCCTTAGGAGCATACTTTTCATCATCACCCTAAAGACAGCTCACAATACACATTTTACATGTACAACACAATAAAAAAATCTCAAAAACACATTAAATTATCATTAGTCTTGAATGGTTTTCAAAAAGTTTCAAAATCTGGTTCATGTTTACACTAAAAAATGTAAGAAAAATGCAATTAAACTTCTGACCTAATTGGGAGTGGGAGAAGTACTATAAATGAATGCTTCTGGAAATGAGACAGCTTATGTTTTTTCCTAATATTCTAATACCAAAGCACTTCCAGCCTTTTTCTTTACATTATTTTTTCTTTCATACTCAAGTGAAAACTAAATTGAATTCTGTATGGAATAGATACATGAACTATTCAAAAGAGTGAAACAAATTTAACACTGTAAACAGTATGAGATGATGCAGATGAAATTAATTTTAATATATATAATTCTGATTATATTGCAAAAATCCTACTTCCCTGATTTTATAGTAATTCAGCCATTGTAACACCTTTTTTTAACACCAAAACTGTGTTTTAAGCCTAAATTGCCACTAATGATTTTTAAAAAGTTACAAAAACAAATAGACTTTGTGACTATTCCATAAAAACTCTGCCAGTTCCTATGTTATATACTTTAAAAAACTGTGACCTTCACCAGCGGTTGAAATCTGGGAGTTCTGCCAGCAGCAGCTCCTTTCAGACCTCTGTGTGCTCAGTTACAAGCCATCATTGCCCTAAAGAGATTAGGACTTTTGAGAAGTCCAGAGACTATTTCAGTCCTTACAACAGCCCTTTAAACCATCTGTGCTGAGTGTCCCACTGAGCTGCTTGTGTCAAAAAATGTTCTAAAAGATCTCTGCTTTTTCCTTAGCCTTATGTGCATCTACAAGAATAACTTTCACTTAAGCCTTCCTTTCACAAAAGGAAAAAATATATATAGCAAACACTAGCCAAACATAGAAATCAATTTCTTCCTCATCCACTTGTTACAAAGAGGTCATAAAATCTCTGCTGATCAGACTACATGGGATGAAATAGCCAGACTTATTCCAAGGGAAAAGAATCCCCTACAAAGCAAAGAGTGAAAAGATAAAAATGGTGAGACAATCACTCAACTACCTCTTTAAAAGCCAGACAGTATTGCAGTATAGCTACATTTAGTGTCTGCTGTATTTAAAGAAAATGTATTACAAAAGTAACTTTTTATATCTATAGCTTTGAAAATAGCATTGCTATTAAGTTATTCTGCAGCATCTAATATAGTTCACATAAACTTTTATTTTCTCATTAAATTATAGTAGATAAAAGATAGACCTTATAAAATGGAGGTTGCCTTTCTTTAAAATAGAATGTGATCCTTTGTGGATGAACTCAGGGAGATTAATTGCCATCTGTGCTTCAGCAAATTCTCAAATGCTGCAGACAGAGCATGAGAGCAACCAGGGAGGTAGAAGGGAATGGCAGAAGGGGTGATGAACGTGAGCCAATGGGCAAGATGGGTAAGGACAAAGGAAAAGAACAAGAAGGGTTTACACTTGCGTAAACTGGAATGGAAGGAAAGAGGTGGGTAAAGAGCAAAGAAAGGAGACAAAATGATAAAGATGAATTTTGTGCTTCTGACAGGATTGGGAAAATATACATTAGGTGAAGACTAAAGCGACTCTAAATAAGATGAACAAAAAGAAATAGTGAATACCTAGTCACTAAATGCAGCAGTCCCATTAGCATTCTATAAGGGTATAATTAAGGCCGTGTAACATTTCTACTGAAGGACAGACCATTAAGATTATGAAGATAAACATGATTTTTAAAAAATTCAGTTGATCGTGCAACCTTCACATGTTAACCTAGACTGCTGACTAGAATAAGCTGAATGATTATCTAAACATAAAATAATTGTGAAAAGCATCTTGAAATTATTAAAAGCTCTTTTAAAAAATATAGAATAATCTAAACCATATTTTGCATACTGTCTTAATCTGGTAGATGATCCATGGATTCTGGATCTGCCTATCCTCACAACACTATGTTCAGAAACATTAAAATCAAAAGCATTGCTGTTTTCAATTTGTGATTTAAATCAAGCTGATCTTTCAATTTTTAGTTCTTTCTCTTGCTGCTGGGTCATTAATTATTCCATACTAATCAGGCTCCTTAATTCATTAATCTGAATCTGGATTCTATCCAAGAAGAAGACTATTTAAAATATCTCTAGAGAAAACACTTTCCTCTTCTGGCAGAAGGTATTAATGGAAGGTATTCTCAATGAAGAGGTTGAAACCGAGTACCAAGTAGACTATCCCAGCAGACACAAGTTAGAGGTGTGTCAAAACTTTCTTAGTGAGTCAGATCAATTTTGCAGATTTCCTACTGTGTATTTTCATTGTGTCTTGGCAAATTTAATATTAAAAAATAAATCAGCAAGCAATAAGATAATTTATTGAATGATCATGTCTATGTGTAAATGTTTTTTGTGAAAAGTGTGTTAATATTGTTTTGGAACAATCTACATACTTGCTAGGGATATTTTTTTTTTTTTTTGCAATTTGCTTAATATAGGAATGCAGTGCAGATATTTATTTTTAATTAACAGCAAATAAAAGTTCACACTAGTTTGCCCTGTGACATGTGATTCTCATGCTGCCCAGAAAACCATTATATTCAAATAAATTATGTGTGTACTTCAGCCTGATCAAGTGATAAAAGCCTAATATTGTAAAGGTTTTCATTGGCCTACCCACCAGAGTACTAGGTATTACTGTGGGTCTAGTTTTCCTGAATTGATAATTGTCTCACATTTGTCTTCCTAAATTTATAGTATAACTTCTCCAATATGTACAATGACATTAAGATATTACAGAGGTTAAATAGAACATCATTGCCAGTAAATTGTACCTATACTCTCTGAATGCAAGTAGTTTCAGGCAATTACATCTATTTCCAAGCTAAAAAAACCCCAAACACAATAATAAAAATTAAATACCAAAGCAATCAAAGTACTCAAATGTTAGTAAGATTACTATAGTACAATTCCTAATAAAAAACTGCCTTTTTTTTTTTTTTTTTAAGCTGCGATAGACAATTTAGAAGGATGAGAAATGCATGCAAATGTTACCATGGGGACAGAATAGCTTTGCCAGTTTTGGCGGGTTGTTTGTTTTTATAAATTTTATCCTCTTTCAATTACAAGGAACTTTGAATAGTTCATATTTACAACTAGGATACACAATAATCTCTGTTACTCTGTAAACCAGCAATGCTGGCCTTTGTGCTGAACCTCTTTCCCTCTAAGGGACTGATCTTAAGAGGGTGTTAAGACACTGAGATAGCAGCCTCCCCCCTCAAGCTGTCTCAAGCTTGTGGAAACAGTTTTGCAAGTGTGGTTTTAGAAGACAGACAAGATATAAGGGGATATTTGCAAGTAAAAAGGTCTGTTTAGGCTATGTAGAAACCAAGCCCCGTGGGACTTTTTAAAAGATGTGTTCAGGCTCTCCTGCAAACCAGCTGGGAACAATTTCTTGGTGTCAGTTCAGGATACTATTCACTTAAAGAGGTTGAGCAAAGAAGATAGCTGGTACCATGAAACAGAAAAATTATTAGGAAAAGAAGGAGACAAGAAAAGACAAACTTCAGAAGGAACATGCATAGGGAGAAAGAAGAATTTATTAATGTGCTACCTGCAAAGTAAGACAAAAACCCCCAAGTAACAGCACAAATCAGGTAAAAGAAACTGAAATATTCTCACTGTGAAGGGAAAGATGAAAGTACTAAGAAAATGTCAGCATAAGTCCATAAGGAATTTATTTTAGGTTAGGTTAATAAGGCGTCTAACTTCTAAATTTCAGGTGGGAAGAAAACAAAACTGGTATAAAGAAAGCTCAACTAAAATTTATCAGGAATGATAAGAAGAGAAAGGATTAACAGTATACAAAGGATAAGACCAAGAAAGACCAAAAAATAATTTTCATTAAAGCAGAAACAAAATACAATAGAAAGAAAACAGAGATTTCTGATTGTGTATTTCTGGAAGAAATACTGTGTGTAATCATACAAAACATTTGCTCAAAATTAAACCAGATTGTTAGGATTATATAAAGAAGAGATCATCATACTACAATATGCAAGTTACATGCACATTCTGCAAAGGCCAGATTTTCTTGTTCTACTCTGAAACAAAGCTGATGTGACATAAGTACCCATTGATTTTAATTTGTGATGTACAACTCTCTACAGGCGTGCAGAATAGAACCCTAGATCATCATCCTCTAAAAGTTTGCTCCTTCCTTCCTAGGAATGGAGCTGTTGAGCAGAGATTTCTTGCAGCACCTCTAAAAGCCCTGCAGAATCCTCAAGCTAATGGAAGAGCAAAAGCAGCACAAACCACACCTCTGCTCTATGAATCTTCTACGTTTCTTGGAATAGGAAAGGATCCAGCATGAGAATTTTAGTAATCATTATATCTTTGAGTCCAAAACACTGAATTTTGGCTATGACAGATGGACAAAGCTTCTCCTCAACATTGTTTGGGGTATTTTTTATTATCTAATTTTGTTTTGTCTAAAACTACTTTCTCAGAAACATTTTTAGAGATGCTAATTACAGAAGAGATAAGGAGCCTTCTTTGCCTGAAGAAGGCAAAAAACCCCACTGGGACTAGTGCAGAGTACTGTGCTGACTTCTGCTGGAATTACATGATGGTTGTTGTGCACTGTGAACACTCAATTCCCAGGCAACCTTCTAGAGAAATAAAGTGTAAAAAGATGTGGCAAAAGCATAGCACAGGATTTATGTTTTATTAGTACAAATATAAACTTGGAGGCACACAAAGTAACACACAAAGTATGTACTGACAGTGTAAGTCTGACTTGTTACTGTATGTCCAGATTGGGATCATAATACAGAATTTTTCACTTTCAGATATCCTGTGGAACAGCAAGTTATCTTAGTTTTACATGACACATAAAGCAATATTTAGCTTTCTATATAATATGGATATTACATTAAAAAATATACACTTCCCATTTTATCTGTTTATAAAGTGAACTAAGACTAAAAGGAAATAAAGGCATTTAAAAAAGAAAAAGGTATTTCTTACAGAGATGAACCACTATTGAGAAAGATCTATTGCAAGGGAAATCACAGACACGCAGTGACTATAGCTAATCTAAGATTCCAGTCAGCCAGGAAAGAGAGCTGCTTAACACAGTAGTAAATAATAAAGATGTCTGCCTAAAAGTAGGAGACTGTATTTGCACAGAAGAAGCCAAATAAATTCTTTAAGTAAGATCACTCTGCTAGTATTCACATGCACTGCTATGAATTTTCCAGATCATTCTGCTGGTATTCTCATGTGGTACTATGAATTTCCTCATTTACTTTCATAAAATGAGGACTGCATCTTAGCAGGTACTTCCCAAATCCTAAATTTTACTTACATAGGTTCTTACTGGTATTGCCTTTAACAAAATACAGAAGACTGGACTAAATAATATAGCTGAGTAGGTGGTAAATGTGACTCCTCAGCACTGTATAATCTTGCAAAGGTCATGTTCTCAGGTGCTGATATTTATTTTTTGCCAGATTTGATGCATCCACCAATGATACCAGATCTAAAATCCTATGTTCTGCATCTAATATTTAATATGCTGTATTTGTCCAGTGTTACTATTTATATGTGACTCAATTATTCCAATGTAATAGAAATTGTTCTCCTTAAGTAAACTGCATCCTCATGACATTGTGCTCTCTCTGGTGGTTCCTGTCAAATTATAATACTCAAAAAAGACACACGGGTCACAGTTAGATATTCCTTGCAGAGATACCTTCATTCTTCTACACATAGTCAGTTGTTTCCAAACATGCTGACACAGCCTTGCATAAATTAGCTTTTTTTTTCCTGATACAGAGCCTTATATGTTTTGCTTTCCATAATACAAATAGAGTTTAAAACATAATGTAGGTTCAAATTTAAAGAATGCCAAGCTTTTGTAAGAGACCGAACATGTACAGGGAAAACTGGATTATTATTATTATTACTTTGTATTAAACAGATGCTTTAAACAGAACCATCACAGTTTAATGCAAATGTTTATCATATTTCTTATTAGCTGTCCTTTACTACAGGTCACATTGTAATAACTTTTACAGTATTCCACTAATATGAGGGCAGAAATTCTGATGATAACAGTAGTATTTTTGTGCTACCAACATTTGACTCATGATAGCTGCAAAGTCAACAAAAAGAAAAAAAGGATAGCAGATCAGAATAACATCCATTTATCTACCTCTGAAAACATTGTTTTTTATCACTAAGAGGGGAATATACAATATCCTACACCTATTTTTTTGGTTTTCCTCAAAAGAAAACACTTGTACATACATATGTATATTGTTAAACAATACCATCTTAATAAACCCTGACTATACATGGACTAACAGAAAAGTCATCAGCAAGCACCAAACTTGACCACAGCAGTGCCTGAAACACAGGCTTTCACATTCTGAAAGAAAGGAAATTTTTAGCCCTAGGAAGATGGCACCAGTAGTGTCTATGGCACTTCCTGTAGAGAACACAGTGACAACAAATTTGTAGATTGCAATTTCTTTTAGTTTACTATTTGGTTTCGCAACTGTAAAGGAAGTGAATTTAGAACAACTTGAATTAGCTTTGAGTGTAGTAGGAAAATGGTTTTAATGTTTCTATCAGGGAGATTTCTTCATTTTCCACTCTAAGAGCATGATTCCCTTGTTCCGTGGCCTATATATCACAAGCATGTGACAGATGGCACTAACTGGCCTTGCGTACCGAAGAGAAAGAAATGGAAAAGCACGCTGTTGGGAAATACACAAGACATAACTTGTGTTGCTGATTTTCTAAATCTTCCTTTGGAATTTGTTCCAAACACCAGAAAAACATAAAAATCCACCTCATACGATACATGCTTGATATGTCTCTTTCTGCTGACTTCATAATCTTCTCAAAATCAGTGATTGAGTAAGCAAATCTAGTTATACCTGATACTTTGCAGATAGAGTGTTCACTGCATTTTATTAAGTTATTAGGAGAATGACTGAACACCACATCCACCTCAAGCAGATTGCTCAGTTTTAGTGAAGCCTACAGAGCTGTTAAACTGACAAAGTAGGCAACATAAACCATTCACCTCTTGCAGTTAAATATTATAAAAGCACTTTTCAGGATAATTTAAAGCATCATACTTATTCTCTTAGTCTTCCTTTGAATCACAAGGAAGTAAAATAACTGCTTTGTAGCCACTGAAAGAATTCAACATTCCAGACAAAAGTTTATGACTCCTGCAAATTCCCAAATAGGCATTTCTTCACTTGGTGGAGGAGTAGGTGGAGCAAAAACAGCTACCATAAGAACAGTGATAATGTTGATAGTGAAAAAGTCTCTAACTATAAGCTTCCCAAAAGTGATTCAGAAAGCAATATAGTTAGAGGTTAGTCCCAATGAAAAGGTCACTCAATAATAATTCCAAATGTTTTTATAGCCCTCCAGTTTACTAAAAGTTCATGGATTGAAAAATGAGTGTCTAAAGAGAAAAGCGTCTACCATTCGGTTATGTGATTTCTGAAGATACGTTCTCTTCATAAGGAATACCTGTCTGTAGAGCATGTGTTCTTATGAATTTGAATACATTTGACTTATATTAGCTTTCAAGTGTTTACAGTATCTGTTTTACCTATGTCCCCTGAAGAAGCTAAAGTCAGGCTATAATCTGTTACTTTGAGATAAAACCCTTAAAAAAAAATTGTAATTTTTTTAGAATTTTTGAGTTTAGCACCTTATTACAGACTGATTTTGTCTTGTGTTTTCCCCCTCAAAACAAGCAAGCAAAAAAGCACTGTCTCTACCCTACCCAGCATCTCTCTAGGTTGCCTCCATAACTTTGGAATTATTGACAGTGATCATTTTATATTTTAACTTGGAAAGAAAATAAAAAATTTGAGAAAATTTATGTGACTGACTGGCATTTATAGAATTTAAATGACAGCTGCAAAACTTGTTTATAATTTCTAGAATTATAAATATTTATTACTTACCAATGTTTGCAAAGCAGATATGAACTGCAACTGGTATACACTATTTGAATACAGACAGTGGTCCAGGGAGATGGAATGAGGGACCAATCTGCAGGACCAGCATTCAGATCACCTCTTCTGTTCCATGGGGCTGTTACTCTTGGCTGAATCCCCAAGGGCTGAATGCTCCAAGGGAACTTTGCTGCCTAGTGCAGGTTCTTAATTAATTAATCTCTCCCCAAGAGTCAAGGTACCATGTGGGACATGGGCTCCTGCTTTAGGCCAGGCTGCTGCTGGTGGCTCAGGGAAAGTGTAGAGCTCTCTCACTGCTGCCGTCCTGCCCTGCCTGGCTTTGGCCCGATCTGCTGTCATGGGGTTCGATGCCCACAAGAACCAGTGACGGTGTTTTAGGTAACTGAGGTTCCGTGCCTCAGTTTCCCTGTCTGATCCAAGGGCCGTTAGCATCAAGCAGTTTTTACACAGAGATGAAGATAAGGAGGAAAGAGTGGACTCCTGCCAGCTGCATTCCAAGATTTATTACTCTGCCCCTGGAGGAGCAGGGAGAATTTATCTTGAAGGGAAGCTGGACAGAGAGACCCTTTGCTGCTCTCTGGCTGTTGCTTTTAAGGGGTTACAACTTCGGGGATGGTACAATATAATTATCCAATCAGGAATTGATGACACATGACATGAAACCAATAGGAACATCTCAGGTGAGGTACAAAATTAAACTGGCTAGTAACAATACAGCTGGAGGGAATTTCTAACCACGCAGGCCTGCCACAGGGCCTGAGGTGGTGTGATGGATAGGCGAGGAGTAGATGTAGCTGTGCTGCAGACCCTTCTTTGGATCCACCCTCAGGGAGAGAATCCTGTGAAGGGAAATCAACCCATCCAGAGCTGTTTACCCCGAACATGGGCTGCACCACAGCAACAGGCTCCCCATGGGGCAGCCAGGGCAGCCCCCACCCCACGGCCAGGAGAGGCTGTGGTGTGGGAATGAACCCCTCAGGCTTCACTGAAATGGGGTCCTGGACCGTGGGAAGGCTGAGGGGAGGCCCTAGGAAAGGCCAGGCAGGGACAGGCAGGGCTGTTGTTGCCCTCAAGGACATTGATACAGGCATTTCTGAACGGCATTGTTGGATCTAGGCAACTTTGGCTTATATTTTAGGCATTTAGAGAGCATTTCAGATTTTGTTTATGCCCTCATTATGCCTTACTTTCTCAAAGGGGGTCTGATGCTTCTTCTAAATTACAGCCAGTAGCTGCATGGACAGAGATAAAAGATATAGGGTGGCTTGTGGGTTGTGCTATTTGCATTCAGAACAAACACTTGTGGACACAGCTAAAACAGCCTTTATCTCTTACCACCCACATAAGTAGCTCTCAGATAGAGATTGATTTTTATGCTGAATGACATTTGAAATCCAGCATGCTAATAAAAATATAGACAGAAACCATAAGCATGATTAAACAGAATCTAATACACTTCACTCCACTGCAGCAGCTGCCCGGCACATTTATCACAGAAGGACAGACTCCAGGCCAGCCTCAGACACTTCGCAGCACTAGAAGCACTAAGAGCCCAAATGTGTTAGATAACCTTTAGAAAGTGTGGTTGAATAGGGCACACTGCTAGATTTTTTTAAAATTCTTATCATTTTTAATCAGAACAATAAACAGCTAGTTTTTATTGCCATTTCAATATGTATTGTTTTAAGAATGCACTGTTTATATGTGCCTACATATTCCTCTTTCTGTGTTTTGGTCTTCCAAAAATATAATTACCAATATCATTACTGCCAACTGTTAATACTTGGGAGAAAATATCAAGGACTTATTCTCCCTATAGAATTATTTTAAAAAGCACCATAATATCTACTTAAACAGGTAGAAAATTAACATGTGCAAATTTCTTTGCAGATCACGCAGTTTATCCAGTTCAAAGCAATGGCTTACATGCATTTAGTGAAAATATTTGCTCCTCCTCCTTTTAAGACATAAGTTTAGATATATCTTTCAAAACTGAATAAAATAAAATTTCAGTTATGGTAGCTCTGTCAAAGAAAGAATTGGGTTTAATATCTCTTTAAGTAAACAAAAATCAAACAGTTCCAAAACCTACTAGCTAAAACAAACAGTTAAATGCCAGGGGGAAAAAAAATACCTTTACAATTCCTTAATCTTTTACAGTGAATTATATGCATTTGAACTCTATTCCCTGACTGATACTTTCACTTAAATATGTGACAGACAGAAGCTGGAAAATGTGCTATAAAGGGAAAGCATTGATTTGTGGTTGTTCGGCGCTAATGGCTTCCTAGGGACTAATAAAATAAGTTAGAGTCTAATAAAATGACTGATTTTTCATTCAGGATAACAATGAACCTTAGCCACCAAGTCAAGCCAGACTCATTATTCTAAATGACAATCCAAAAAGGCAAAGCAGAAGATACATCTTACCTCAACCCAACATATTATTATACAAGGACATATAAATTCCTTGATCCAAAGAAGAAATTTTAATTTGGCATAGCAGTGACATAGTTGATACATGCTCCCTTCCGGCTACTTATCCCACAGTGGGTACACCTAAAATTTACAGAGAAGCTTTGGAAAAGATGTTGATAATGTAACCCTAGAGAAGTTAAGAAATTTAAGAGTGTTTCCACCTCTCATGAAAACAGTGGCACCCAGTCAGATCAAATATATATATCTTGTTCATTCTCCTACATCAAACAATGAACATAAGGAAAGAGTAAGAGCAGGCAAGACAACAGGCTAACCTCCAGCACTAGTCTAACCTTTGTGATTTTCTGAGCCGGATAAATCTGTGTCATTAGAAACCATCAATGGATTTGTTTTCCAAGATTATGCAGTCTTTCCTTGAACCCATAAAAACCTCTGGCAATGATAATATGCAACCAAATTTGTAGTTTTGCTATGAAACAATTGAAGAACTTGCTCCTTCTAAACCTGGTGCCTACTGCTTTCCTCTGATACCTCAAACTTCTTGTACTGGTGTAGAAAGAGAATCTAATCTTGCACATTTTATTCATAATACTGTGAATTTACAGACCATTAGTGCAACAGTTCTTAATCATTCCCTTTCTAGATTGAAGAGTCCTACTATGCTCAATCTTTAACCATGTATCTGCTGCTCTATAATCATCCTTTTTTTGCCTATGTTGGGGCTCCAACATTGTATACAGTATTAGTCATATGGATGAATGATGGACTGAGACAATGCCATAAGTATGTTCTCTGTTTGTCTTTGATTTTTCCATTACTTGGTACCTGGTTTGTTTTTTGACCACTGCTAAGCCTGAGATGTTTATTATGGAGATATCTATCATAAGAGGTCTAATGTTCTAAATGATCAAATCACTTCACTTTTACCAAAAATATTCATGAAAGAAAATATTTACAGATTTAAGGACAGGATTCTTCAGCTTTAGTCACAACCATAACCAGCCATGTAAGGACTTGGATTTCAAATACCTAAGAAAATAATGTTTTAAAGAGACAATTTTAAAGATATTAGTAAATATTTCATTTAATTTCAGCATACAGTATACTATTTTTTGAAATGTAATAAATTTTACAAAGAGAAGCTGACACTCAGCAAACCAAAGGTCTTCCAGAAATAGATTTCAGGAATTGCAAAGCATGATACCTTCAAAACAGATTAATTCTAGAAAAACCAGAGGCAATAGAATTTTGACTTTTCAAGCCTCAGAGTTCTGCACAACCCTTTGGTTACTTCTTTACTATGTTTATTCCCAGAACTGTTACTCATTGCACAATTCTGTTTTATCTATTTACAGTTTTATGGACATTGGGGGTTTTTTTGGTTTGGTTTTTCTTTTAAAGCAAGGATGTATTTTAAAGCAAGAACAGATTCATCAATATTATATGAAGTAATGTTTTGTAATAAATTAATTAAAACTGTGAGATATTAAATAGTATTAGAAATTGCTTGTAAATAGTAAAAATATCAGCTTGGTTGAAACTTAATCTGATAATCTTATCCAAACCATTCTTTCTATTATTTTCACTAAAAGACATTTTCTTGAGTCAAATTTATATCTATTGTGAAAATTTTCAGCCGTTTTAAAAGGAAACAAGTAAAAGGAACAGAGAACTTACATGGTAAAGACATCAATAACATCTCCTGCAGATCTTGTCATCTCAAAGTAGGTTTGCAGAATGTTGACGGTTCCTGAAAGTGCTTCATGTCCGCAGCCACAGAACAGTGCAACTCCAGCGTAGAGCAGGATGGTAGCAATCAAAGAGGCGTAGGGAATACCTCCCAGGCATTTGATGCAACACTCGAAGCATCCTATAAGAAAGAAAAAAAAAAAAAAAAAGGTTATATGTTAATAAAATATGACAAAAACCCAAGAATGTTTTATTCTTGAGAAACACTTCTGAAAACTAAAGACTGCAGGCCAATGAGAGTTTAGGTCAAGTGTAACAACCCAGACTGTCATAAAACCTGTGAAAGGTTAATCCAGCTTCTGAGTTTTCTCAGTTGCTATTTGACCTGTTAAATGTAGACATGCCATCTGATTAACATGAAAGGTTAAACAGACAGTTCCTTGTAGAACTTCATGTTTTTATTCAGAGCAGGTTACAATGTCAGTCCTAGGTTATACCTATATTCACAATTCCTGCTGGTCACCCATCACATTGCTGAGGAGGAGTCTTAATAACAGGAAAACCACCCCAAAAAAAGGGATATTCAGTCCAATTGCTTCTATCATCATAGGTTTATTCCAAGTTTTTGGATGTTCACTTCTGGCAACAGAGCTGCTCCTGCCCACAGCACCAATTTGTTGTGCATCACTCAAATACCTCACAATAATAAATAAAGACATCCACCAAAGAGCACAGAATTGGAAAAAAAATATAGTTGAGTTTTCTCTCAATATATTTTACTTGTGTGATGTTTCTTAAGAGAAAGCAAATAGCTCTTGAGTTATTAAAGGCCAACCTTTGGTCCAGCCTTTACAATGTCTACAACAATGCCCAGCTCCACAGCAAAACATTTCTTTGGCAAGCATGCTCAAGTTTCTGGCACTACCCTGCCTAGTTTCATGAATGCAGCATCTCTGACTCTTCCAAATCTTATCAATCCCATAAGAACTCCTACACCCTGCGGGACCCTTCTTATTACCTTCTGAAGGGACAGAGAAGGTGGGAATCACTGTCTGAGAGAAGACAAACAGGCACTGACTCAGTAATCAGAAATCTTATTTTTATCTAACCACTACCAGTTTATAGTAAAAAGGACCTGGATAGAAAACAAAGTGAGGCATATAGATTTTAAATACTTATACAGACAATGACCAATTAAAAATTACATGTAAGATGTTCAAAAGGTATGATTCAATATATTTAAACTTGTTCCAAAGGCTTTATGCTATGCTGAATCATAGGAGTACCAGAGATATATAAAAAGAAAAAAGCCATTCTTTAAAGACAGTATGTCTACTTTCATTATGTCTAAATCTCAAATGTAGCTTCTTTATATAATTTCATATTTTGTCCTTTAATTTAGTATGTTTGTATTTCCTTTAGCCTAGATAAGCATAATAATTTCCTCTGCCCTTTCAAACCTTCATTTACTGCTTTTAATGAACAAATATTTAATAGTCATATCTATATGTTTATATATGTTTAGGAGCTATTTATCTACAAGATTCTCTAAAGAGAACAGTTTAAGCCATTTTCAAATATGTACACATTTTACCCAAATAGAAACCCCTTGCTATTTTATAAATATAAAAATACTACAGAAGGCAGTATTTGAATGGCTGGATAGTTCCTGGTGGAAACATATAGTAAGCTAAGCTTTGAATATATTACATATATAAAATACAAAAAAAATACCCAACTACGTATGCTAGTTGTATAAAAATAGAAAGAAAGTTATAGCTTTAGACTACTTTTGTTTAAGGACAACTTACCATATCAGAGCCAACTCTGAAATACCAAAGGAAATCCATACATTTAAACAACTGCCAAAGTCGTGCTGAGTAACATGTTGTACAAGTCACCCACCTCCAGCAGCCACCATACACCTCCCATGATTTTTGGTAAGAGCATTTCATTTTCTCCCCTCTCTCAGCCCATAGAGTACTGGGTGAAGAACATATTGTCCTTGCAATTCATGTCATTCTACTGCACTGGCAGCAGGCAGCAGCACAAGGCTTTGCACGTCCAGTGATCACTTAGTGTCTTTCTTCAGTGATAGATTATGGGGGTTTTATACCCAGGGACTCTGTGGGCTTTTCATCAGTGCAAGATCTTAGGAACAGACCAGGCAAATGTGTAAATGCTTTTGGAGTAAAGAATTCTGCATGCAGATAACTGCAGGAATCTCTTAAAATCCCTTTGGTCCTTTTTTCTAAGATTACCCTTAATAATAACTGTGATTAACTCTTCAGTGTTTAAAAGCCTACACAAATACCAGAAAAAGTCATTCACTGGAAAATCTACTGTCTAAAAGGCAAAAATCCTAACAAATATCTATTAAAAGTAAATGCATTGAACAAGAACTATGGGACAATACATAATTACCTGATATCAGAGGTTATCACAAAATGCCCATTGCCATTTTCAGCACAGAATAACAGCACAAAAAGCCCAGAAAACTAGTACCACTGTACATCTATCAGCATTATAAGAGAAAGTAAAAAAGAGGGAGAGAGATGACAATAGAGTAATAACAGGAATGATGTATGAGGGCTTGTAAAGTCACAGATGAAAAAACAAGGTAGACCTAAATACGGACTTTAGGGAGTGTTTCTTAATATTGCAATAGCTTCAGGCAGGGAAGAGGAAGAGAGATTTTGTAAAGATTTCTTTTTCCCCTTTTAAGAAAGGTGAAGTGGAAGAGAGAAAGTTGTATGCATTGCTGTCTGGGAACAGCTGGCTGTGCATTACTTCCTGAAGCTGCTTCACCTCACTCCATAGGTCTAGTGAGAGCTGAGCACACACTCAGAAGCCACAAGTTAAGATGCCATCAAAACCCACAGCCAGTAATAGTATTAGAGCTTTATTATAATGGAACAGTGTAAAAGTACAGTAAAATAGCATAACAAAGTAAAAATAGTATAAATTATAGATGTAATAATGTACAATCCAAGGAAAAATTTAATCAAAAATAAATCACATTTTTTCCCCCAATTGCTCTAAAATTTGTAAAATAACAGAAACAGATTTATAGTTTGTGAAAAAGTGCTTCTATTAATCTCTTTCATTAAAACCGTTCACGTTTATAAGCCTTTGAGGGAAGCTTCTAATAGTGGTATATTTAATTAATTCAAGATCTTTTCATTCATAAAAACATACTGAGGAAAGATTGATTCAACCATGTGAAATGTTCAAATAATCATATATTCTCAAAGCCTTGCTCATTTATTTAGCTCTTCCATAGCCCTACTACCTTTCTCATTGCTTACTTCATGAGTAGCTCGTAGAGTTCTCAGCATTATCAAATCAACTCAAAACTAAAGAAAACCAGCGAACAAGCACTAAAATTTTAAAATTAATGTCACACATCATTCATACACCACACAAGGTAATGTGCTACAGGTGATATCTGCTCCAATTCTTTTCTTTGAGTTGTTCAGAATGTGAAAATGGCTGTTTAATAACAGAACAATAGAAATGCTATTTTAACTTGCACAGTGATATTGAATCACCAGTGCAGAATGTGACTCAGCTGTGCGATGTGTGTGTATGTCTGTGTGAGACAGGCAGTCATTCACCTCTCCAAACACCATCTTCATAAGGCAGTTAAAACATACAGTCACAGAAATAATTACTAGGAAAGATGAAAAAGATTGTATGCTCCTTTGATGTTTGTTTTCATCTTCAAATACAGTGTTCAGTACTTTTCAAACTGTTCACTCTGCACAATAAGCTTGTGCTATATAAGTCAGCATCTACTGTTCTTATTTTGCTTATGTGTACCAATATTTTTCCCTCAAGCAAAAATCCAAACCTTCTGGATGTGTCTTTACAAAAACTGTAGGAAATAATCAAAAACACTCCTTTTTTGTAGCTTTCTACTCAAAAATCTGTACTTTTCTTTTTCTCTATATTTTATTAAAATGATTTCATAGAGAAAATTTAATCATTAAATACACAGAAGATGACAAGACAAGAAATTTCATTTTATATGGATAAAATAAAACTCCAAATACTGGCTATATTCAACTATCAAAATGCAGCATATCAATATTGCTTTACATACATCCACTTTCCAGTCAACAAACATCTCATAGATAACTACCTCTTTGTTTCTCTTAGTAAAATTATTACTGTCTAAATTAGAAATATTCTTGATATAGATATCTAAACTTCCTTATAAAGGAAAATCTGTGCAAATGTCTTCTAGTTTCTAGGTTTTGGTTACAAATTTTCTAATATATCTCCAAGTGCGCCAGCCAAAGCTGACCTTCTGTTTATACAATCTCTACATTAGGAAGGCAAAAGATTCAGAAATTGAGCAAAAGAAAAAATTTTCCCTGTGACTTACATCTAATTATGCACACAAATTACATCACCACAATAATTTCTCTGTTTGGGTGTTAACGATATGTGAATTCTCTCTTCAATGTAGATCAGGACATACAACTAGCAAATAAAATACTCAATCCATTTCTTATCAGTATATTTAAAAGAAAAAAAATATTCAGGACTTACATCTCTTGCCATTTCTTTCTGTGAAAGTGAAGTTTAAATGGATGATATCAGAACCAGTTTCAGAATGCAGTCATGCTACTGTTTTTTACATAAATGGTTAATAAACCATTTATTCACCTCTGTTCATCAGAGATATTAACATGAAGAAAATCAACATTAAACATAGAGAAGAGAGAAGGATATTCTGGGTTTGTTTTTTTTCATCCTTTCCAACTCATTTTCAGCTGGAACATCTAAGATGGTTAATCAGAGACAACTACATGTCCAAAGCACTACTGATTAATCACAGATAATTACATCTCCAATGGGAACAAGTACCTCTGATGAACATACAACATTTTAATAACATTTTTTCTTCAATTATTTTTCCTATAGAATTTTCTATCTAATATTAGGAGACAGGACAGCAGAGTCCAAGTAAAATGCCAGAGAGCTACATAAACTTGAAATGGAAAACAAAATAACAATGTCTTCTGTGTCTTCCATGCCTGGCTAGGCATGCATTTTCTTCATCTCTAAATTTGTACCACTTGTCACACAGCTTTCATGGCCAATCAACTCATATACAGTTTCACAGCCGCATCATGAAACATGCAGATTTACTTCTGAATTCTATTAAGCTAGACTTAACCTCAAGAAGTCAAGCTACTGTTATGCAATATTTTAATTGATAAATACAGCCATCAAAATGCATTGCACTGAACAAAAAGCAGCACTTTCTACTTATATGTAGTACCCTCAAATTGTTCAACATGTGGCATGGCTTCCTGATCTGAAACTGGTCTCCAGGACATCACAGTACAGCAGCAGGTAGAAGCAATCCAGCTCCCTCAATACTATCCCAAGGACAGAAAAAAGACAAGACATTCACAATGTGGTTTTACAAAGCTGCAAATGAGGTGAAGCAACGTTTGGGAATGAATCATCAAAGATCATCCCTGTACTTTGATTTGGAAAACCTGCTCAAGAAGTGCTGCATACACAATCCCATGTGATTGACCTCTGTGCTCATTCATGGAATACACCCCCACTCTGCTCTCACCCTCCACCGTTATACAAGACCTGCTGGAAATTAGAAGAAAACTACATCAAATGCTAACGACTAAAGCTGTTTCTTGTCCTTGTTCAGAAGATGACTTCTCATTTAAATTAACCTTCAATAAGAATCCTTACAATTAGGGAATTACCTATCAAGCAACAAAAATTAATTTCACCACAAAATTAATTCTGAGTTCCTGACTACTAAGACTACAGTGGAAAAGTAAATTAGACCATTTTCTGATTGAAGTTATAAGCAACATGATATGTAGAAAAACAAGAATAATGCCCCAACAAACACAAAAGCATTTTAGGAAATAAGCAACTAATTGTATGAAAATAAAAAAACCAAATATGCAGGTATCCCTTTACACATTAAATTATGTATTATTACTGGATCTACTTTGACTTTTTTTCTCCACAGCATGACTGGATATTAGCTAATCAGATATCAGCTAATACTGAAAATCAAAATTTTAGTCCTTAGGCTTTTACAGTCATTCTGCAGTTAATATTTGCATCAATTACTGCACTCAACATGCAACCAAGGCTAAGAGGAATCATAGACTTTTTCTTATTTTGATGCAAAATTTCTCAAACTAAATTGAAATATGTAAGACTGTGCATTCACAAAATCACTGTAATGTACGTTTGCTCATAAGAATCCCAATGGCCAAGATGACAGCTTTAAGTAGTGGAGATATAGTCTGGTTATTGTGGACCTTGGAAGCAGCTCCTACAAACCCATCCTTTCACCAGATCACTGTGCTTATATTACCTTGCATTGAAAAAAAAAAATCCCAGAAACCACCTTTGTGGACTGGTTAGGATAACATTTTTGCCCAGGGAATTTTATGAAGGATAAACATCTGCAATCTGCAACCAGAAGCTGCTCTGTAACATCTCACACAATTCCTCCTTTAACAAAAAAGGAACAAAATATTTACCTTCACTACATCCATTCCCAACTGACTGTGCTCTGATTCTCTAACTTAGAGAAATGTTCAGTCATCAAAAGAATATGGTTTCAGATATTTGAATTATACTAGCACTATCTCACCATGGAAATATCAAGTCTCCACACAGATATCCCCAATGGCCCCAGGCCAACAACAAAAATGATAATTTTGAAGCATAAAAATCTACATTTTTCCATCCTATTTGCTACTACATTTTATCTATCAGTGGATACAAAGGACTTTTACCAATAAAATCCTTAAAAGAGATTTCAAAACAAAAAAGAAAAATTACATACTTATAATAAAGTGGTCTGAACATGCAGCCTTAAGAGGCTGCACAAACTGAATATGTTTGTGAGGAATTCTTTAGTGACAAAAAATTCACATTTTTATTGCCAGCTTTAAGCGCTGATGTTTTCTTATGTGGCTAAATGCTGAAATAGTTGAAATTGAAGCAATAAAGGTGAAATATTTCATCCTTCAGCGTATTTAGAAATGCAGAAAATATTTGGAATCGTTTTTGTAGTCATTAAAGCAAAAGGAATAGAGTGGTCACAGTCTGAAGGAAAATAACTGAGTTCACCTCAGTTCTATTTACCATTTTTTTCCCAGTGGATTCACAGAAATAAAACTGAAATAGTCAACTGCTTATTTACTCTATGCTATATCAATACAAGATTGCTCAGTTCTTGTACTAGGAAAATACATTGTTGTAAAAAGCTCTTTTCTAAATTGAATTTAATTCTTTGAGAAATTTTAGTTAGAGATTTTAGAATTCTAATACCAGCCTAGGTCAGTAGTCCAGAGTAAATTCAAGGGTTTCATGGAATGCAAGGCGTTTTTTAAGTCTGTTAAAGTTTCTTGTAGCAGAACAATATTTTTTTTAGTAAACTGTGCAGCAATTTTTTTTTCAAAAAGAAAATTACTAAGACCTTCAAAGACTTAATTTACAAATTCATTTATGAATAACTTTTTTATTCTTAGTGCATATGCAAATTTTAAAGTTCTTTCTTTCATGGTTATTTTCATTTGAAATATGGGGATCTGGAGATTACATGGCATTTTAATAAAATACAGTACATTACACAAAAGCCCTCCCTCTTTTTCTCATACGTATGGTGTCTTGATCTGAGGAACAGATAACAATCAAACCTGAACAGGAGTAATAGAATTAGTACATTTTTGTACACTACTTAAAATTAGGTATCATTTTATCCAGAGCTGTCCCTTGTTCTTGTTTTCCCTTGTTCCTTGTTAAGCAGTCCATACTCCAGTTCAAATTGCAATGTTTAAAAAACTGCACTCACTATAGAAAAAAGGGAATTCAGCAAACTCACTCATAATCATGGTACCTCCTACATAAGAAAAATAACTTAGATTTGCATTTTCATCATATGCTTTGAACGCTTTTCTTCACTTATATTAATGGCAATTAAATCTTAAATGGCTTGCTCATATAGACACCAAATAATTCATTGTATTAATGTAGAGTTGGAGTAAAATGAAAAAAGGTACTTAGCCAATGAGAAGAAATATTGTTTCAAGAAGCCTTCATCAATAACACTGAGCTATTCAAACAACTACGTTTAGCAAATCCACCTGGCAGAGAGATCTATAATTTCTGTGTTACCATCAACTGATACAAGAAACTTGCAAAGCCAAATTAAAAATGTATTTTATATTTGAGCTAAATTTTATTAAAAATGAGTTCACAGCTAAGTTTAAAGACACAGCTAACACAAAGAAATATTATTTTAATTTTCATTGAAGTCCAAAGCATGGAAACAAACAGCAAAGAAGAAGAGATCCCCTCTTTCTCCTAGTTTAGGAGTCACATGTATGTAATCCCAAGATACCAAACACGTTTCTCTTGTTCCATCCATCTTAACTGCTCTGAAATCTGGAGGAAAAGAATCCCCAAACAGACTATCTATCTGAATAACTGAAACACAATTTAGGATAGTTGAATATGGACAAACATACGTATATATTTATATACACACATACAAAAATCCATTTTCCATCACGCTGGATTGTACTCTTTTATCAATAATCAAATATATTGTTGAATTCCTCTGTTGCACCAAAGTATTCTGCCAAAATATTTGCTGAACTTGAGTAACTTTCTAATGAATTATGAGAATCACTAGATATCACACATCAATAAAAGAGCTCTGTGAAGCAATATCCTGATTAGGACCTTTTGGCAAAATGCAGATCCAACCTGCAGTGACAGGAGAGAAACAGTGGTTTGGCAATAAACTCTCATCATGAGTCATGATCAAAGGTTTAGATTTCATGTAGTGAAGTGATTCATGTACATTCCAAGCTTTAGCAGAAACTGCACAACATCCTGAAGAGCTATTCTGTATTTCTTTCCTACTCCAGAACTTTCAACAACAAAGGAAAGCTACCTTGGACTGACTGGAAATAATTTTTTAAAGCAAAATGCCTCGTTTGCTTTGCCAGTCAGAGAGGAAAATAACTTTTCGTCACTCTAGGTTTGTTGGGTTTTTTTTTCTCTTTGGTGGATGGGTAAATGATCACCCTGCATGCTGTATGCTTCCTTTAAGGTATCAGTGCTACCTCTCCCAGCCCTGTCAATTGTAATTCTAACAAAGAACTAATTTAAGCAAAAGCTCCTTGCTGCACACCTCACAGCTTGTCAAAGAAATTGGCTCAGTTACTATTTAGGTACCTACATGAGGCTTCATTTAATAAGGTATTGAGCATGTGCTTGGCTGAAAACATGTGGCTTGTCCAATTGACTTAAAATCAAATTAACACCCTAACTTCAATAAAATATACAGAATGTGAGGTAGATATCCAGAACTAGATGACATTACACCAGTAGATATGACACCTTCATTGCACCACACTCATACAAAAGTTACATACAAGATATTTATAAATGTCCATGCTGGTTTTGTTTATCTGTGCCCAAGAGATTAATGCCTCTGGTGAGAGAGAAACACATTATTAAGAGAAAACACTGAAAAGAGATCCATAACATGCTTGAGAAGATCTATTTTATCAGTATTATTATTGCAAATGCAAATTTTCCAGAAAAAAGTATCAATTAATATAATTTAATTATATACATGCAAAAACTTATACATTCACACCTTGGAAAGAAACTACAAACAGAAATGAATAGTCATATTTGGGACATTGATGATTACGACAATGTACAGAAAACTGTTCTGATTAGCTGTTATAGAGTCTTCAGTACATTAAGTTCATTGCTGTTTAATGAGACAGATCTCAATCTAGCAGTTAATAAGTATTAAAGTTACTGACACAGAGCAGTCATTGCCTGAAATACAAATCATTCAGGCATAACATAGTCAATCTTTATAATCTTAAAAAAACTTTCTGGCTGATTTAACACAGACAACATTTGTCAGCTTCAAAGTCACTCTAAAGCTAAAGGGACAGGAATAAAACAAACTAGCTTCACAAATGTGATACAAATAATGAAGAAGTGGGTCAGTTAATTCAAAGAGTTTGCCCATTATGTGCACTTTATACATCATACATCTAAGATTTGTACATTAAATAAATTAACAATTTATTATTGTTAATAAATAGGTTATAAACATATTATGAATAGTGCATAGATGGTGATTAAAAAATTATAAATTGTTATGGTTTGATCCAATTGAAAACAATAATAATTTCTAACACTAATCCTATGCAACACCTACTACTCTAATTATAAAGTGAATGACAATGCCATGGATCATAAAACTAGAAAATAAGTATCATTTTCATCTCTTTCATCTGGAGTTCATAGAAACAATCTCTCAATTCTTTTCCTTAGATTTGAACAGAACTATTTCTCCCAAATGAAAAACTACTATGGAAGTATGTACTGAAATATAATTGCGCTATGTTTTTTTCCTCATTCACAAATAGACTGAGTTATACTAGGCTTTTAGCTACATTTTTTTTTTTTTTTGTGCATTATTCAAAACTTGAAAAGTCAGAAAACATTGCTTCATGAATTTTCTGTGCACTCATCTGTTTAAATGGAATGTTCTACAAACCTCTTACATATTTAGTAGGTATTTGTGGGTTTTGCACATCTTCATTTTGGAGAAGGTAGCATCCTCCTGTTTTTCAGGTGGTGGAACAAATGAATGAATGTTATTTGCCAAGTGACTTTTCAGCTTGGTAATCAGAATAAAATTAATATGATTTCTCAAAATGCTTACATTTATATAGCTCTTTATATAATCAAAGCACACTTTGCTGTTTTAATTTTCCAGTGCTCTGTGTTTAAAACTCAAAACTAATAAAAATACAATTAGAGGTAAGATGTGAATACTTGGATCTCAGGAAATTTTCCATCAGCAGTGCAGGGCATAGTGGTCAAAAGCATATGAATAAAATACCAAATACTCAGCTTCCTTAAATGATCTTTTTCACCTTACAAATCTTTTCACTGCTGAAGAGAATAGGGTGTGTATATATATCGTACAGCTGTTAGCTGAAAGCAGTGGATTTCTAGAATTCAATAGGCCTGGACTTTTTGATATGGTATCAATTAATACTTTCATTTAATTGGAATTTTATAGACCTTTCTCTTTATTCTACCTCATATGCAATTTCTGAGTCTCATATCCTCATGTTTTACATCACTTTTGTCTCAAAAGCCTCTCTTTGCCCCGTTACCCTTCAGGCTGTCTTAATCTTGGCTACTCCTATGCCCTTGAACACCTATATTTGCCTGAGAAACAACCAGAGCTGATAATCTTGCTAGTTCTCTTCAAAGCTGGGAGACAGAAAGCTCATCTGCTCTGGGGAATGAGCAGCAGGAACACAGCATTGCTTCCCTCTTCTCTCCCCATCCTTGTTCACCTCCCCTCTCCAAGGCATTGAGCTATTCCTCAATGAAACAGACATGCACAGGTTGTCATGTTTACTATCCAAAACAGTAGAATAACTTCAACTAAAGCAGTAGAAAAAGGAATTATAAAAAGATTCCATGTGAAGTTTTGAATATGCTGAATATTTCTATCTGGAAAGAAACCCATAATCTTTTTATACAGCATTATATGACTGTCACTTTTACACCCCAGAAAGGAAAAAAAAAAAAAAAAGAAATAGACCATGATGGGGCAGATAGCTGTTATCCTTCAGGACATGACCAAGACTGCTCTGTGAAACTAATTAATGCCATTGTACTTTTTTTTTTTTAAAGTGAATACATATAACACATTAAAACACTCTAGTAGTACTTTTTTATATATTAATTAACAGCTTCATCTCATTTAAATACAAACCAAAGTATCTATCAATAAGCAGGTTTGCAGACATAAGTAAAACACCAACATAAGTATTTGTTAATGAAATTAGAATAAACAGTCTACAAGTGTCCTTTAACCAGTGCAAATTTACACTTTTTTTTTTTATAGATAATAACTTTAAAGATTAAGCAAAGTCTCTGTAGACCAATATGTTACACAATTTCTCAAGTCTACAACTAAAAATCTTAGTGATATAAAACTGAAGATTTTTAATTGGAACGGAGCCATCAAGTTTCATTCCACCAAGATCTCAGATTAAGTTACGTATTTCTTGTGAATAGAAGCATCTGCAACCAACTTCAACTGGCTTCAAAAAGCCCATATAAATAAAACCTAAGCTGTCTCCCACTTAAGTTAAACAGCCTTTATTACTGACTCCTGCAGGAACAGAAAACTCAACAAGTATTCAATGTAAAAACAAGTTTTAAAGTAAAAAAATTAATAGCTGTATTGAGGAAAATGGCTCTCAACCAAACAGATTAGGATCTAGTGCAAGATCAATCTGCATTAAACACGTATTTCATTTTCACTCTCTATGTAGAGTGGAAAAAGCATTTATACTTGTATATTAAAATACTAAAAGACATTTAAAATAATATATGGGACACAGAAAAGAAAATTCCATTTCAAGAACAGACTCTGAAATCATATCTCATATTAACCTAACTCACCTGCGGCTTTGCCAAGAAAGACTACTTTCTTGTTTCACAAATCATTTGTAAGATTCTTACATACAATTTTTTTTTTCCTCACAGAAATTTAAGGTTAGGGAACTACTTTTAAGACAGGCACGTGAAATCAAGAAAAGATCTGTGAAAGACAAAAGGCAATAGAAAATGGGAAACATGCTAAAAAATAAAAGTAGAATTGCCATATAACATTTTTATCCTAATAGTGGCAGACAACTACTAACCATTTTTTAATCATTGGTTATGAGACCATGCGGGGCCAACTTAATCCTTACATGAAATTTCATTAAGACTAACTTGGAATTCGAGGGTTTTTTTAAATTTCTTTAGAAAAAAAATCAATTTCAAATAATGCAGAATGAATCCTATCTACATGTGATTTGCACAAAATATAAAACTACAAGACTGCATGAAATTCAGCAGTACACTGACAGCTTGAATAGAGATAGGTTCACCTCTACCTCTAGGTATAAATAGAATCTGATATTTATATACCAGCTGAACCTTCCTATGCCTTTACTTAAATTTAAAATGGGAAATGCCTTCAGTCATTGAGTACAGTTTATGTTGGCTTCAGATTGTTTTATTATTACAAATTTTATTCTTCCTAAATTCCAAATACTAAGGAAAAGAAAAGATTTTACATGAAACAGAAAAAGACATGGCAATCCTGAGATAAGAAAGCACTGTCCAGCAGTCATGATCCATGAAAACTGGCTCTCATTTCTCATGCATCTCCTTTTCTGCTGGCTTGTTCTACAGCTGGAGATCTCTGCAGTTTTTCACAGCTACACCACTGTGATGGGATGTTTGCTAATCTCACATTTCACAGCCAGAAATATCTACCTTCCAGTAAATTATTTCACTGAAGCAGTTCCAGAGAGAGAAACCAAACAAAACAGAGCAAAAATCAAGAAGACCATATATCATATTTGGATTAAAAACCATAGCTATAATAAAACAAGTTCAAAAGAATATTTCACAGAAGTATTAGGACTTTGGCAGTGAAAACAAAGTCTTTCAAATAATATTTTTAGAATGTAATATTTATATTGGATTTTCCTTATTGAAAAGATGTGTAGTTATTTTATTATGGTTAAACAGAAAACTTTCAGGTAGTGTGTTTGTCTTTGAGACACAAATGATTTTTCTCATATGCTCAAAAGGTTTGAGCTTAAAAGCTTTCTAATGTAAAATATGTAAGATATGTAAGATACGTAAGATACGTAAGATATTCTAATATAATGTAATATATGTAATATATAAAATATCTTATGAAATTTGCTGGTGATTTAAAGCAAGATCACTCTAGAAAGGAAACAACGGATATTTTTGGAACACAGTTGTTATTACTATACAAATAAAAGACATTTGTCCCTTTTACAGAAGTGATTTTTTACCTAAGATTGCTGTTATAAATCCTGTGTCGACTGTGGTTACCTTTGATGAATATTAAATTTGTTTTCATATTATTATCTTCAATTTAGAAGTCTACTTACTCATTCAATAAACAGGAACAAAATAACATTAACACCTGCTTGATAAAGCAGTTTAACATTATGTCTATTAAAAAACCCTTTTTTAGAGAAAATGAAAACATAAATTTTTTACACCAAAATTAAAGTCACAATTTGAGTAAACCACTATTTCTTTAAATTTGAAACTGTCAAAATTAATCCACTGTAGCCTTTCTGTACTAATTTAATTAGGTTAGAACATCTATCTCCAGAAGTAAGCCATTTAGCATTAAAAAAGGTCACAGTCTCAGGAAGTCTTATTGAGCTCCTATACAGTCTCTTCATTGTAACACTATGCTAAGAGCAATATATTTCACTCCTGGGAAATAAAAAAAATAGAGAAGTGAAAAGGTCAACAGACAGAAAGGTTTGAGACAAAAAAAAAAAAAAAGGAAAAAAAATAAAACAAACACATTTGAAGAAAATAATTTGCTAATGAATTTGCTAATGTAGAAGATATGGATCTATGTGTATCCATACCACACTTATGTATAAGTATATATACAACTTAATTTAGGTTAAACTCTAGGTTTTTTTTAAAAACAATTGGA
The DNA here is from genome assembly GCA_013400915.1 of Pardalotus punctatus. NCBI lineage: Eukaryota > Metazoa > Chordata > Aves > Passeriformes > Pardalotidae > Pardalotus > Pardalotus punctatus. The sequence continues at coordinate 449,313 of VZTX01008513.1, read as the reverse complement.
GAATATGTCTTTTCTACTGTATCAATTTTTATGTCCATGGCAATTATGTCTAGGCCATTCTGTCTGGGATTTCTAGTAAGCTTTACAATGCCATTATTCCAGGCCCACACCTTCTACCTACATTTACATGGGAAACTCATCACTCACTACGAGAACAAAGCTGTGTAATATTCAACAGCTGCTACAGTGTGATAACAGGCCACAGTCACAGTACCAACAATGGGAACATAGACAAAAATTTTAAAAGGGAAGAATCAGACTCTTTGTGATCTAATATCATCCATACAAATACCATCCATATAATCTAATACCATCCCTCCAGGCACGTAGACAATTAATTTATTTTGACTGCCACTACACTTCGTTTTGTGGTAGGGAAGAAGCTGCACAGAGCTATGCAGCCAGGCAAGAGTTTTGACTACCTTAACACGTATTTTGAGTAATGCTTTTACCCACTTGCCCTAAATATTCCAGAAAATGTTCCTTTAAACCAATCTGTTGGAAGCAAAATTATGATTTTCATAGATTTTTTAAATTTTGAGGGCTTTATTTGTTTTTAAACTGTTTTGGCATTTTCAAATGAATGTGCACATTTAAACTATCTTTCTTTATCTGTTTTTATATTCAAGATTTTAAGAAAGATAAAATTAAAATACACACACAGCTTTTTGTAAAGCCAAGTAATTTCTCTGAACAAACAACTAATAAAAGAAACTGAGATTTCACAACTTTAGCTGTTTCAGGATAGAAAAGTAGTATATAGAGCACACAAGTGATGGTCCTTGTACTTTTAGACTTTGAGGAAACAAGACAGGCAGGCTTTGGTTCATTATATAATGATCCATTTCTGGTTTTCTCCAATGAATTCTAAACAAGGCTTAGACAACCTTCCTACTTTGCCTCTTGCATTACCTGCCCTACCTGCGGGTATTTGAAGAGTTCTGAACTTTTCATTTGTAATTACATATATTATCTGACTTCTAGAGAAGCTAATTCTGATCCGCTTGCCAAGTATGTGAACTATGTCTTTTCTGAACATGCAACACATGAAATGAAACAGAGCAGTAATCATCATATAGGGAGATACTCAAGGATTTGGAAGAGAGCTGTTTTGCAGACCAAATCCTCAATATATGTGAAATGAAATACACTAAAATACTAAATTTTAAGTGAACTCCACCTATTCTGATTAGATGTCAACAACGTGAAGAGCCTACCAACACGCTGAAGATTAACTGATTAACTATGCATTAGAGAAATATGCAAGTTATTGGCATTTACATTTTGAAGAGAGTTTGCAACCAGATATCATAAATGACAGCAGAAACTGGAACACTGGTTTACTATTCAAATTATTGAAACAACATTGATTTGAGAATTTCCATTTTATGAACAGGGTATCATCTAACATGGAAAGTTGCAATATTCTCTGTTTGCTAAGATATAAAAAGCCTGAGCAAACTGCAAACAACTCATGCATATAATGTCATAAAAGTATTTTAATTATACATACTTTGCTGTTAACATTGCAACACTGTGGGTATGGATTTACAGCATTTGTTTCCTTAGTTTACTGAAGACAAATTCTTTAGTATTTTTCATTACACACAGCCAAATCTAACAGTGCCTGAGTGCAGAAGAATGCATGAAAGCTCTCTCCAAAATCAATGATGATCTCCCCACATGAAGATTTCAGAACTCTATGCTGCAGGCAAACATCATTAGGGAGCACTATGAAAAGCATTCTAACTGCTATTGTAACAACTATAATTGACTCTAATTCCAAATGCTGCAGATAAATATCATGGGAAATTTCCAAAATTATGCTCAGATCACTGTTAGTCAATCGACTGCATTCTTGTAAAAAATAGAATCCGATATTCTTTTCCATTTTAATGCAAGCATATTGGTGTGTTAAATGAGTTTTGCCAATCATCTTTCAACCATGGGTTAACAGTAACCAGACTAGGTTACAAACACCAGCACAGGAAAAAAAAAAACCAGCTGCCTCCAGGGATTTCATCTGCTTCCTGGCCTAGTAGAAATCATCCAAAGAGATGATGGGAAAAAATCAATTTGCAGTAAATTATTCCCTTGCGTAGCTAACAAAACTCACCAAGGGCTGCAAGTACAGTAGCGTTTTGAACAGCTAGACAGTTCCTGCTGGGCAAAGCTCAGTGTGGATGCAGGATGCATAGTCAGGGAGTCAGATGTGCACTTACTGAGTATATTACAGGGTAAATATTTAGAGTTCCAGCAATGCTATAAAATTACCTTACATCTAAGACCTCACAGACTCCAAACAGACATTACTGACTAGCTTACATATAGCATATGCAGGCACTGTGTATAGCAAAGGCAACATCTTCCTTTTACTGTTACGTAATTTCTCGCGTGCCTTTCCTTATTCAACATTACACACTAAAGAGGGTTTATGTAGCAAAATATAGATATTCAGAAAAAGAAATTATTTGTTTTTCTGTATTTGAAACACTACCACAATTTTTTCATCAAGCTTGGTAAATTGCAAATCCAGGTGACACCCAGTGGACTCAGTTTTACAAACTATTGAAGAGTCTGACTGAAGTCAAATTCTCACACTATTTACATAGACCTTTGAATAGAATTTCAGCACCCAAATCAGAAACTGAAGGAGTCCTTGAGTAAACCAAGAGACCAGGTAATGCAAGATACAAGGTAGTGCAGATGAAATGGACACTACCTTTTTCTTTTCTGTTAATATTTGAGAGTACATTTTATAAGAGATTACACTTTATAAATTCATTTTATAAGCTTTATAAACCAGTGGCCTTCTGGATAACCTACAGTAAACATTACCTGCAATCACACACAGTGGCCTCCAGAAACCCATCTTTAGAATCAGTAAACTCACAACTGGATTTTTTTAAAGTTTGTTTGGGCTCTGAGCCATGAAAGGATGACACATATGTAGTACAAAGCAATTTGCATTACATGAGTAACTGTACAGTTTTATGCAAAAGAATTTCAATTAAAGGGCAGTTCTTCTTGGATAGAAAAGCAAAGAAAAAACCTGCCATTTCCATAACCAGAAACTTGTATTTGCTGCCAGTATAGAAGACTCACACTTTGTTCTAAACATTTGGTTATAAAGGAAAAGACAGGTTGCTCTTACATTTGCAAATAAATCTAACTTTCCCACACCTAATATTCTGACAAGGGAGAACCAGCAAAACAGGGCCAAACCAACATGAATTTTTTTCACCAACCTTCACATAAAATCAACTATTCTATAGGTTAGGATAGCACAAATACATGAAGGTTGGCAATACATTTTGCCAGTAAATTCCAGTAAACTCAGTAAAAACTTCCTAATGAATCTTCAAGTATAAGTCCGTTAATGAATGAAAACTGTTCATTATTTCCACAAAGCACAAATGGCAATATGTTTATGTGAGCTCGTCTAAATGACCTTAAAAGACTTCCTTCTGTTTTCTCAAATAGTACCTCCTGAGGAAAATCACTCTAAAGAGACATGAAAAGGTCAATATAATGTTTTAGATGATGATGATGATGATAAAGAACCTAAGAATCCTTCTAAAACTTGGGCATGCCTTCAGACAGAAAGTATATATTTCAGATCCACTCAACTAGTATTTAATAAGGAAGTCAAAGACTTCAGAAAGTATCTAATATGGTGGGGCAAATACAACAAAGGAAAACTGTAAAACACACAGCAGGGTGCATCTTCATCCAAACATACTGCATTCTAGTAAAAATCCTTTCTTTTGGAGAGCAGATGGTATTTCAGCATGGAACAATTTGCAGCTCTGCTGATGAAAGGTTTTTTGTAGATTTGTTGTGTTTTTTTTTTTGCTTTGGTCTTTTTTATTTTAAACCTTACTACAGCTTGAAAGGCTCCTACCAACAGGCTTTTGAAGAGCTATGCTGGCTGAATGGGCTCCAAAATTGCACTAAAAAAAGAAGACAGTTCATTTTCTAGATGATGCCCACTCCCACACACCTAAAGTTAGGACGGTTAAGTATCACCAAAATGTTTGCTCACGTTCTGCACCATGTGCAGTTTTTATCAGAGTAAACACCCAGTCCAATGCCTGGGAGTCTGGTGCAACATTTATTTCTCGTGCAGTGTTAAGGTACACTGTCACACATAGTTTCCCAGCCTGAAAGGCTATTCCTGGCCATTATACTGGTGTCCAATGCCAGATGAGCCTCAAGAATCTCTGAATATGTTCCAGTTAACTTTTTCTGACAAAACATCTACTCACACAATTTCTTGAAAAGGATTATAAATGCTCATTATAAATATACCTTTTTGCAAAGACCAAAAGGGTTATAATTTCTCATTAGAAACATATACAATAGTTTTATTTTCCTGCTCACATACACACACAGAATTGACTACCAGGCATTTCTGGTTTCTGTTCTCAAGACCTCTAGGAATATCTTTTCTGAGGAATAAAGAAAATCTCCAGTTGACTACTATCCAAAAAAGCTTGGACATTTCAAAGGTCAGCAGCAGCACACTACAGATCCTCACGAGAAGAGTATTTCTGCAGTCGTCAGTGCACAAGTATTACAAAGACAAGACAAATGCAACTGCAGAAGTTTGAAAAAATAGGACCAGTAAAACAACGACAACTGAAAAAAAGAAAGCTAACCTGTGGTAAGAAACAAGTTAGAGTAGAACATTGTTGAAATTACAGAACCATTATTAATACTGCTATTTTAAATAAAATTCCAAAATAAATTCTTTCAAAAGAGTAATATCTTTCAAAGGTTTTAAATATTAATTGGAGCAATCAGGAAAAGTTAATGTGCTGTGAGTTCTCTTACACATAAAAAATAAAAGTTTTAAGAATCTTCTAGCAAAAACCATAAACATCTTTGTCTCAGTAAATGAGAAACAAATTTACAGTGACATTGGCAACAAAATATGAACTTACTGTTTGTCAACATCAGTTAAAATGTTAGGATCTACTTCTGTTTGTGTGGTTTTCATTTCCAAATCTATACTCTTTTATTTCACTATGCTGTGTTTTAGCTGTAGGCATTTGTGTGACAACTGTAGGTAAGATGGAGATGTACAATACCAAAAGTTTCTAGGAGGTACATAATCGAGAAGACTAGTTTTTAGGTCTCCAGGAATAGTTTTATTCCTGGACCTCTACTACTTCAAACAACTGTAGGAACACACCATCAGAAAAGATTACCTTAAAAAACATCCTAAAAGAAAAACATGGGCTCAATAGGTCATCATGATTTTCTCTATTAAAATGCACATATGAAGGCACAGATATGTCTTCATGATTTGTGCTATGAAAAAATATTTATCACCAAACCCAAGATTACATGTCAGTACTTCCCTTGCCTTCAGAACAATAAAGATAGCAATACTGCTCTTTGACTGATTATAGGCAGTTGTCAGAGTATAGGTACTCTGCAGTTTACCTTCTCCTAATGCCAGATGTTTTCCAGCTGGGATTCCTTCTTTCCTCTCTAGAGTCCTTGTAGTAGATTTACAGAGTTCTTTTTCTCCAATATCCATGGCTATCTTCCCTAGCTGCAGAAGTGTTTTCTGTGGATTATGTATGTCCTGAACAAAAGTACTACAGAATGAAAGAAAAAGGGCTATGAAGAAAGCAAGAGGCAGCTAGGGATGGAGGGAAGAACAACTGAACTTACAAGAGAGGGTTATTTAGTGGACAAAACCAAGACAAGGTAAGCTAAATTTTATTAAACTTCTTTGGAGAGTTTTTTTATTAAAATCTGCACTTAAGAACTCATGAGGTTGTTTGTGTTGCTTTAGATTTCTGTTTAGGAAGGAAAAAAAATCTCAAGAAGACACAACATAGGAAAAAACATGGAAGGAAAGACTCAGAACAGATATTCCCAATACTGAGGAATGCATATACTTTTTATATGAACTGTACAAAAATTTTTAGAACATTTCAAAAATAAATTTCACATTCTTTGAAAAATTTTTGTGCCAAGGCCACTACTGAAATTCAGTTAGGTTAAGAGACCAAATTCAATTAGGTTAAGAGATCCTTCAGTCCTTTATTATTTCAAAATATAATTTTTATGTTATGAGTACTTAATATGAATGTTTTTTTTCTCAATATTCCTTCCCCTTCGTTGCCCCACATACACCTTTAGGCTGTGATATCAAAATGCTTTGGCAATTATTTTTTTAATTATGCAAAATTAACCTACAGCATTCTAAGCCAAATGAAGTCTGCCCAAAACACATAATAACATAATGTCTTTTTCTACTGCTTTGCAGATCAACAAAAAGGATTCCAGGATGTAGGAGAAAAAGTATGTCACTGTGAAGTCAGTGTCAGCATGATGCTGATAAGCATACACATTTTTGTCTTGAACCACTAAAGAAAAGCTTACAATCTTGCTGATAATCTAAAAGAATGGATTTTTTTTTCTTAGAAAGAATTGGACTGATCAGTAATTTTTTGCTTACAATTGCATAGAGATGAGTTCAATGGAAATAAAATATTTCACAGGAACATATTTTCATGAACTTCAGTCATTTTTAGACTAGAAAGTTTGTTTAAAAACACAGCAGAACAACAAAGATCTGACTTGTGGTTACATTCAAAGGAGAGATGTAAATCTATTCTAGAAAGTCAATATTTACTATTCACAAAACTACAGCTAATTTTTCATGATATGATGAACTTAACATTTATTTTGAGACAGTAAATTTCTGTAAGTCTATATCATACAGACATACATGCACTGCAGTAAGCTCAGGGATCTCCGTCAGAGCAGTTGTGCCATCACAGAGCAACGCAATCTCCATAATCCACCTGAGAAACCCACTGGGTTTTGGCCTACATCTTCTCCACTGTACACTGATAAGAAACACCTAAGCAGTTTTTTTAATGTATGAAGCAAGATCAGAAATGTCCCCAAGAGCTCCAATTATATTTTAGCTTCTTGTTTCTCCCTCCCTTTAAATGCACTATCATTTTACAATAGGTCCTCTGGACACACATAACTTGCTCTTGCATCATTGTGATGAGACTCTGGATCACCACAAAGTGTCTTCAGTCCACAGAGTGGGTCAGCTAGGTGGCTCTAACTGAATTTTATTTTATACACATACTCGCTAGTTTTTATAGTAAGTCTGTTTTCTCTCAGCAGGCTTAATAAGCTACAATTTATTTTTCTGCCGTAAGTATTATAAAGAGTTTTCAAACATTTACACTGACCCTGGGATAAACAAACAAATGCATAAGAAAAATGTTTTCTGTGGCTAGTTTAATTGAGATTGTCTATGCAAGGGTGAAGGAATAATTTAAAGATAAAATGCATTTACTATTTTCTAAGCAAGGAAGAGAGGTGGTGGCAATGAAAGTAAATGGAAAATAGAGTTTACTACAGTATGAAACTCATCAAATATTTACCTCCCTCAAGTGTACAATATCCATGGAACTGCACAGGCTAAAAAGATTTTCCCTATTAGTTTGGGGGGTTTTAGCACACATTCAGTTCTCAAGCGCAGTTTTGCTATCCCAATCCCATGCACGTGTTTTGCACTAATGATGAATTTCAATGGTTTACATTATATGTAATTAAAACATCACTGATAAAGTCAAGATATTAAAAGTAAAAGAAAATGAGTGGTAATGAGATTTACATTAACAAAGAAGAAAACTGTTGCGGTCAGATACAACTATTTATGCAAACAGATTTTTCTTACTACTGTACAATTCCTGTCCAAACAAACCATTGGCATATTCCATTGAAAAGTGCAGAATCCAGACAAATTAATACGGTAGTAGCATGTCCAGGTATAACTCACTATTTTTTTTCTAAACCACCAAGTTACTTCACCAGTTCACACTCTGACTCTTTCTGGATTTTCTACTTCAAGCTCTAATTGTTAAGATTTATTTCTATGGAGCGGAATCAGTGAGCTCTTTTGCACTAGTTCTGAATTTTATCTCATCTGCCAAGGTTGCAGAATGATGTGGAATAAATGAACACCTGCTCTTGAAAAGGAAGCTATCTGAAACACCAGGCTTTGGCAAGATCAGTATAGAATATGCATGTCACCCAGAAAATCTGTTATAATGGCCAGCTGCCAAGGCATTTGTTCCCAGTGAAGCACAGGTTAAAACTGCTGTCAATAATTTGCCTTAAGAAGACAAAGGACACAGCCAAAGTGGGAAAAAACACCAATGTTCATAAAAAATCCATTTGAAAAAATTTTGCAAATACAAATATTTCAATTCCTTTTTTCCCACTGCTTCTAAACAGCTAGAAATATATTGTTAATACACTGAGCAATGATTCACTCAGAATTGAGTCATAAGTTCAATATTCTCCTTTGCTCAACATACTTTGGAACAAACTGAATTTGATGGCATAAATCTGGTACAAAACCTCCCTTAAGCCCCTGTATTTTTTATTCAAGTTAAAAATATTGAAATATGTATGCAAAAGTTTTGACAATTTAATGTATTTTTTTGTGTTTATGTGTTCTGATAATAAGACATACTGGAAAAGAAAATAGTGAAAGAAGAAAAGTGAACTACAGTATCAGAAAGAAATAGAGATGAAATTCATAAACAGTAAGCTACAATCATATTTTCTGTCTCAAAATGTTTAAATACAGAAAAGGCTTGGTACTTGTTAAATACCAAGTCTTTGTCAGTGTCTTTCAGAAATGCAACTGTCTTGGAAGTTTGCAAAGAACGTAAACTTCTGGGACCTACTTGACATCCATAAATGTGATAGAGTTAAATTTTGTTTTGAGCACATCAAAAATATAGGCATTGCTCTTTTCTGTTTATAAAGGAAAGTATTAAGTAAAACAGCAGTTCTTCTAAAGATAGTATCAAATTTTGTTCTTCCTTAGTTGAACACGGAAGACTGTTAAGGGTTGTCTTCTTTCTTCATTACAGCATTTGGCATATTCAAGACTAAGTATAAGCTTGCTTAGCTGACCAATATTTTGTCTTCAACTATGGTCAGATACTAAAATTTGAGCAAAATTCTATCACATTTTCTCTTTGTCTTTATATTATCTCTGTGTATTGGTTTGAGTATGACACATCTTCTTGTAAGATTTCTATTAATTTCTTCAACAAAATATGTGTTGTCAATGACTGCAAAGTCAGATCATTGCATGGTTCACCTGAGTGTAAAACGCAACATCAGCACGTAAATCTGCAACAAGACTTTTAAAGAACAGAAAATCTTGCACAAATTAAGATAGGAATATGGGCGAGTGTTTACTTTCATAAGTTTAAGGCTTTTTTCTCCTACAAACAAAAGAGGTTAACAAGAATTGTTGTTCTTGATAAGACTTGTTTGTCTTATTGATTATTGAGTTATTTTATTTGCCTTATTTGAATGACAAATGTCAAAGCCCTGAGGTGAAGCTAAAAGTGGGACTGATTCCCGAGCCAAGGAGAAAGCTCTCAGGGACTGAGATGCTGGATGCTTTGGGATGCTTTACAGAATATACTGGTCTGACTTCAAAAGATTTGATGCTTTAAGAAAATAGCAAACAGTTTGAGAGAGATTTATTTATATTCTTGACAAATTTGGCAAGGAAGTGTCAGAGGGTTTATTGGTCTTAAGTAAAGGCTTCCTCCAGTCTGGTTAACCTCCTATTGCTCCTATTCCTTGGGCAAAAAACTACACATGTCCTTCACTACAGAAGTAGAACACTAAATTTCTCAGTAACCATATGAGATCATTAGGGCAGCTGTTGATTTTAAAGATAATGGCCTAAAGATATTTCAGGGTTTACAACTGAGCAATTAGCTCAAATATCAACTCATATGGATTTCTAGTTGCAGCAACCTTGTCCCTACCTCATAAAGCTGATTTCATTTTAGGATTTACAGCACCATTGTATGAAATGAAGATTTGGATATTTTTTTTCCTTTAATTTTCTGCTTTTCCCAAAGGATTTAACTGCCTACTGCTCAAAGCAGTTCTATTGGTCATAACATGGCCTACACAGCTGTAGCTCCTAAAACTTCATAAACTGTGGCAAGCAGATTTTGTGCTAACATTTTTCTTCTTTTCATGAAATTTTTAAAAAAGCCGTAGTGACCCACCAAGCTGGCACAGTATATGGATTATTCCAGTCCTAGCTCTCTGATGACACTGAGTTGTAGTGTCCTGCTAGATGATATGAGGCAAGTATAGAAGGAGTAACATATGCTGAATTCTCCCTTCTTCCCCTGTATTCTTTTGTTTGTTTGCTTTAACACAGAATGGAACAGTAGATTCTTCTGGAACATCTATATAAATAACAGAATATGTTATTTAAAATGTGCAGATTTTAACTTCTCTCATATGATATAAAATGACAAAGAGGCCTCCAAGAGCTATGTAGGCCATTTCCTACCATCACAGAGAAGCCAATCATACCCAATGCCTTTATATCAACTTTATGGTATACTGATCAGGAAATCCCTGGCCCAGGGATATTCCACACACTTCCCTTAAAACAGATTTATTTGGATTAGCTTTTCCATACATCTATCAGCCATAACTTGCATCTACTCATATAGCAGTTAACAAAAGTATGTCCTCTCTTCTTATTTCCAATTCAAGAAGACAAAAGAACAGAGAAAAAAAAATCTTTAAAGGTTCTAAGAATTAACAAGGCGTAGTTGTGGCAAAGAGATCTTCAAGGTAAGAAAAAAGTCAAGAGAACTGAAGACCCAAGCATTGTATTTGTCCCCAAGGATAATATAGATAAATCACCATACTATAAATTATGTGTTATTTATTATAATCCCTCATTTCCTTCTGAATATTAAAATTACTGAAATATACTGATATTTATGTAATTTCATGAGTTATATGAAATTTAGGACATATTTGCCACACTATGTAGTAAGAAATTGAAATATGAGACACATGTACCATGAAAAACATATCAGGAAGACAAAAGAAAAGTTAGGGAGAAAACATAACTTGTTCTCACATTTCATGTGGCATCAGTTCATCACTAACCAGTTTCAAAGCATAAATGATCTTACAAATCAGCACCAAAACACAATATTTAGGCTAACCACCTGAGTAAAAAATATACTTCTTGAAATTTGAGACAACATTTTTCATATTAATAATTTTATATATACATGGATTCTTATAGTCACACAGCCAGAGCTGTGAAACAACTAATTCCACAACACAGTTGAACATAACAGCAATACATCTTCCTAGAATTTAAAATGGTGAAGAAAGTTCAGCAAGAACAAAATTTCTTTTTGGTTAAGCAAGAATTCAGATATTGTTTGAACGATCATTGCTTTTCTGTTATTTTTACTCATAAGTCATTGCTACAAAAAAAAAAAAAAAAAAACCAAAATAAAAAATATTTTTCTCAAAATTTTTCCTACAATTACTGCAGAATGGTATTTGGGGTGCCAAAATGTTCTTTCATGTGGCTGATGCAAAATATATTAAAACCTTGAAATTATTTTGAAAAGAAGCAGAAAATGGAAAGCTCTTCTCTTCCCCATAGCTGACGTGTCATAAATAACTTTGTGATACCTGTTTCTTGATGTGTCAAGTCTCTCTTTCTGCATCAGCCTAAGAGAAGAAGATTCAAAATATAATCTGAAAGAGACAAGAAAGCATCCAATGCTGCTTCCAGCTGGTATACTGCTCATTTCTGTAGGCGTTAATACCACTATTAATCTATTAAGTGAGGTAACACAGATAAAAAGCAGGATTTTTTTTTCTTATTAGTAAATTTAGTTTATTCTAAAGTCCAAATACTATTAATATTTTGGCCTATCAGAACTGAGAGAGGTCCTCATAATCATCTTCTAAATGTGTAGATCTGGTGTAAAAAAAATCATTTTAAAAAAAATCATAACTACTTTAGAGTCCCAAGGTAGGCATATTCTAATAGAGGATGCCAAAGGTGGTATAGTCTTTACTGCCTCCTGAAAGATCCAGGAGGCGACAACTGAACCGTCAGAAGTTGCTTAGTTTATTAAAAAACCACATTAAATGCAAAGTGAGATCTGGAACCAAGATCAGCTCCAGAGGAATTTTCAGAAGGTCACTGAGTGCAGCCAGTTTCACTTGCACAGTCCAAGGTAATGTTCTCATGGAAGAGATGCTTTATTAAGATCTCTCAACAGCTACAACCTAGAAAAAGGCTTCAATACAAAGGACAATTTTTTTCAGCTGTATTCCCATTGTTACTGGGAAATCTACTGGCAGCATAATGCCAAATTGTGTTGAAAAATGCTAAATGAAAAGAAAACCTTCACAGCTATTGGTTTAATAGAAGATGAAGAAACAGAGTCCTTCAAGAGAAAGGAAAAGCATGGGCTGGGTCTTTGGAGTTGGTGATACACAGAAAGGCGGAATCTACTGAACTCTCTAGGATGTTCAGAACTGTCAAAAACCACAACAGAACATAAACAGTATGGATTTGTACAGGGTATTAAAAAACCTTCTGTAGCAGGAAGGATAAGTGACAGAAGAAAGTTATCCTATGTAAATTTCTTGAGGCTAAAGACCTGAGGCTTCACTCTGTAAAATATAATAATAAACCACAATACTACCTGCTCTACAGCAAATATGCAGCAGGACTTAAGAAAACAACTCTTGAACAGTCAGAAAAACCTCTACATACTTCTTCAGCTGTAGCAACACTATAATCTTTTGGACTATTTTAGTCTGAAAATTTTGAAACCATTTTTGCTCCAAAAACCATCCAGTTAGTGTCAAACTCCTTCATTTATTGTCACATTTATTTCTTCACATCATACACATAGGAGTTGCAACAGCCAATTTTGCTTGAATCTTTTAATATCCATTAAATACCTGATGAATGCCAAAATATCCCTTCCATTAATTGAAAACCATAACTATGGGAAAGAACCCCATATTTAACACTAACAGTGAGAAGTCATTTTCTTCTAGGAATTTTTGGGCTGAAAAGAAACCTCAGGGTAACAATAGAATTAAACTCTCTCCGAATACTGAGGAACAGAGAATAGAGTCAAATGAAAACATTATTTTTCTACTTGATGCCACTCACTTCAGCTTCATTCACATCAAACCTTCATATATTTGTCATCACTGTACTTCTGCTACAAGTATTTTTAAACAGAAATAGAGCTTTAGGAAAGCTTCTGAGAATATCAGGTAGCAATCCCAGACACTACCAACACTACAAGTTTCCTTGAGTATGCTTGTTGCCTGCTTGTGCCTTTCTGACATGTGGCATACCACACACCAAAATCTGTAATTCAAAACAAAACAAAATCCCTCGCACCAAAATAAACTTAGCAGAGTTTACAAGTATTTGGCTTCACTAGGGACCAAAACAAATTGCATTTGGGGATATGGTTATGGGGATGTTATTGTGGTGCCAGGTCGATTGACTGGATGAGGTCTCTTTCAAATGTGATGTTTCTGTGATCCTGAGATTCTGTGACTGAGTGGTAATGACGAAGAACAAAATTGTAATCAGCAAACTTGGAGATTATTTTAGGGTTTTATTTTGCATTCAGGACTTTGTCTAGTAATAGTAGTTGCTTTATTGTCCCACATAAACAGATGTGAGCAGTCATAATGCTCATAGAAATTACTCATGGTCATAGTCATTTAACTTCAATTACCAAATGGCAATTTATGATGAAAACCGTGAAAACATAGAATCCATTTTATATCTAGCATTAATGAAGACAAAGAAACATCAGAAACATATCTCTGTACTATACTGATTTAGCAATTAATTTGTTAAATAGAAAATCCATGTAAAAATATTTAAGATTTTTACCCGTATCAATAAAGCTGGAATATAATGTAAGTTAAACATCAGTCTGTCAGTCAGTGAACACCAGCCTAGGCATAACCTGGACAAATCCTGGATCATTGCTAAAATAAATAAACTTTTACTCATTTTTTAATGCTTATTTATTCAAATAGATCATTCTCCTATGCTTGGTATATAAAAATTCAGAAGCAGTGGTTACTACCATTTATCTACAATTTCTTAATGACTAAATCCATAGACAAGCTGAAACTAGCACAGCTTTATGCCTGAAATCATTTGACTGCGTTTGCTTCAGCTGTCACTAGGGACATGGCCAGAATACAAATTTTAACACCAACTACTTGTATGAGCATTTTCTATAAGACCTTCCTTCATTTCCTTTACTGAAATTTAAAATTCAGGATGTGTGGTAGTACAGTGGTTTTAAAAAAATTTTAAAAAGCACTTATTAATAAATGGGAGATTTCCAATGAATAGTGACTGCCAAAAATACTGGCAAAGAGCTTAGGCGCTGGCTTGATGTCAGTGGGCTATTCTGTATATTTCTTTGGACATTAGATCTTTCAAATCCACTAAAGTATCTGTAAAGGCACTTTATAAATGCACATTGTAAAACACAAAGGTATGTGCAGTTATAAAAGTCACAAAGGACGGCTGTACCATATAAAGACTGGGTCTGAAATAAATGATTTCTAAACCTAAGTCAATGAAAACCATTAAAATACAAACACTGTTCCATTAAATTTTCTATTTATCACATAGTATGAAAAGAGAAATCCCAACATTTTAATTGCAAGCACTTCTTTGTATTTATAACAAACTAGAAAAAATAAGTTTCAGGCATTTTGATTATCCTCACAAAATATATAAAATTTTCCTTGCATCAGCTCTGGCTGAACGAGGTGAAAGAGAAAAAAAAATGAAATTATAGTTTGATTATCATGCGAACTATCTTCACTGTACTTTCCAGGACAGAGGTGCATGAATGTTCATATTTCTTCTCTGAGGTGCTTCAGAGCTTCAATATAAGACAGTTACACAACATGTTATCACCAGGAGTATTGATGGGAATTCATTTCTGCATAGTCCAATAATGAAGGCAAAAATGTTCTTAGTCTTTCATACACATTATTGAAAGTCTGATATCATCACCTACCTTTGAAACACAACTACACCTTTAGGGTGAAACACAAAGGAACTTTAAAAAATCTTGTCCCTTCTACGGACCCCACTCACCACCCAGTTCTAGAGAAGGACAGAGGGGCAGCAAACAGCATGGGACTGGGTCAGTCTGCAGGATACCCAGCTGCAGATATTTTAGGAGTATCAGTATCATTATGTTTGTCATAAACAAAAAGAAAAATCTTCCATCTTAAACTGAGAACACTAACAGGTGGCAGATAATTGGGTGCATGTGTGTAGGAGGACTGAATGTCAAAAACTCAGGGTTTGAACTTTCAAGTAGAAGTCTGCTATTTGCCAGCCACAAGGACAGTCTGTAAATTTTTCTAACCTCTGGTATAAAAGTGGCATGTCCCAAATATTCCAATTTTTAGAAATATGAGACAAAAACATAAATCAGGTCTTAGCTGGAGGAAAGATCCTCCAGCTAAGAGGAAAGGAAGAAAAGATTCAGGAGATCAGGCAGCTGGATGGAGACAATTGTCATGGCCACCCAAGGTCCTTAGCTGACAACATCTAAGCTGAGTAAGTACAAACAGCACTGGAACCAGTACAACATTCTGCTCACCCCTCCTGGAACAGCAACAATCTCTGTGCAAGGGAAGGGTGATTTACTGATCATATCGCTGTTGGGGATCTCTTCTGAGGAGACAGAGATGAATGGAGCAATGTGAGTGAGATAAGTAGGGGAAAAGCTCTGGTCCGGTTTGTTCTTAAACAAATCAACAATGGGTTATTTCTAGCATCTTACTTGTTAAGTACCTAAAAATTTGGCCATCATATATATTTTATAATTATGGCATCAGTACTATATCTGTATATCACTTTCAAGTAAAATTAATGTGTTTTTCTTTAAATGCAAGTAATTTCAACCATGCAAGGCATATACTCTGATGTGAAATACAAATAGACATAAGCAGAATTTTTAAATCATGGAGAAAAGAAACACCAAGATTTTTCTGTCTTACAAACTAGAGAATTCTACTAAAGTATATATTGTATTTTAGTCACATGCTGCAGTAACCATTTTCTACTTACCAGATTTTCCTTTATGTACCCATTTCAATATGAAACAAGGCAGCAACAACAGAACTTTTGGGAAAAATTCAGTTCTGAGTCTTATCAGGATTTTGCTGAAGTACAATGATTATTGCTGTGCCCTCCTGCTCCTGATTAGCAGATTTTCACAGCTGTAGGATCTTAGAAGCACATAGGAATCTGCAGTGTATTGCCAGAATATATTGAGAGCATTCTGGAAAGAATTGGTGCAGGCTTTCTGAGATCATGGTTTAAAAAGATATTTTTATTTCCAGTGTTTCTGGCTACTTGGAGAGTAGAACTGTCCACTTTCTGCTACAACAATCAAGTCATTGGTTCCAAGGCTGTCAATTATGTGAATTCAGAAAGTCTCCCTAGATGACTCATGCTTCTGCACAATCTTCAGACAGTGACATCTGCATCTCAGATCTCCACTTTCTCTTGCTGCTGCATCCCTGCAGACACTCCAAAAATTCTCCAAATAGAAGTAACAGAGAAATTCATACTAATCTATTTCCTTTGGGGAATATTTTAACTAGATGAGCCTGAGGACAAGAAGTGAGGCAGCTAAGAGTTCTAGTAGATAGCAGTCTGTTAATTTCCTCTTTTATTATGGCCAGTTACCATGCCTTCACTCCACTCAAACAGTAGCAAATTTAACAGGGAGGTGTGGCCACAGACCCATCAGGTGTTGTGACGGGTGTTGCCCAGCCCCATGTGCAAAAGACTGTTTGCCCACTTGTAGATGCTGGCATAAGTAGGCCTTGTGTTCCCTCAAAGAGAAGTGTTTCTTGAAAAACATGGCAAATATTACATCCAAAACCACAGAGAGAAACAAGTATTGCTCAAATACATAACTTAAATAAAGGCAAAAGATTTAAATATAGTTCCAACTGTACATCATGAATAATACCATAAAAACTTTCAGTCACAAGAACCTAATTTCAGTCCTAAAAAGAGATTTCACTTTCATTGCATATCACAATGTGTGAAATCCAGGTTGTATTAAATTTGTAATATAATTTGAGTGACCCTCTCACTGAAATTAAAGCAACTTTCTCATAGCTTATAGAGATAAGATTAATTATATTTTCAAGGTCAGATATTCCAGAAAGGCAACTGTTTTTTCCTTAAGGCTTTCCTGATGGTGGCTCTGCATGAGAGGTGTATGCCAGCAAAGGGAGAGTGTTGATGCATCCAGAAGAAATCACACTGCGCTGTGACTCCATGCTCTTGACAGATGACCGCCACATAATTTACAGAGCCAACAGTGATGCATCATGTGGTTAGAATAAACTGGAAATTCATTCTGCCATCCATAAAGCTTATATAAATGTAAATTATCTTTTGGGTCGTTTCCGGTTTTGGTTTGTTTTTTTTTTCCTTTTCTGGACGATCACCTGAATGCATTTGCAGTCTGAGGTAGCATTTCAGCTACATAACAAAATTTTAAGTTATTAGGTATACACCACCTAGGTCAAATCCACCTCAGGTTTCCTGCAACATCCATACGCAGCTAACTTAAACCTCTGTACTTATCAAGTTACTTCATAACAAATAGTTGGAATCAGATGGAAATTCAGTTTGTCTCTAAGGCCTGCAGTATGTCACACACAAAAAATTAGTGGAGTGTCAGGAATATACAAGCATCTCTGACCCTCACATTCAGTAATCTCTCAAACATAAATTCTTTTCTATAAACTACCAAGCAAAATTACAAGAGAAGGAAAAAATAAAAGGACAAATATTCATAAAGTATCTCATAATCTTTGTAGAGTTACAAAATAAGCAAGAAAGAAAGGCAAAAAGAAAGACATGTTTCTGAGTATTAATTATAAATATTTGTTTAGACCTGATTTCTCTGACTGCTATGTAACCCAGAAAGCAACAGCAGAGATTTGTGACATTTTTATTTCTGCTACCTAAGCTTCTTCTGCTGATACTTCAGCACAATTAGCAATCTATCATGCACACAAAATTAATATTTTTTATATATCTGGGGAGGCAATAATTAGCCTTGTGAAAGCAATACAATTTTCATTTTTTTTTTTTTAACTGAGTGCCACTACCTAAATGTGCATATGCTTTGCAAAGATTCATGCCAAAAATTTTTCTAGAACGTAGAATACACACCAGAAAGGAAGTCACCAAAATTACATGTCTATTCTATATCACTAACTGACCAGGAAGATAAGGTTCTGTGACACTGGAAAATTTGGTCCATTAAGGGGAGGAAAGAGATAAGATATACATAAGGTAGTGGTGTAAAAACCATCAGCAGGATGTCTCCGTGAGTACTAATGATCTTTCCAAATGAATATTAATATATTTAATCCACCACATGTCATCTTGTATTACACGTCCCACATTTTACAATTACTATTTTATTAATATTAACATAAAAAATTTATGTGTTCATATTATCCATCTGTGCCTAAAGCCAAAATCTTACCTACCACACAACGTAATGTACAGCCATGTGCTCAGGCACCAGGATATTCTCCTATTCAGCAAGTCCACGGACCAGTGATTTTGGGCACCCAGCCAGCTCTGCACAGCATTCACACATGACTTGTGTGCCCACAGCAATCTAAAGACTGCTGGTGCTTTGTGGGGACATACCAAAACAGGGATGGTAAACAGCACAGAGAAATACGTATGAGGGACTTTGAAAATTCCCTATTATGACAATGCTACTGGCAGTAAGGTTTTCACCAAATGTGGGTGGTTTTCACCAAAGGAAGAATATAGGGAAAGTCATTCAAACTTCTTGTCATGCCAAATGACAATTTTTTCCCACTGAATGAAACAAATGAAGGAATTTCAGGAAAAAAAGATTAAACCTGAGAAGACTTGAAAGAACAGATTCACAATTACAATTCTAAACATGAAATGAAAAGGCATGAAAAAATGCTGAAATTATCACTATCATTTGGTCAAGAAGAAAACAAAGATGAAGCAAAAAGACACAGAGCTTTATCATGATACAGCTACATTAATATCTAAGAGCATTATTTGTTACCATTCTTTACCTAAGCGTTTTATAATAATTTGGAACCCTACTGCCTAATTTAAGCATTATAAATAATTGCATATACCTGCATTTTTCATTAATTTAGTTCAAGTAAAATATTGTTTCAGAGAATGGTTAATAGCAAGGAACTGTTTACAAAAAGAACATGGACTGTTTACAGTTTCTAAGGCCTTGGGAATCCTTAACTATATCCCCAACATTGTATCAAGCAGGTAACAAAGTAGGACCTCACTGGAGATGCACAGGCCAGATAAAAGCTGATGCAGCAGGGATTGAGAGAAGCAAAAGTGACCTGAGTAAGATTTGAGAATCTGTGGAGCTCAGTAACTTTGGGGGCCTCCTCTACCACAAGCATTATGGGAACAGAATGCAGGTAGTGAGGCAGTAAGGAGCCCACAAACCACGGCAGGGAGTTAAAGCGCACAGGGTGACTACAACTATTAGACATCTGCTTAGTCTTCTGGAAGTCTGCATGTCAGAGTGGGAGAAAGCATATTATGAATTAGTTATAAAACCATCAACAAGAAGACTAATTTTGTGCGAATTTTATTTCTACAACACTTTCCCCTTTTCTGTTTTTACTGGTTTACAGTGATTTGGAACTGAAAAGTGAATACTTGCATATGGAGAGAAATCATGACAATTTCTCACATTCATGACAAACAAACAAACCCCACCATATGAAGCTAAGGTAACGTATCACACATAACCTTTGGAAAGCTGATCCTGAACACTCGCATGGCATCAAAATTCTATAGCTGCTTGCCCAAGCAACATCTCAGGAAACAAGCTGTTGGAAATTAAATCTATTCTTTGACACAATGAAACCAAGAAAGCAAATCTTTTGCCTTGCATGTGAAAGTAATTTTTTCTTTCTTTTTTGTTAAACTTTCATGAGCTATCATTCCTGGGGATGCTAGTGAAGAAAAGAGAGAAAGAGGAAACTCAAGACTTACTTTTGTTTAAAATTTCTAAAAAAAAAGTATAATAAAAAAAATTAAGTGATGTAAACCTTAGGATTTGGGACTCAGGTTTTTTTTCTTAAAAAAACCCAAAAACCAAAAAACAAACAAAATGACAACTCATTCTTTTTGCCTACCTTTCCTAATATTGGTTCTATTTTACCTTTATCTCATCATACTCTTACACAAGTTTTTCATAAATCCTATTATCCTAATTTTTTTATGAAAATTAATTAATTTTTCTTTTATGCTTTCCTTATTTTCTCTTTCCAGTTTAACTAATGCTGACACATTACTTTGTTGTTTTCCTTTCCTTTTGGGCGCTGTTTTTTTTCCTCAGCCTTACATCTTTAACTGTATCATAAAGGCACATGGCTTTTTTTCCTGTTTCTTTATTTCTGTTCACTAGGAGATGCGATCAGTCATGCCTTAACCAGTGTGCTTTTTAAGACTGTTCAGCTGTGTTCCATTTTGGCAGAATTTTCTTACTCATTTTTCACATACTAACGAAATTTCTCAATGCATTTCAAATTTTCTTTCCCAAATTCTAAAATTCTTTTGTGGTTATATGCAATCAGAACTATTCCTTCTAGGATGAATCCAAGAAGTCTGCTAACCCTGATATTAAATGTCCTAATTTCATATGATTTCAATGAACAGATTATTTTCTGATAATTTTCAATAACCTTTCTTTCATTTACATTTTTTTGTCATCAGATTTTCCTATGGCATTTAAACCTCCCCAAGTATTGTTCTTTAGGAAAACAAATGCCCAGTCATACTACAGATACTCAGTCATACTACATACATTGAAAACATGATTAAAAACAAATCATTTAATGCAAATGCATTTTGACAAAAATAATCATTAAGTATGCAAATAAAGAAAAGCATATATACATATACACATACACAGACACATACATATGCAATGAACAAAGAGGAATTGACTTCCTATTTCACAAATTTTTTTTGCAGAGCTTTTGTGTTATTATTCAGATAGTACCATTATTGTGCTTGGCACTTTACAGATGTCTCCAAAAATGAGGTCACTGCCTTGAAGAGCTTATAATTAACCCCCTTATGAATTATACACTGAGTAACTGAGGATAGTATATCTATCTGCCTGTGAGCTATACAGATAACATTATTCAGGGTTACATATTACATATTTGTATTACTTTGGGTTCCAGTTTGTATGTTATCTAATGTGAAAATAAAAACAAGCGAGTGGTGGAAGATTTAAGAAACAGTTCTAGCCAGATAACTGTTTTCTCATTTGCTTTTTCATAGATGGAAGCGAAGTGAATGGGTTACCAAGACAACCATTTCATAAAATCAGATTGTCAAAATCTGTTAGGAAACAAGTAGTCTATCATATGAGCCTTTGGCTAAATGAAATCATCTGATATGATGGAACTCTAAAATTACCTTATAATTTCAATTAAAACAAGTTTCATCCATTCAGTCTTGAATGCTGACCACTATCATAGCCTGCAATTGTCATTGTTCAAATAAACAGGCAAAGTCTAGGGAGCAGATCTACTAATCCTTTCCCTTCCCTGTTCTTCAATAATAATTTTCTTTGTGCTGACCACCATAACTGAAAGAATACTTTTGCAAAGCTAGTAGAAAAAGGTTAACATTTTCCCAGCCAAAAAGCTGAACTGAAGAGGTTGTTTAGTATTCACAATATCACTTCTATCCTTTGCCCTGTCTAGTCAACTAGGGAGTTAGATCTTGTGTATATAAACCAAAGAGAAGAGTGTGAGAAGAATAAAGGCTTTGCAATTTCCATTTATATTTGTCATTCCATTTTTGCTTCTCTTTTTCAAGTTCTCTCACCTAAAAGCAGTGTAAATTTTTCTCCTGCCAATACTATGAACTTGCAATCAGTGTTAGTATCAAATTAATGACGTAGTAAGAACATCACAAACAATCTCCCAGGGAGCGTATGCCATTTTTGTGTCACTAGGCCTGTGTATTAATCTCTCTACCACTGGAAGGAAAAGTAATAATAATAATAATTTAAAAAGCTAAAATTTATTTCTCTTTGTTTAGATATGGAATATATGCATTTTACATGCATGTAAAGAGCATTTCATATATTAAACCACAGAAATATACAAACAGGTCTTTAAAATTATGTGCTGCTTATTTCATGATGCTTTTCCTATAAAAATATTTAAGCTTAACTGTAGCTTCTGAAACGTTCTGATTTTTCTTTTGCTAGGTTTCTAGAATCTCTGGAAAACACTAAGAGCTCCAGATGGAAGAATTTTTTGAAAAGCTTGATTCAAGAGACTTCTGAATTTTGGCAGATAAATGCTGCATATGTTGTGTGGAGGTGATCTCCTGTGGGGGACAGGAAGATGATCTCTTAATACACATTCACCAACTGTCATAAGGCTGAAGAGAATATGCACGTATTGTGCAAAGATACTTATCAAAATTTCAAACCCCTGTTTTTTTCTGTGCAAAAGCTAAAATAAATCTTAAAAGTGAACTGTCATGTTCTTCAGGGGATGAATTAAACATGCTGTTAAGTGTATACACCATTGGGAGAAAAAAAAAAGTGGTCCTTTTTAACCCATATTTATATAACTCTCTTTAAAAAAACAGACTTCTAACAGCATGTTTTATTAAGGGGGGGGAAAAATCCCAACTCTGAACATGCCAGCATCACATACAACAATCCAGCTGATATTTTCAGACTAAGTGAAGGTACAATTCTAAATTCAAATAACCAGACTAAACTAAATAATTAACTAGGACAAAAAGTTAATTCTGTTTAAACAGTGGCAGTACGCTAACCTCTCCATTTAAAAGGTTTACTGATTTAGGTGCTTTAAAAAGATTTTCAGATCTGTGGCCTAAATATGTGAAAAAAAAACACAGAAAGAAGATGACTTCATTAGTTCTCATGGGACTTTTCTACTGCAAAAGACGATAGAGCTTCCACTGAAACAAAAATAGGTTTAGAGCTAATTCATTGTGCCTCTTGTTGTTGACCATATACATAAAATTCCCTCCTTATCCAATAGGTCAAATCTTAATACCAGGCAGCAGTGGTATAGCCCATAGCACTGTTTTGGAGAATATTAATAAATGTGGTTTTCCTTAGAAACCAATGAACTCTCTTAGAGGATGTGGGACAAGTAGGATCCTTTTGCAGATGGGGACCTCAGTGCTCACAAGGGGATCTAACTCTCACTACTGTTCTGTAAACTCTTTTATTGCAGCCATCAATTCTTCCCCGTTCTGCAGAGCCATGCACAAGATGGGCAAATGGTTTTTGAAATGCCAAAATCGTTAACCAGCAGAGGCAATCACACCATACAAATGGCCTTGAGAAAATGGCTGAGACCCCATGAAAAGATTAAACACTCACACCTCCCTCAGGTCATTAAATGAGGCCTGTACCTTATCATTCTTCCTTATAGCCAGACCCCTGATATTCACAACACAGAACCCAAACATACAACTGTTGAAGAGTTCTTATACAGCAACCAAGGTCCCACAAACTAATCTCCAGACAGATACAGAAACTCATCAAGGCAAACAGCCTCACTATTTTCATTGTATATCACAATTTCATGGAATGTAAAGCAGGCAGCAAAGGCTTTCACATCAATTGCTTAAGGAATATATAAAAACTTTTTAGATCAAAAGTCATATGAATTATTCTTGATAAACACGCTTCATGCATATACTGTACCGCCTATAAGTGTGAAGGGCACAGAAAATGGAAAAACAGGTATGCGTCAGGAAAACTGCCCCTAAGTTTCTTTGAAGTTGATGTAAGGAAAGAAGTCTCATGGGGAAGATTCCTGGACTGTACATATGGAAAATTAATTATTCAAGTTTTATATGATATCTTAGATTATTTTTGACAGATCACAAAGAAAATATTATTGTGGCAATAGTAAATGGAATTATTTAACAAAATATTCCCCAAACTTAGAATAAGCTTTTTTCCAGAAATAAATTTTATGTTGACAAACAATAGACAGCAACTTGATGAAAGTGGTTGAGGTTTAGTAGCTATAGCACCTTTGGTATCTTATTAAAACTCACTATAAAATAAGTTTGGTCAGCATCTCTTGATGAGGAAACATGAACCATGTCAGTTTTTGAAAAGAGAAAATGCCCATAACTGGCAGTTATGCTAGAATTATAAGGTTATGGGGAAGATGCAATGGAAGAGATGAGCCATTTACTCTGAAACAGATGTAAAAGCTACACATTTTAAAATTTCCAAGCAGCTTTAAAAAATGTTAAATAGGCCCAGCTGTTGTCTTGGTTCCCAAGGGGGCCAGGACAGCTCAGGGAGATCAATCATGGTCCACAACTTGTGACTGATGAAAAACACACATCCCAAAAGACAAACCTTGGGAAACACTTCTCTAATGGCTGCAAGGCAGTATATAACCTTCCAATAAGGGGTGTGCTGTCCAAAATGTTTTACTAAAAATCTTAACATCCTGATCTTCTGCTCCTTAGTATGGAAAAAGTGCCTACTATGAGAGACCCTGTCTACATAGGAAAGATAAATTAGTCTGGCAAACGTAGTTGAACAACAAATTATCTTTTTGTGTAGCTTCATTTTAATATCTACAAGGAGAAAGAATTGTGACAAATAAATTAAAAAAAAGATTATTTAAAAACATTTACATAAAATCATTTGACAGGTATATGACAACTTAATTAAATAGATCAGAATAGGTATTTTTCACTGAATTTAACTATCTTACCCACATGAATACCAAGGTATAGTATTTAACTACTTAACCCCATTTAGCTACAGCTCAAATGACATTTTTTGAGTGGCAAACTTGAACATTTTAAAACATTCAAAGAAAATAAGCATATTTTCCTTAAATAAAAAATGCCAAGATTATTTTTTAAAAGGCAATAGCCTTTTGTTAAATTATTTAGCAACAAAATTTTGTTGTTATGCAGTTAATTTCTAAAGTATTTTGAGCCTTTAATACAATTTTTAATAAACATGAATTATATACCAATTACAAATTATTTTAAAATTATAAAAACAGAAACTGAAATAAACCCCTTCACTCAGAAGCCATTTGATTGGCACATTGACACATTTTTAAACACAAAATTCTGGATTATTTGCCAAAAAAATCAAAGCAAGCAAATATTCTATTAATTCAAGTTTATTTTTATGAATGTCCTTGTTTAAGTCAGGCCAGAGACCCTATTATAGAGGTTATACAACTTATTGTTGACACCATAAAATGTATAAACATCTCAAAAACACGGTGAAATAACTTTCCCTCATTATGCAAGTTTTATACAAAGCTAATGAAACCAGCCCTCTAGAGCCACCCTATCATTTCCCTCCTCTAATGTCCCTTTCTACTCTCCATAGCTGAAGTGCCTTTGCAAAAGCAGTTCATAAGGCCTTGTTTGTAATGAGCTATAAAATTGTTGAAGAATGTGTAGAATGTTAGTGGCATCCATTAAAAAAAAGCGTATTAGTTTGATTTGATTGGATAATACTGCCTACCTTACTTAGCATACTGTTAGATATAGGAGAAAAAGGCAAAAGTTCTTAAAATGGACATTTACAGATGTCTTGGTCATACATTTATTTGTCTTTTGCATTATCATTTATTTCTTTTGTTTAAAAGGTCCTTTAAGGCCATTTATCTCTGCAAGAGCAGACCATTTACTTTTGCCACCGTTTCTGGGGACTAGGAAGGAGAGAGCATTTCAGTTAACATTCCTGCCACCAAACATCTTCAACAGACACCAATATAAACTTGGTCACAGCAAATGTATTTAAATAAGTATAGTCTTGGAAAGACTGTTCAACAGGTTTGGGTTTTTTTCTGCAGTCATCCAGATCATACCCAAGTATAATGTAGTGCCTAATCTTACAAGAAAAACTAGTGAAATACTAGTGAAAAAGTAGTAAAAATTATGTTCCTTAGGGAAGTTTGGGAATTACAGGTTACTGACTACAGATTATTTACAATTTAATGCCAAAAATAAATTTAAAGAACAACAAATGCACTCACTAAAATATTAAATTGCATAGTAATTTATAGAAGCTTCTCTTATACAATCAATTTCATCAAATTAATATCTAATAACATTAATATCAAATTCAGTATTTTGGAGAAAACTTCCAACAGAAAATTGAGTTAAGTAAAACTCTTTGTACCCAAAGGTACAAAATGTTGAGTTAAAAATTCTTTGTATCCAATTTATGATTTTTTGATGGTCCCAAATTTTGCACATTGTACTTTTGGAAGCATTGGACAATAAGATTCACAAACATGTGCACTACTACCCTTATGCCTGGTTTTACAGGGATTTTATGTTAGCGTGATTGTCTTGACATTTTAGCTTACTCTATAGTGTTGAAGCCTCCAGTAGAGGGAGGCTCTTTTACTCAGAGGAAAACAGAAATTAGTCTCCAAGCCACCTTCAAAATAACATATAAAACTACCATATAGTAGATATAATCTAATCTACTAAATTCTGGCAAAAGTTTTTTTTAATAATGATTACATTTTAGTTCAGAAAGAAACTGTTCCACATGAGTTAAAAATGCAGCCTTCATTAAGCAATTCTCACAGCCTTAGGCTCTGGTGTGTTATCTAGCAATGATCTTTTTTTTTTCTTTTTTTTCTTTTCTTTTTTTTTTTTTTTTTTTTTTAACTTAGAAGATGATGGTTTAGTGATATAAGACTATAGAATGGCCTGTGCTGGAAGATCGCCTTCAATATCATTGTGTTCCAAACCCTCTGCCATGGGCAGAGACACCTTCCACTAGACCTGGTTGCTCCCATCCAACCTGGCCTTCAATACTTCCAGGGATAGGGCATCCACAACTTCTCTGTGCAACTTCTTCCAGTGTCTCACCACTATCACAGTAAATAATTTCTTATGAACAACTTATCTAAACCTACTCTCTTTCAGTTTGAATCCATTCCCTTTTGTTCTGTCACTACATGCACTTGTAAAAACTCCCTCTCTGGCTTTCTTGCGGGCTTANCTCTTTCAGTTTGAATCCATTCCCTTTTGTTCTGTCACTACATGCACTTGTAAAAACTCCCTCTCTGGCTTTCTTGCAGGCTTATTTCAGGAACTGGAAGGGCACAATTAGGTCACCTTGAAGCCTTCTCTTTTCCAGCCTGAAAAACCCCAATTCTCTCAGCCTGTCCTTGTAGAAGAGGTGCTCCATCTCTCTAATTATCTTGGTGGCCTCCTCTGGACTCACTCCAACAGGTCCATGTGATCCCAGAGCTGGATGCGGTGTTCCAGCTGCGTCTCACCAGAGCAGAGCAGAGAGGCAGAGTCCCCTCCCTTGCCCTGCTGCCCACACTCCTTTGGATGCAGCCCAAGACATTGGCTCTCTGGGCTGGGAGTGCTCATTGCTGGGTCATGTCCAGCCTCTCATCCACAGCATCCCCAAATCCTTCTCCACAGGGCTGTTCTCAATCTGTTCATCCCCCAGTCTGTGTTGATGCCAGGGTTTGCCCCAGTCCACACATTCCCTGTACTCCTGTAATTCCCTTCCTTAGCATTGATTCTAGAAGGGTCTGTTCCATCACCTTCGCAGGCACAGAAGTGAGGCTGACAGGTCAGTAATTCCCAGGATGCCCCTTTCTACCCCTTTTAGAGTACAATATTTCCTTTTATCCTGTCAGCCGGGACTTCACCCGACTGCCATGACTTTTCAAATAACATGAAGAGTGGCTTAGCAACTACATCAGCTGATTCCTTTAGGACTCTGGGATGCATCTCATCGGGTCATGATACATTCAGGTTCCTCAGGTGGTCATAAACTTGGTCTTTACTTGCAGTGGGAAACTCAGTCCTCAGAGAGACACAGACAGCAATGCCTTCTGATACCCCAACAAGGACTAAAATTCTGAACCACCTACTACTGTGCATTTTAGAAGCAATTTACTTATAAAAACAAAAAGGTTTCTCATTCAAAAGGGGGTATTTAAGTTTCAAAAAAGCACTGGACAGTTTTCCTGGCAAAATTCAAGTTTAAAATTATTTAAAAACTATCCTTAAAAGCAGCAAGAAGTGCATTAAGTCTTTGTTTCAAAAGACTAAAAAAATGTTAAGGTTATATGACAGTCTTAGAACAGAAATGTGAATCTGGGCATCACTGTGTATAACATCACTGTGCATTCCTGTGTATTCACCTAAAGTACAAATATGGTCTTTTTATTCTCTAAAGGTTTTTTACTTTCCGTGGCCAAATATTTAGTTGTCTTAAGTAATACAACAAATATTTTTTTTTTAAATTAGCCACACAATATTGTGCAAGTTGACATATAAAAGAAGTGAGAAGGTCGTGTCGCATCTTTTTCGTGTAGCACATACAAACTAGGTATTTATCATGACACTTGACATTCAAAACAGTGACTCGGCTGGTTAGGAATACAAAGGAGGTAAATCCAGATGGGGGAAAAATAGAATGATTTGGACTAATTAGCACAGTTCAGAAAACTGAACCAATTTGGATTGGTTCCAAAAAAAGACAGATGTGAAAAATGTCTCTGCAATGCCTCAGTTTTGTTTGTTTATAGCTTACTCAGGCACAGATGCTGGAAACATTGCAAGAATATGGTTTAAAAAATAATAAAGAACTGCCTTTTTATAAATTATCTGCTCTGTTTTACTGCAGACAGACTTTCCTTCAAGGCTGAAGAATTAAGTTACTTTTTCTTCCTCATGCATTTCACTCTGGAAAGCTTTGAAATGGACACCTTAGTAGTACCTCTAGAAGAGTACTATTAGATGAGCAGTGCTACTATTCAGTTGAAATTTGGTGTTTTCACATGTAGATAATAAGTACACACACTGTAACATCTAGAGTCCTAGTATGGTATGGAAACCACAACAGAGTTAGTTACTGCAAAGTACAGCTCTCATTTGGAAAGCTAAATGTAGACTTTTACCCTCCTCACAATATATTTAGACCTATGCTTTCCACATACAGATAATTAATGCCAGGAGCAGGGACTTTACCTCACACTTCATTCTAGTCACTCAGTTACCACTGCCCACACCATTCAACCAGGATCCAGCTGCACTTTGTTAATTTAATATTTATAAAATCAGAGAATCATATAAAAGCTGATTCTAGCAAAAAACTGCCAGTGAGTACTGTATTTTTTAAGAAGTAGCACCCAGAGTACCAAAAATGTTGCTTAAGAATGTTTTCTAATGTGTCTAAAAGAGCTGCCCCAACACACAACAGAAAAATAGCCAAGATGGTGTTGCATAGCCCCAGCAGTACTTGTCCAGCAGTACTTGCAGGGACAAGCAATCTTTCTGGGTCTCAGAAGAATCACTGTAAGGATTATTGACATGAAGAGAATGTGAAGAGGTAGCTCTTAAAGTATAAGCCATAAATCTAAATTGGTTTCGTCTTGAATGTGCTGCTGCCCATAGGAAGCTGAAATATATGCAAAATAGTAGCTTTATCATATGCTAATGCAGACAGAATATGAGACATTCTAATGCACAAGACCTGTCTAGTACTTGACTTTACAGTTCAAATGAAATAGACAAGACTTAAGTGGATTATATCACAAGTACTTTGTGCATATGGAATGCCTTCTAAACCTTCTTAGCATGATGCCACTTTCAGGTAAAAAATATTCCATTTTACTAGTAAGCCCTGAAAAGTAAATCCAAATAAATACATTCAATAATTTATCATGCCAGACCTTTCAAATACCAACAAATTTAGCATGCACACACTGAGAAGCTTTGTGTTAGTCCTGAATTTTTTAATAAGGGCAAAGTCACATACCTACAAATGCAATATAAACTATTTGACAGAGTTGAGTACATCACTGTCTACTATAAATAAGTACTACATACTCTTAACCACAACTAATGTGAAACAAAGCAGCAGTACTTGATCAATAGATTGAATAACTGGCTGTCTCCTAGTCAGAAGATTAAATACATATCTAAAAATGGTATGCATACATTCATTGATTGTCTGATAATTGTTATTAAAAAGGTATGCTGACAGGCTCACCACCAAATGTTTCACATCACTGTTATACCTAGAATGTTTCTAGGGGAAAGACAGTGAATTAACAAAAGTTACTTGTGAAAGAAAAGGATTAGGAATCCCTAACAGTAACATTTTCACAAACATTATTTTGCATCTATGAACTCTTCTGCTTCACATCCAGCAGATGTGTATTCTGTTCCTTCATCATCAAATTATTTCCTCCAACTTATTTGTAAGATGAACACTTATGCTTTTGTGTGATTGTGCACCTGCTGAGCAGAGGAGTGATGACAGGCTACATGC
Organism: Pardalotus punctatus; assembly: GCA_013400915.1. Lineage (NCBI taxonomy): Eukaryota > Metazoa > Chordata > Aves > Passeriformes > Pardalotidae > Pardalotus > Pardalotus punctatus. The sequence goes on along the minus strand of VZTX01008513.1, from coordinate 418,975 downwards.
AGCAGAGCATGGTACAGTCAAGGCTATCACGGTCTGACATTTGACAGTGTCTGGTTAGACAGCTCCCTGACACCTCAAGGCTCAGAGATCTATATTCTTCTGCAGTATATGCAAATTGCTAAATGAAAATCAGATTGACATATTTTTCAAATCTTGCTTGCCTAGACTGTTTACTTTAACTTTCACATTTAAAATTATGACAGAATGTAACTCTGCAGGTAGGAGGGATGCCTAGTAGGGTGTGCAACAGTCTCAGATGACTGCACTCACTACCTGAGTACACTGGATACTTCAGAGGTTTTCCCTAATCTCCCTAATCATGGGGATTCACTAACCACATCATGCCATTACAGCAGATATGCATCCCCGGAAACCAAGGTACCTCCTTTTGTTGGTCAGTTTGATTCAGCACAACTCTTTTTCCAAGATAAACAAATTCAATAATTATATTAATAGAATTAAATACCCAAGCGAAACTTTAGAAATTCACCAAAAATCCAATTGTTGAAATGGAATGTGTTTCATATTCTATGCCATGATTATTCATGTTTTCCATGTTATCAATAATTTTAGTTGTCCCAAATAAGGTGGGTATAGCAAGCTGAGAGATATTTCAATACAATACAGATCTCAAGAAAAAATAAGGCGATGAAAGTGAGACTAAACCCTCCACGAATATATGCTTCTGCTGCAGAACAAAAGGAGCATGCTCACATAAAATGTGGCTTAAGAAACTTAAGTAAAATGTAAATAGCCAAGTTTGGGGCCATGACCCCAAAACTACAGCAGCTTGGAACCTAGAAGGAATCACTAGCAGTTTAAATTATTGTACAGGTGTGATGCAAAAGTATGGTATAGAATACTCTCAATGGAGAAGACTGTATGAAAATAAAAAGCAACTTTAAAAACTCTATTTGATTCTTCCTCTGGGTAAGTACAAATCACCAGTGTCACCATCACATGAAACACTTTTGTACTGGATTGGACAAGAAAGGTTATCAGTTGTCAAAAAAGCAAACCAAACCTCCTAGGAAAAAATTCAAACATGGAAGTCAGTATGACTTTTCTCTATCAATCACCATGCAACCATGTCCATTTAGGTGCCAATACATGTACCACAACTCTATACTGCAAGTGCATTTACAGAAATTTAAATTTGAGCATATACAATGAGAAGAACAGAAAACCAAATATTTTTTAAAAAATCTTTACAGATAAAGTATAAATCAGGGGACAACCAGTTTGAGCAAAGTATTTTTGAATAGAGAACCAGATTTTATTGTTTCCATCTGTACAGGCCAAATGAAAAGTTAATGGACTTGTCTTTGACCTTGCATAGCTTTTGCATGGCCAAAAATTAATGGAAACAAAATGCTTTTTTGCCTCATTTTTTTGCCTCACAATTTAGAAAAAATCAAAAGCAAAATAGTACATTAAGCCACAGATTTTTGTCTACAAACCACTCTCTATTAGCCAGGTTCAGAGTTATTTAAGTTTATCTCCACAGCTTTGTAAAGTGGCAAAGATTAAGCTTTTTTGGCTGTTGGCTTTTTAAAGTCAATAAAGACAGACAAATCAAGGCCCCCTCATGGTACATTTCTCATCAGACTAATAGACTTGGTTAAGGAACAAGTTTGAGGCTTCAGTGCTCTGATGGAGCAAAGATTAAATCAATTAGGAAAGTGCAAGGACGGACATGGTAGGAAGCATGTTTTTCTGCATTAGCTTCCCCTATCAGTTAATACACACAAGCAAGCACTCCAAACTGAGTACAAAAGCAGTGCTATCCTGCAATAACCAAGGGCAAGAAAGAAAAACTGAAATTCATTTCAAATTAGCAAAAGGAACACCCACCAAAACCCCCTAAGTTCTGCCGACTGTTCTAAGTATTAAGTTCCCAGGAAACTTCCCTCTCTCCATTCTGCTCAATAAAAAAAAGAGGAGTAAGCAAAATACCATTGCAATACTAAAGGTATACTAAAGCTGCAATTCAAATCTAACATTGAACAAGTTAAAATTGAAAATTGCTTAGCAGTTTCTGAAAAGCAGTGATATATTACCATAACTTCTTTGATCATCATTAGTAGTTTTTTGTTTGCTTAAAAGGAAAATTTTCAGTGGATTTTATTGAACCCTTTTCTATGTATGTAGAGGAACTCCTAATATCAGCATCATACACAAAAGAAAAACAAGGAGATATATATATATATATTTATAAAGTATGTTCATACCATTCTTTTTGAATGGTTAAAAAACAATTTAAAATCTTCTTTACTACCACAATACTTCTATATTTTATTTTTCTATATCAAAACTATAAACACTCTAAAGATGACTTAATAATGCAAACCCAAAATACTTTGAAAATGTGTGAAGATTACAAAGACATAAATAAGAAATAAGAGAGGACAACCAGTCTTTATTTCCAGCTAAGAAAAAGTCTACAGCAGGCAACTGGTTCTTGTAGCATGCTCACATCAGCAAATTCAGATAATGCAAGAACAAAGACAGAAGCATAGCACAATGAAGAATTGCATAAAAAAGCAATGCAATTACAGATAACAACAAGAGTTTTAAAGCATATCAAAAAATACAGGTGAGTCTCAATTATTTTTTTATTATGCAGCTTCATATGAGACACTGTCTTTGCAGAGCTGGTTTGGAAATTCACAATTTCTGGCTATTCAGCCCAGCAGCCAAAAAAGGAACACAATCCCATTCAAGCATATACTGTGTCATTATGATTCACCTTAGACAATTAAATGTTAGGTAGATTGAGAATTGATAACTAGTTTGATTTAATATTGTTCCTTCTGGGTTAGGCTAAGATCACAGAATCCTAGTAGGGTTTGAGTTTGAAGGAACCTTAAAGATCATCTAGTTCCAAGCCCTCTACCATGGGCAGGGACACCTTTCACTAGATCAGGTTGCTCAGAGCACCATCCAGCCTGGCCTTGAACACTTCCAGAGGTGAGGCATCCTCAGCTTCTCTGGGCAACCTATGCCAGTGTCTCACCACCCTCAAAGTAAAGAACTTTTTCCTCATATTTAATCAACCTACTCTTTTTCAGCTTAAAGCCATTCCTCCTAATTCTAACACTACATGCCCTTGTAAAAAGTCCATCTCCAGCTTTCTTGTAGGCTCCCTTCATGTATAGGAAGGCTGCTATAAGATCTCCCCAAAGCCTCCTCTTCTTCAGGCTGAACCACCCCAGACTTGCCTCACAGGAAAGTAGCCCCAGCCCTCTGATCAATTTTGTGGCCCTCCTCTGGACTTGTTCCAACAGGTCCACGTTTTCATATGTGTTGGGGATCCCAGAGCTGGACAGTTTTTCAGATGGGGTCTCATGACAGCAGAGTAGAGAGCCAGACTCACCTCCCTTGATTTGCTGGCCAAACTTCTTTTGATACACCCCAGGATGTAGTTTGCTTTCTGGGCTGCAAGTGCACTTTGCTGAGATGTTGAAATTCTCACCCATGAGGCATTTGCCTTCAACACATTAAATAAGTTATTCTACTCTTGGAAAAACTTCTGTGTCATTTTATTTTTATTTTTTTTTACTAAAAACTAAGCATCTTCAGTTTAATTAACTTAGAGTGCTTCTTCGTATTTTTTGGACACAGAGTAAAATGAAGGTATATTTTAAATACTAATAGGTCAAAAAAAGTTTTACTTGATCAGTGCAGCTGAAGTACTCTAATCAGGCAGAAAATTAATTCTGTCTGGGACAGGGCAACCCTAGATGTACAAAGAGACCCGGGGAACAAGAGACCAGAGAGCAGCACTGTGAAAACGGACCTGGGGGTCCTAGATGACAGAAAGTAGGATATGAGAAAGCAGTGCCCTGGCACCCCAGCTGTGTCTTGGGGTGAATTAAGCAAAATATCACAAGCCAGTCAAGGGAGGGGATTGTCCAATTCTGCTCTCCACTGGTGCACCTCACCTTGAATATCGTGTGCAGTTTTGAGGGCAGACCTCAACACAATCTACAGCTTCCTAACAAGGGGAAATGGGGGGGCAGATACTGATCTCTCTGATGACCCCAGATAGGACCAGGGGGAACATTATGAAGTTGTGTCAGGGAAGGTTTAGATTAGACATCAGGAAAAGCTTCTTCACCCGGAAGGTGGTTGGGCACTGGAACAGGCTCTCCAGGGAAGTGGTCACAGCACCAGCCTGATGGAGTTCAAGGAGTGTTTGGACAAGGCTCTCTGGTACTTGGTGTGATTCTTGGGGCTGTCGTGTGCAGGCCCAGAGTTTGACTTCAGTGGTCCTTGTGGGTCACTTCCAATTCAGGATATTCTATGATTCCATGAAAAATCATACACAGCGGTATGAACTCAGGTGATAAGAATTATACTAGAATAATATACATAAACAGATCTCTTTTCCATCAGAAAAGTATTAAGTGTAGTTGCAATAACACAAAATAGGCATTTAAGATATTCCTTCTCTCCCATGTTGGTTTAGTTCTTTTGTGAGCTCAGCATGAATTATTATGGTTGTTAACGAAGCTATTTTCTTCAGGATTTTTTTCTGTCCTATTTAATACCAGTTACCAGAAATGCATTACAAAGTGATCTGGAATGCACTCATAAAAAAAAACAAAAAACCAGCTAGAAAATTAGACAACAGAGAAGAAAAAATTAAGATTTATACCACTTTGTTACTTTATCACATTTCATAGGATAATTCAAGCACTTTTTATGAATACTTCATTTACTAATGACATATAAATAAAACAACCTCAAACATGGAAGATTTCAGAACAAGGCACTTCACTGCTTCCTTTGTGATGTCTCACTCATTATATAAGCTTCATTTTCCCCCCAGCACATTCATCCTAAATTATCTTCCATTAACTACTATGAGCTAGCACTTTTTCTGTCAAATAGCTCAATGGAAAAAAAAAATACAAAATTCTAAAATATCTAATATTTGCATAGGAATGTGTCAGCTACATACTTCATCTTTCACTTCATTTGCAACAACATTTAATATTTAAGCTGCTCAGGCAAAAAGCTCCTTTTTTCATAGAATCCAATAGATCATAAGTTCTTTATTTATATATACAAAATGTATACCCATTAAGATCTTGAATTTAATGTCCCATGAATCCTAATGCCATAGAAAAGGCAGAAAACAAGTGTGTGTGCTAAACTGAAACACTTTGAAGGCTGAAAAAGACTATCAACCCCAGAATCTCAGCAACTGAGAGTATCAGCTTAATCCTTAGAATGATTTTTGCATTCTTATATTTCATTTCCAACTCTGGGGCTTCCAAAATAAGAAGGAGGGGGACTTGTTGGATCAAGTCCAGAGGACAGCCATGAAGATGTCCTCTCCTGTGGAGTCAAGCTGAGACAATTTTTCAGCATGGAGAAAGCTCTAGGGAAGCTTTTAGCAGCCTTCCAGTATCTAAAAGAGGCTGACAAGACAGCTGGAGAGGGAGTTTTTGCAAGGACATGTAGTGACGAACAAGGGAGAATGGCTTTATACTGACAGAGAGTAAGTTTATACTAAATGTTAGGAAGAAATTCTTTACTTTGAGAGTGCTAAGTCACATACAGCCTGTTCCAAAGAGGTTGCCCAGAAACCTTGTGGATGTCCTCTCCCTGGAAGTGTTGAAGGCCAGGTTGGATGAGGTTTTCAGCAATGTGATCTAAAGGGAATTGTCCCTGCCCATGCTGGGGGTGGCAGGGCTGGAACTAGATCATCTTTAAAGGTCGCATCTAAATCAAATGTTATATGATTTTTTAAAAATAAAAATAAAGACACCCTTATTATGATACAGACTGACTACTGTTCCTATATGCTACAAGTCAAAAATTACCTTGGCATCATATCTCTTTTGCAGAATATGAAATTTTCTTGTAAGATGCACAATTGCCCTAGCTGGGGCAAGGGGAAGAATTACAAGTGAAAGGACAAGAATTACAAGAAAGGTGACTGTGATAGTCCAGCACAACAAGCAAACCTTCAAATTCTTATTTCAGTAATCTCGTTAGTGACAGCTTATTTAAAACATGCATGCAAACACCAGGCTTCCTCGTCATGTTCTTTACTGTTCCTTTTTTTCCCCTTCCTCTCTCTTTTCTACTCAATCTATAATTATTTTCAGTTATATCCAACAGTTTCAGCAGAGATGGAATGGCCCCCATTTTAACCTGACACACAGCTCAATTGTTAGAATATACTCAGGGACATAGGAAATGTGGGTGAGAAGGGACTTGATCCCAAGCATATGCTGTAACCATTAACTTAGCACTCTTCATCTCTGATGCATTTTCAGATCACACTTCCCAAGATGAAACCTGGAAGTCAGCACAGGCGAAGCAACACTCTGCACATAGATGAACTGCACAAAGATGTGAAACCAACTAAGCCAGTTGCTGGCAGCTCCACTTCCAGCATGTCTCTAATGCAACTTAAGGTATTTTGGTACATATACATCTCAGAAGCCACCAGGATTAGGCAAAATGTCATGAGGTTTAGTGAGGATCAGATTAAAATGCACATACCTAAACTCCCTTTTGGATGAGTCCTAAGTCTTCCTCTCCTTCTATACAGCCAACTGCAAGAGATTCAGGCTGGGAACCTGAAAATATAGCACTACTGTCCATCACAGCCTACATGAAACTACTGCCACAGGAAGCCTCCCTGCCAATCCAATCCAAAGCTGAGTTGTAGGAGGTTCTCTGGAGCCAAGCACACAAGAAACTTTGGAGGAGGGGGAAGGGGAAAAAAAATTAAAGCCCACAAAAAAGCAAACAACAAACCCAAATACCATGATGAGATGCTTTTAGATCTTTCGGTTGGTGTTAGATAGTTTTTATTCCCACAATTTCTTTTGCAAGGAGTAGAGCAAGCTTTTCTTTATTTTAAAGCATGAATTCACTTTAAGACAAGTGTCTTTGGAAGTCCACGATGTAGACAGTTGATGCAAACCCTTAACAGGGATTGTTGAATATTTTGTGGCAGAAAATGTCAAAATGTACAACTAATGTATCTGTGGATACAGGTTGCATACATGTTGAAATAAAGGCATTCATATCTTGGTCTGCATATGAACTCTGACAAAGTTATGCTCAGGTCCCAGCATTTCTATGGCAGAAGCACATCACATTAAGAATTGTGCTTCCTTCCATTCCATTCATGTTTATTGACTTCAGCTTTTATTCCATTCCACTACTGAAGAGAAATGGTGGGGAAGGAAGAGACTTTGGACTCCACAAAGAAACTTAAAAATAGAAGAGAGCAGCAAGATACATTACAATAACATTGTCTAATGCAAATAAGAAACATGGAGAGAGATGCTCTAGTGGCATTCTATTAATTCTGCACGATCTTAAAATGCAGAAAATCATAAATATTCTCTGTGATGTTTCAATCCATTAGGCTACGTGTTATGTCCCTAAGAATGAAGTGCAAGTTATATGTAGCACTTTCAAAATCATCAATCAAACAAAGATAATTGGAAAAGATACTGGATGAAGCCCCACCTTGTTGGAGCCCAGCAAAAGGATCTTCTCCACATCTCTGTACACTAATTTACATATATGTTTTACCTTTCACTTCTAGGAGACTACTCAAAAGACATGACAGCCAGGCCAAGAAAGGTGCACATTTCATCTTAAGTTACAAGTAAAATATTTATTAAAAATAATTTCAAAATGAAAATGCATTTCTGCTCTTTCTGGAAAATTACATGTCATTTTACTTAGTTATGCAGTAAATCACTTGTCAAAAGTCAAAGTGATAGAATTTTTAGGCTTATTTCATTTGGGGGATCTGGTAATTTTTGGTGCAAGGGACAGCTATTTTTCCTTAACCTCTTAAAGACATCCTCATCCCTGACACACTTTGGTATCTGGAAGTTGGCACCAGCTTCCTGTATTCTCACTGCAGTCCATCTGTTAAAAAAGATATCCAGCGAGTATTTAAGATATACTTTGCTAAAGGTCTCCATACATATGGTCTAAAGGAGAAAAGGGCATCACTGAAGGTGAAAAAAATTTAATTCCCTTGTCTTTTGACAATTCAAAGTTCATTTTGGAAAATATGTAACACATTGAATATAACAGTGCTACAAATGGGAAATAAAAGCAGAGAAAGCTGTGAGATTTAAGGCTGTGCCATATGTCCTCCACTGTCTTGTGCACCCACTTGAAAATAAACTCCTTAAATACAGCCTCTAGAAATCTGAGTACCCTGTGCCAGTGACTGGAGTTGTGGCCATTTTATTTACTGTCCCTGGCTTTCTGTGCAGCTCTGTCTCTCACATCCTTTAATATGTTCAAATGAAATATGAAGTATTTATTCAGGAACTTGGAGAGATTTAAAGCACTGCAGAGTCATATAATTTAAGATCTGACTATACATCAGTGGGTTCTGTGCAGTTGTATCGATTTCTGTAAAAGTAGCACGAAAAGAGTTAGAATCACAGGACTGCTTGGGTCAAACTGGACAGCAATATGTCTAGCTATTTTGCTCAGAAGAGAAACAAGCAGCAGGAAAGTATTTATGAAATAGACTACAAGAAACCGAAACTTCTTATAGGAAAAAAAAGAGATGATTTTTTAATAAAAATAATCCTAAAAGCTGAAAATTTTTTTGTACAACCTTACTTCCCATTTATCAAGGAACAAGCAAAAAAGCCATGCTTTCAAAAGCCATGGAGTTTCTCCAAACTTGAACTGAAAATGAATGAAAAGGAAAATTTTCTCTGCTCTTTTGACCAAGAACAAAATATAGGCTAGCTATTATATATATGCCAGCCTTTAAAAAATGCTTATGTATTGTTGGTTTTACTTACCTCTCTTATTCAAAACATATCTTCAATTGTGTATATAATAATTAGGCAACAAAGGTCAAAGGTTAAAACAGTCAACTACATTAGAAATTATAATAACTTTTTTTTTAAAAAAATCAAAACCTACTGTCCTTCTCCCTTTTATTTTTTATTAGTAGTAGTATACCAATCAAATAATTTTTTTAGTTATTCTATTCTATTCTATTCTATTCTATTCTATTCTATTCTATTCTATTCTATTCTTCCTATGCAGAGAAAGAATTAAGTCAGACAAGGATGGTTTGAGAGAAAAGCAGAAAAGAGAAAGATAAGCCACAAAGAATATCGGGAGAACGTTAGCTCCACACTCTTTTTTCCCTTTTGCTTAAAATCTATAGGAAGGATAACAAGGCATTGCACCAGGTCATGATTCAGTGCTCACCTACTTTCAGTTTTAAACTTGAATAATTTTTATAACTAATTTTCCCACCTTCTATTTTCATCTATTTTGAGTTGGAGCCTGCCTACTTCTTATCTGTCCAGAGTGCAATTTTTTTAATTAGAGCATTTACTTAGAAATACTTTCAAAATCTTTCTGAGATTGCCAAGTAGATTGAATTTTTCTTTGTATATAAAAGGGTTTCCAAACTGTACTTTTTCTGGTACTTCTGAAACATCTGCAGGCTCAAAACATGATGCATGAAATATTTACCATGCAATGTGAGTTTACTCTTCAGAAGAAGTAATTGCTATTGATCAGTCAAGGATGGGAAGCATATGAGTTGTGAAGGTGACAAAAACGACGTGCTATTTCAGGTCCAGATGCGCAGCATTACAACACTGGCATTCTTAGGGGTTTTTTTGAATAGCTGAAACCTCTGTGAAAGATACAGTGAAGCCCTATGTTAGCTTAGCATGAATGGCAAAACAGAGCTGGGAGAAAACTACTTGTAGGAATTCCTACCTGAATATAGTTTGGTTTTTTTAATAAAAGCTTTGTAGCTAGAGAACATTATATGCCCTGAGCTCTGTACAACTCCTTTGTTTTACAAAAATAGATGTTTTTGCCAAAGTCCATACTTCTGCCAGTCATCAGCTACTCAACTGAAGCAAATGAACACACAGTCCATGGAGCAGTATCAGTAACAAAGCTGTTTCCTCCAGATGTAGACTTTCATTGATGCTGTGACATGGTCAGAGGCAAAGATTTTAATCTTTCTGCAATTATAAAATTCCTTCCTTTTCCCTTCACATCCCTTCTCTTCTACTTTTAGCAGTAACATAGTAGTGGTCAGTGTCACCTGCAGAAATCAGTTCATTAGAGCAAGAATTACTATGAACTTGTTGATGATGAGATTCAAGTTTTCTCTGTGTACAGACTGCTTTTCCAGAAAATGTTATAAATTTAATCATCACAGATGTTTTATGAATGCTAGCATACATAAGAATTCCAAAATGTGGAATTCTGCTTCTGTATAGATTGATGGAATAAAGCACTTTAACAGTTGCTTTTCTATAGGGAGATGTGGAAGACGGGAGAAGAGAATGACAAATCATAGCAAGATCTAAAGAAGTTATGAAATATTTATGTCTCTTCTGTTATACATTAGAACAACTAGGTCTGACTGATGTATAATGTATTCAATCCCACCAAACTAAAATAATATCCAAACACTTTAGAACAAAGCAATAAGATAGAGTCAGTTGCTGTGCATTGCTTCATCTTATTTGTAAGTTTGCATCTTTGTCCCTCCCATCACCACTCTAAGACAATAGACATATTAAAAGAAGAGGAAAGAATCCGCTGCCTGTTTCAGCATCCAAGAGATTTCTCCTCCCTGCCCTCGAGCGAGACCCCGTGAGAGCAGCAGGCTGGGAGCCTGCTCTGCGCATGATTCCTGGACCACTGCCGTTGCCTTGCCAACGCAAAGGGAGAACTCGGGGCTTACATCGGGCATTTCAATGCAGTGACCCACTTACTGTCTGTCAACAAATTCACTGGGACAATAGTGAGTGTAACACATTACAGAGATTAAATCCCAGGGACCGAACTACAAAGATGTCTGGAAAAAAATCTTTGTCAGTTTGAAAAGCCAGAACACTATAAACAGAGTTAACGGTAATATGTTTTAATCCTCCAATGTATTTGCTGTTTTAAAGGAGAAATTTCTACCATGATAATATATATTCATTATTTGCGTATTTATATTTTTAACTAGGTTCACAAAACAAAGTCAATATTGCCATAAGAGTAATGGGAATGACATAGCTTTTGTATATTGCATTCTTGGCTAGAGCTGAGCAGAATTAAGAACTAAAAACTTCCTTTCAAGCCATAAGAATGTAATGGTAAATTTAGAATATATTTGTACAAATGGTCATTATAGGAGCAAATCATTACAAAAACCCCCACAGTCATTTCTGCAAGACAGTTAGATCATGGATTTATATTTAAAAATTAACTACATGCAGGCTAGTTACAGGTTTCCCATTCAATTCTGCCCCTTTACAAATATATTATGGCAGGCATACTCAAAACCTTCCCCCTCCTTTCATTTCCCAGTTTTCTTCTGTTCTTTTCATTTTCTGCAAATAGATTATTCAAACATAAATAATTTGCTTAAGAAAACTGGCAACTACCAAGAGAACTAAATATACATAATGGCATATTACCAAATGCAAAAAATATATGTTTAATACATGTTTACCTACATTCTTCAGTTTCTTAGCAATATTACCCTGTCACTTTAAATGAAAGTCAGCAATTTTTTTTAAACACATGTGTCACCAGTTACCAAATGGAATTATCTGAGAAACCATGCAGAGAGCAAAAAATAGCTGCAGCCTTCTGCAGTATCTGTAGAACAGGCTATTTTTTAATCCAATGAGGGTTTATTTATATGTTTACTCCTAATATTTTACATATTTCTAATAGTTTCCTGGATATCTGAATCCATATTGCAGCAATTTGATATTACCAAAATCCTTCACCTACCTCCGTCAGAAACACCTTTCTGATTAATACCTAAGGGTGCGCATTGCTTCACATCCTGCAACTGATATTTCCAAACCTATGTGGCTTGCAGACATCCATAGTTTCTGTAAAACATTTTTTTAAAAATTATTTTCAAGAGGTGTGGGGGAATGCAAATGTTCTTTATGCCTGCAGGAGATTTCTGATACCAGACAAACTTATGGGTGAAAACTGTATTCTAGAAAATTCAGCATCAGTGGGTGGTAAAAATTGCAATTCTAGATTATACATAATATCCCTGCAGTATTGTCTAGTAGTCGAGCTAGTTTAGAGATATGGTGAACCACACACCACCCTCTTACTTCCAGCCACCTTTCCCATTCTTTATATTCCACACTACTGACCACTCAGGCCTACCTCTGGATTCTTCCAGCTTTGTTTCTTTTCACAAAATTAAATCCCAAATCCATCATATCTTTAAAAGGCTCCCTAGGCCCATGCTACCATGCCATGCAAAAGTAATATAGGGGCTTCCCCTTTCTATCTCCCAGGAGGGTTATCCTAGTTTATAGTCTTGTATTATTCCATAAACAGTTGAATTCATGTCGACATTTGCTGTTTAAAATATCAGAATATTATAAAACCATAAGTTAAATTCTTTAAACAATGCATATTTTATCAAGTCCATAAACTTTCATTCTTCACAGATACTACGTACCAGTAATAGAGATATACAGCTGTGTTGATTTTCTCTTTCCACTCTTTTCCCCTCTTCCTTACACTCGACTTCTCTCAGATGTAGGAACTTGCATCATTATGCCAATATTTTTCTACGTAAAACAGTGGTTTTATTTACTAATTTTTCAAAATCAATTATTAAGGATGCATTTGGCTATGCATGGTGTCCCTCCAGGCTGCAATCTCTAAAGCTACAGATAAAATACCTCCCACTACTCCAAAGACTGAATTTAAAGGAAAATACACTAATTTGCCCTCGGGGGTGGGAAATCTAGCAAGCATTTCTTTGACCAACTTTAAAATTTCTTTTAGGATTTACAGGAGGGACTTGAAAATGGCAATGGGATAGGCATAATCTCAGAGGTGTGCTCTTTGAAACATTTGTAAAAATTCCTTCAGACTTGTTCCATGTAATTTGTGATACACACACATACACAGAGATTTGCTGTGTCTGTGGAACAAATGCTGTCAGGAATACAGTCCAGGTCAGCTGGGGCATAGCACAGCTTCTCCTGCATCTCTGCAAAACAGGACATAGAAAGAATCATCCTGAACTGACTGTATCCTATGGAAGCCCTATGGAAGCCCTATGGTGCCCTTGTGAAGAGGGAATATCTGCTGGTTTACCAAATGCCCACCATAATTTCCAGTTCCTGGCAACTCTATAAGAATTTGTACAGCCCAGACTGCTGTTCTTGATTGCAGGACATATGAACCTTCCTGTTCCCCTCTGCTCCCCACACCAAGTATCTGACAGTGACTAAAAGGTATCTACATTTCTCCTCAACACATCCTTAAATGGGAATCATTGTGAGAGAATGATTTCAGAAATTCTTGCCTCCCTGGAATAGAAGCTTTCCAAATGCTGTCAATGCCAAATTGGGAGAAAATAATACTTCAACTTTCTCTCCAGTTTTCAAACCACATCTGGAAGGGAAAAATCAGACTCTACTGTATGCTGTTAGGTAGTCCTCCCCTCCATAAGTCTGGCCTTTCTTCCTAGTCAGCATCTTAGGCAAAACTCCCAGCAGATCTCAGTCCAGTGCCTCCCACCTCAATGAGAAACCCCTGCAAAATACTTTCAGCGGTAACAAATGCTTCCTCACACTATGCTGCATTTCCCAAAGCCAAAGACTGAGGGCAGCAAAAATGAGAGAATTCAATCTTTTGTACTAGAGGAACATTTTATGATTCATTGCACATGCTGCACTGAGCTTTTGGCAAGAATCACCAATGAGCAGCCTTAGCAGTGGACTATGCTAAAGCTGCTGCTGAAAGCAAAGCAATGTTTGTATATAATGTTTTAATCAAAATTAATATGCGCATCCTGTGCAGCACTGCAACCTAGACAGTGATACTAGATAGCTAGAGAACCATGACTGTGTGAATGATCAACTCCCAGTTGACCCTGAAATGGTGCAGGATCTGCTTCTCCACTGGATCCCTACAGGTCTAAGGAGTCTGATGGGATTCATTCCAGAATCCTGACAGAGCTGGCTGATGTCATTGCAAAACCTCTCTGGATTATTTTGAGCAGTCTTGGGAACCCGGAAAGGTCCCAGATGACTGGAAAATGGTGAACATTGTCCCAGTTTTCAAGAAGGGTGAGAAAGAGAACATCCCTACAGGCCCCTCAGTCTCACTTCAGTGCCTGGTAAAGTTAAGGAGAGGATTATTCTGGGATGTATTGTAAAACACCTGAAAGACAACACAGCCACTGGTCACAGCCAGTTCAGTTTCATGAGGGGAAAGTCCTGCTTATCAAACCTGATTTCCTTTTATTACAAGGTAACCCACCCAGCTGATCAAGGGAAGCCAGTTGATGTGATCTTTTTGGATTTCAGTAAGGCTTTTGATTCTGTCTCTCACAGGATCCTTCTGGACAAAATGTCAGGCACACAGCTGGATAAACATATCATATGATGGGTGAGCAACTCACAGGTCAGGCACAAAGGGTTGTAGGGAATGGGGCGACATCAGACTGGGTACCTGTCACCAGTAGGGCTCTGCAGGGCTCCATCCTCGGCCCTGTGCTCTTCAACATCTTTATAAATGACTTGGACACAGGACTGGAAGGGACACTGAGCAAGTTCACAGACCATACAAAACTGCGAGGAGCTGTTGACTCCCTTGAAGGCAGGAAGGCCCTGCTGAGAGACCTTGATAAATTAGAGGGCTGGGTAATCAGCAACCATAGGAAGTTTAGCAAGGGAAAGTGTCGGATTCTATACCTGGGATGGGGGAGCCCTGGATGTACAGACAGACTGGGGAATGAGACACTGGAAAGCAGCGCCACAGAAAGGGACCTGGGGGTCGTGGTTGATGACAAGTTGAATCTGAGTCAGCAGTGCCCTGACAGTCAGGAGGGCCAACCACATCCTGGGGGGCATCAGGCACAGCATCACCAGCTGGGCACTGGAACAGGCTCCCCAGGGAAGTGGTCACAGCACCAAGCCTGACAGAGTTTAAGAAACATTTGGTTAATGCTCTCAGGCACATGGTGTGACTCTTAGGGCTGTCCTGTGCAGGGTGACGAGTTGGACTTGATGATCCTTGAGGGTTCCTTCCAACTCAGCTTATTCTGTAATTCTCTGAGCCTGTTTTCAGCTGTTGCCTGGGGGAATTGTTACACTCCTTGAGGCTTCCTCTCTGGCTAAAGTCTCAGTGCCAATGCCACCCCCAACAGCTTTGCACAGATCCAATGTAACTGCTACAGAAACGCCTTCTAGCTGAAAAGTAATTTTGGTTTTCTTCTCTCAGCTTCTTTCTTCAATGCAGGTAGCAGGAGTAAAATATTATATAGATATGATATCATGTTCCCTAGACACAGAATAAAAGATGGATACCATCCTGTCCTAACTCCCTCTGTACATTTAACACTTCCAAACTTTATAGTTGCCTAATTTTCCAGCCACTGGCAATTCCAGCAGCTAGGTACCCTCTCACTCCATGTTAGACTGTACAGTGGTCTTACATCTGTGACCCATCTGATATACCCCACTATCCAGCTCCTGCTAGTGCAGATCTTCACTGAATAATGACCTAACACTACACAGTAAGTCTCCATCCACCCACTGCATTCCCTAGATACAGAGGCTCAGTATGTAAAGTGGGGGGAAGAAAGAAGAAGTGGGGGGGGATGTTTGGAATTATGGCATTTGTCTTCCCAAGTCACCATTACCTGTGACGGGGTCCTGCTCTCCTGGAGATGACTGAACACCTGCCTGCCCATGGGAAGTAGTGAATTAATTCTTTGATTTCTTTTCCTTGTGTGTGCAGCTTTTGATTTCCCTGTTAAACTGTTTTTATCTCAACCCAATAGTTCTCTGGCTTTTACCCTTGATTCTTCTCCCCAGCCCTGCTGGTGAGGGAGTGAATGAGCAGCTGTGTGGGGCTTGGCTGCTGGCTGGGGATAAAACACAACTGCATGTCACAATATAAAGAAAGCACTACATTTATTAATAGAAATTTAAGACAAAAAACAAAAAAAATAAAAACTACCAAAAAACCCCAAAAAACAAAAGAAAAAAAAAACCTTTTTGGACTTCTCAAGAAATTTCTATAAGATTAGATAAACTTTTGAAGAGAGAAATCTTTTTCCAAAATGTTTGAATTAATAAATGCAATTTCATAGATTGATATCAGATTTTTACAAAATTAAGGCAAATCTTTCTTTTGAATACTACTTGCTTGAAAAAAAGACTGGAAGTAATTGGAAATATGCTTCCATGGACTGACCTAGTATTATCATTAATCCTCTCTGGCAAGCTAACTGTAAGACTACAACTTCTGACTGGATGTTTAAGATAAAGTTCCATCCACTTTTTCCCAACCCACATACTAGACAGTCTATATTTCAGAAAATTTTATATTCTAGACTTCATCTGTTTAAATTGCAATAAGTCCTTCCTGTCTACTTTTATATCTAGGGAAGCCTATAATAGTTTCACATTGCTTTCAGTCATTCTAAATGCAGCATTTGTTGTCTGAGGGCAGAACTGCTCTTCAATGTTATTCAGCACATTAGTAGCAAACACTAGGTCCATCATGTGCTTTGACATTAAAACTAAAATACCAAAGGCTGAGGAATACTCTTATTTATCACAGAGAAACAGAAAAAAAAAAAAAAAAAGGAAGAAAATAAAACCAACCTAGCATTCCAAATTGTTTGGAAGCATGGAAATGGAAACAAGGATAGGGTCCTTGCATGCTGAAAGTGTCACCAGCACTGTCAAAGCCTCCATACAATCCATACCTTATTGGTAAAATATATTGTATATGTAATTTTAAGGGTAAATTTTAAGGATAACTTGAAGCCATTAAGGCCAGAAATTTGCTTTTGTAATGAAACTGCTGAGACTTTGTTCATATCACATGATTTTTGGAGCTGCTATTTAAGAGAACTTCAAACTTAAAACAAAGCGAGGGAGATGCAGAAGACTGGTTACTTCAACAATCTAATTGTACATCTTGTTAACAGCAGTGTTAAAGAAAGAGCTATAAACAACATTTAAACAAGAGAGCTTGAATAGCAGAAATAAATCTTGCTGTAACAGCACAGAGCTCACCACAGTGTATTCTTCCCACTAAGACAAATTAGATGGTGGTGCTTACAGTTTTGGGGAGAGGCTGCATGCACTGTGACATGATGGGACTGAATTCCATGCACCATGGAGGAAGATGCTCAGAGACTCTCTTTGCATGGGCTGTATACCAAATATATTCAAAGAAAGCAGATGCATTTAAGAAACAGCATTTTGAGTACATTTCTATTAAGAGTTAGGCCTGTTAATTTTCAACCTGAAATTTTCTTTGTATTTGGGGTTATACCCCATCATGTGCTGATAAAACAAGGTCTGTATTTCTTGATGCCAAAGACAGAACAAATTTTGTCATCATTTTGGTAGCTGGAAATGTTGCAGTCACCTTCCTAAAGAAAAATAGCCATTCATCAGAAGAAAATGCATATCTTTTTAAACAAACAAGCAAACACAGGATAATTTCTCTCTGTTGGATATCACTTCTCTAAAATGAGTAAAAAGAGGCACTAATCCCTAGTAGAAACATATCAATCCTGAATTTTCCATATCACATTATAATCACTAAGAAATGCAGTTCTTTTGAAGGGGATGAAGTTAACAACTTTCTGAACTGTTCCTTCCTTCGGCATGCTGTACAGACATCCACCATATGTATATCACAGCACTGTGCCTTAGATTATGTAGCTGCTAAAAATTAGAGGTCTGTCACTCTTCATTTTAACAACACATGCCATATGCATAATGAATGCAACTCCTTTAATTTTACTCATTTAAATAAAATGTTTGGTTAGAAATTAAGGTGGGGCAGGCAAGAATCTTCAATTAAACTGTATTTCACCTTTAATAGCAAAGAACATTTAATGCCCACAATTTATTTATTTATTTACAAATTAGTAAGTATTCCCTGGCATATTTCATCTTGCTCTAATATCTAGAGGCCTCAACTGAGATTGCATTGTAGAATTGTAAAGACTACGACCTACTAAATTGATAAAAAAGTGATAAAATGAGTAGAAGAGATGAAAGCTTATGTATATCCTTTATTGCTTTTCACAAATGGGAAATCAAGACATAGTGTATTACAGTAAGAATTTTCAAGGCCACAAACAATTTTGTAAGTCAACTTGAAAAATGTAAACAATACAGATAATCTGTTTCAGATATTTCATGTCTCAATCCAGAATTTTAGATGATGTCCCAGTAATTTTCATAAAACTTTAAAAGCATAACTTACAAATTACTGGCTAAAAGAAGAGCTTACTTTTTAATCCAATAACATAACTTTACATACCTTCACTATTTCATAACAATTTCATTCCTCATAATTACCAAGCATAATGGAAATTATGGCTATGACATATTTCCTTTTTGTAATTGCGTACTCTTATTGAGAATCGTAAAATCACAGAATATCCTGAGTTAGAAGTGACCCACAAGGATCATCAAAGTCCAACTTCTGACCCTGCACAGCACCATCCCCAAGAGTTACACCATGTACCAGAGAGCATTGTACAAATGCTTTTTGAACTCTGTCAGGCTGGTGCTGTGACCACTTCCCTGGGGAGCCTGTTCCAGCACCCAACCACTCTCTGGGTGAAGAACCTTTTCCTAATATCTAACCTTAATCTCCCCATACACAGAGAATTCATGTTGGTACCTACTGAAGATGCACACTGCTGAAACTGCCTTGAGGTCTTTGATTTGATTTTTGATTATTTTCCCATTCCCTCATTTGTTGAAAGGCAGTTGTTGGTATTTTGTAAAGTTAGTACACTAAAGCAATCGCTTTGACAACCAGTTTATCCAAGTAAGTGTTCTGCCTCATGGAGCATGTTCATTAAGAAATTTATTTCATTTTTCCTAGAGATTTTTTTCACTCGCATTAACATTTTCATGCTTCTGTTGCAGGAGTTTCATAACCCAGTTTCACAAACTGAAAACTATCATCTCAGTACTGCTTTCTTTAAACGTTAAAATAGGTTAAGATGAGTTGGGAGGGTTCACTAACATAAATATAATCTTATTAATTTTGGCTGCATATTCCACCTTTCATTTACAAAAATTGAGACAGTCTCCCAAGTATGTATTGAATACAAATCAACCAACTTCTTGCTTTCATTACCATTACAGTTCCAAGTGTTCTGGCTAACTACCCACCTTATTAGCTCAAATGCAACCAAGAAACTGAACAAAAGCAGCACTTTGTTCTGTGAGGAATACAACTGAGTGATCTAACATTTTTCCTCCTATGTCCTTTTAAAAAAAATCTTGAAAGCACTTTTAATTGTGTGATTTTTTTACGTTTATTTTTGCTCAAATCCTATTAGAAAATAGCACAGTACTGTTGCTTACTTTACCACCATTAGGTGGTAATTAAAGTTGTAAGAGCCATTTGGAAGATTTTGCTAGAGTTTTTTTGTGTTAGTAGATACTGAAAGGCTGTGTACTAAATACAAAATCATTAAAATATACAGCAACCCCAGTCTTCTCTGTCTTGATAAAATATTATGTCTTTGTGAACTGGACTTAGAATTTAGTGTTTTGATGGCCACAAACTACATAGATAAACCAAATCAGTTGTGGTCTTCAGCACTCTAACTGTAAAAAAAGGTAGCCACTATCAGCAATACAAATGTATGATAAGCTAACGAGAAGGAAAATAAAGAGCAACTAGCATGTAGAATGATGTTATGGGCTAAAGAAGCTGAACCGATAAACCTTGAACCAATGTCAGAAGCACAGAGACTACTAGGGTACATCATTAGCAGTCTGGCCTGCAGAATCCTTAACTCTTCTACAGAGAAGCAGGGTGGATTCCATTCATTTTCAAGATGTGCAGCTCACCAACATGGAAACAGAAGACTGGAACAGAGATAAGAAGCTAAAAGACAGTATTTCACTAGCTGATAGCTCAAAATCAGTGAAAGCATAGCTGGTAGCAACAAATTGAAAAAGGCATGCGTTTCTGCACTCCGCTGATATTGAGGAACCTAAGAAGCTTCATTTAAAGCTCTTTTTTTCTATATATTTGTCCTTAAATAATAGTGTCGAAATAGCAGAAAACAATATTTTAAAGTTTAAAGAAAGTGTCCACAGGCATTATATTTTTACAGTATGAAAAATATCTAGAACTACCGACTGCTGAGAGGTTTTCTTTAATAATATGGCTATTATTACTTTGAATATTCATACCTATTTTTGAACTTCCCTGTACTGCTAATAAGCAGGGTCTGCTGAATACATCTGTAGGACGAGTAACTGAGATACAGAGAGCTTACTAATTACACCACTGCCATTGATGTAAAAAGACTTAAATGATACCAGCTCTAAATACGTACTACAGAGCCATCTCCATAAGCTGCCTTAAAAAAATTTCCAAAATGTCAGACATTAGGGCAGATATTTGCCCTCTACATATATATAACAGCCCAATTCTTCCTCTTTTGAATACTTTATATTTACAACAGCTTCGTTGGATTGTACAAGAAATACAGGACTGGATAACAGAAATGTGGATACTTTATTAGCTAAAGTAATAAAATTGTATACCGACACGAGTATTTGTCAAGCATTATGTCATAGAGAAACCTAGTTTCAGTTTTAATGCAAACGATTGCCTATTATGAAATGAGAGCACACTGAATTAGTCATTTCCATTAAATCTATGAAGTAGAATTGCCTAGCAACCAAGAAAATTAATTCAGAGATTAAAATAAACACTGTGACACTGGCAGAGCAACTGCTATTCTACCCTAATAATCATAAAGACACTAAGAAAAGGGTGTTTTCTTAATTTTTCTTAACAAAAGTAAAACAAACAATTTCATAAAATGAGTCATAATGGACAAAGAATAAAAACAGAGTCAAAGCAACTGCATAAAGCAAATGCAAATAATTGCCCTCTTTTTACACAACATCATTAAAATGAAAAATATTGAAAGTTTTTCATATTCTGACAATAGTGAACAAATTGTTGTGGAAGTTTCTAACATGCTTTCCCACTTACAAAGAGGAAATTTTTTTCATTATATTCATTCTATGCAAGTATTCTATATTTTAGTACTTACTAGTTTAATTTATTATAGAATTTATGACCATGCTTACCTGAAAAAATTCTGCATCATTACTACTCACTTCTACCCTTAGTCAAATTATTCCTAATCACACTTCTGTAGGGAAGCTTTTAAATTATACAGTTTATCACACTGAGATGGTTATGAAAAAAAAAACAACCCAAAACATTAACAGATTAAGGACAGTGAGGATGACTGCAACAATTTAGTTTAATGACTGCTACCTATTGCTTGTTACATCTGGGCCATTGTGTAATTCATTGTCCCTGAAGGGCCACAAAAAGCCTAGAAAAATTATCCCTTCAGAAATAAAACAACCCCATTCTGTAACAACATTGAAGTCTATCACCTTGTCAGGATATTAGATTAAAGGAATGATTACAGATCAGTGATTCTGGAGGGGCAGCACTTTCATATCTCTAGTAGGAGACAGTCCGTCCAGCTTGAGGTACAGTTAGTATGGAGTCAAGAAAAATGATCAGGAGTGATTAAGGCAAGAGTAACACAAAGGAGAAAAAATATATCCCAGAGGACATGACAAGATTTTGCAACTGCAGCAGCTACATCAGATCTAGTTGAGTATACATTAAAAGATAACAATAAAAATTTTAAAAGTATGAGGAATAAATCAAGACAGACAAGCAGGACTAACTGTGTATTAGAAGGTAACTCCCCAGGCATGGACATAGCTACTCTTCTATCAGTAAAGCGTATTTCAGCTCTTTGGTTGTGTATAATATTCACAAAACACACCTGCAGCCAGGTTCTTCAAAGTCTTGAAATCTGCATATTACAATCACTAGATTGTAATATGCAGATTACAATCTAGTGATTGTAATATGCAATCACTATAAATCACTAGATTTTAAAAGTTAGTATTGTCGGTAATTATGTAATACAGTACATGCATTCATCTTCTAGAAGGGGATATGAAAGATAATAAGGAAGGATATCTGCTGGAAGTACAGACAATACAGGTGGTATAGACACGTAACAAATCAAAATGAAAAAATATTAAAAGCAAAACTCCCCATTAGATAAACACAGCCATAGAGCAGATAAAAGAGCCCAAATGTCCTTAACAGGTTCCCCTGTGTCTTAAATATTTGATGAGTGTACCAGATGGGGAGGGGGGAGAAAAATATCTTGTCTGAACCACAAGCATAAACACAGCTGACCTAAAAGACCTACCCACCACTAGGCTATAATTACTCCAGTGTTTTCACTCATGAACAATGTTCATAAATCTAGAATAATTTTGAGAGATTGAAAGACAACATCTTTGAGAAATGGTAGCCTCCATATGCTGTTGAACGGCTGAAATTAATTTTCATTTTCTGGCCTTTGTGCCACATGTCATGGGTGTGGTTGAAGCATACATGTTTTACTGAATTCTTAGGATAGTCACAGTGATTAGCATCCTTTTCATTATTTTTCTCTATATTAATAAAATGGTACCATAAAACTAAAAGATACACAAACTCTACACATAGCTGAAAATAGCATCTTTTTTCCCTTTAAAATTTTTAACAGCACAGTTCATATGGTAAAAATCTCAGAAAAAAAATGCACAGTGCTCAGACTAGATATTGTCAGAATCCAGAACTTTCTAATAATAGAAAATCTTGTACCAGATCCTCAGTTCAGAAGGATTTGTTAAATCTATTCCAGTCTAGCCCAAAAAACACAGGCAAATAACCAACCAGCTGCTCCAGACCTACAAAGACCAAAAGTGTCATCTATAGTTTGTTACAAGAGGACACCAAGAAGGAAAACACCAGTGTTAGTCTTGTACTAGAAGCAAGAATTTAATGAAAGTAAACTCCCAGATAATCTTAGAAAGCAGACCATGACCATGTTGCAGAAAAAAAAGGTAAAAAGAAGGTCACTAGTAGCCTGCCTTGGGAAAAATTCCATATGCACAGCAAATTGATGATCAGCTTGGCTTAAGTATGTGAACAAAACACACTAGCAAAATTATTCAACACCACTAGAAGGTCCAATATACCCTTCCTGGGAGTAAATCCAAATTCCACTAATTCAAAAGAAAACCACAAACAAAAAGCTTTAAAAAAAAAAGCATCTAAGAAGAATAATACTTTTTAGAGACTGCAGACAACCACAGGAGACCCAAAGCATATTATTCACTGTAATACCATGCAATACGAACAAAAAAAAGCCACTCTACTGATAAACAAACTCCATTCAACCTTCCTCCCAGTCTCCTCTCAAGCCCTTTTAAATTGTATCATCGTATCTTCTCACAAATATCTTGCCAAAAACCTGACAGCAACATGCAAATTACAGCATGGCATTGTTAGGTCTTAATCTGAGACTGTTCATGTGCTCCCTTTCTGCTTACATTGGTATAAATCCAATGGGATTACTCACAGTGCATACATCAAAATGTATATTTAAGTCTGCAAGATCAGAGCCTTGGTCCCTGATATTTCAGATTTTCAAATTACTGATGTCTATAATTTCTGGAAGTAATCAAGAGCCATATATGCACTTATAAGTAAATCCTAATCTTCTTCAACATTGGTGGGCAATGTGAACAAAAGAGGTCCTTAATGCTCTATCAGAATTACGAATTTTCCAGCAAAAGGAAAGCATTAGGTAGCAAATATAAGTCAAGTCTAAATAGGAGACACGTTTTGTGACTCAGAGGAGTAGATGTCAAGCTGATTATGAACACTTAGAAAGCAAGACACTATTTCATTTTAATCTAGTTCAGCCATCTAGTTAAGTAACATGGCAATAAGACATGTGACTACCATGAGAACTGCAAAGAGAACCTGCAGGTGTTTACAAGGACCTGCAATCTGCTACTACTAGGAAAGGTGGGGGAAACCATGATTATGTTTATTTATAATGTCAAAAGTGTATGTTGGTGGGAAGCAGTGGTCAACCTGTCAGTAAAAAATTAGAAGGCTAAGAAATTCTCTGACGACAATTGTGCTGCTCTATTGAAGTACTACAACAAATAGGAAAAGCATTCTATAGATCTAACATAGTCAGATTATTTCACAATAAAGTAAATCACTGTATTTGTGTCGATCAGCTAGAAATGTAAATTCCTTTTCTATACAGGACTGGTTTATCAACAAGTCATGAATAAAGGCAAAGCATTTTAAGTTGGAAGCATTTCACACTAAAGCTGCTCACTTTAAAAATCAATAATACAACATTCAACATATAATTGAATATCTTTGTGACCAACACAGTGGCTAATAGTCAGTGGTCCCTTTCTCAAGGCAATTTCAGACAGTTACTTTCATCCTCAGTTATGCATATTGTGTTACTATTTACAATGACTTAACCCACTACTCCCGTAAGTTCAAGTACATGTTCTTTATTGATAATTACCTTTCTGAAAAACACTATCCTTTTAAAGTTTATAAGTTCTTTCACACCATTTGCAGAATTCAAAGTATTATTTTATTTTACTATCATCATCATTATCAGTAAAAATAAAAATAATTTCATGGACATCTACTCAGTTAAGGTTCTTCAAGAGGAACTAATCCAGCAGCCTGAGAGGCTGAATTTGGGCTCACTGCACCCAATAGCAGCTACTGCATCGTCTTCTACTGCAGCTGCCTGACCTGTTTAACGCTGTAGTCAGGAAGGGCACAGAAGCATTTGTCTGCTCCAAGTGACAGCAGCACCTTTGTCTCAGTCCTTCCCCACCTCCTCCATTGCAAATGGAGTAAATCAAACACAAGCATCACAAAGAACAGATCCCAACTCCAAGTTGCGTCATGAACATAGTAAATAAATTATGCAGAAAAATGTAGCTGGAAATAAATTTTCATCACAGAGGCCACAGAACAAGCAGAC
The DNA here is from genome assembly GCA_013400915.1 of Pardalotus punctatus. Classification (NCBI taxonomy): domain Eukaryota; kingdom Metazoa; phylum Chordata; class Aves; order Passeriformes; family Pardalotidae; genus Pardalotus; species Pardalotus punctatus. Next base: position 394,014 of record VZTX01008513.1, on the reverse strand, counting down.
CGGTAAAGAGCAAGGAGCTGCTGAATATAAATCACTTAGTACATACAAGAGGACTCATTATGGTACTTAACTGGCAAAATGCAAAGATTAATTTACTGGAAAAGTTAAGGTAACCTTACTTTGTCTATTGACACTCACTAACAAGGAAAGCAATCCTCAACTGAATGACTTCACTGTTAGTTAGGTAACCCATAAATGCTCCCAAAGCATTCAAGTTACTGACAGCAACTTTCACTGTCTCAAAGCAGAAAATCTTTCGAAGGTTGTTTGGTGTGAGATGAGTCATAGAATGGTAAAAGGGATTGGGAGCAAACAATGTGGCAGATGGAAGTAGAACACAACAGGATGCATGTATTAGCTTTCTTCTGCAGAGATAAGAATCAGAGCTTTGTGCCATCCAAGCATAGGGATGAGTACTCAGTTTGGATAGGTTTCCTCATCTCACCCCATGATACTAATCAAAACCATGACATCAGAAGCTCATGAACTGCTCCTGTATAAAAATACGCAAGCCTAAATTCTTAGCTATGGCCAAAAATCCTCACTTGAGAGCTGCAAAGATACACCCCAAGCTCTTCCCATGGTTGTTTTCTAAAGGCTTTTAAATCAATTCAAATTTGTGTCAGGTGCTTACTATTGCATGTATCTTAATAGAGTAAGAGATGGTTTGGTGGAAAAGCAGAGGGTGGGAGTCTTTGATGAACTACATAAAGAAAGCTAAGCTGATTCACCAGTAGTAGAGGGTGCCACTACACTGTGGAGCCTCCTACACTGGCTACATCACCTTGCTAAGCAAGGGGCTGCAGTATCAGCTTCCTTCACCAGAGAAACTAGGCCAACAGGTCAACCGTGATAGCTCTTTTCCAGGAATGTTAAGTTATAACTAAAAGAATCTTTCATATCTCTTATCATTATCTGTTGAGATAAAACTGACTTGCTCTCCCTCTTCCCTCACCTATAGCCTCAAATAGCTAGAAACTGCCCACAGTTACAATATTACCATAGTAATATTACAGTATTATTAGTAGCCATGAACATAGCTGCTATTTCACTTGGGGGAAAAAATATGCTTAAATTAAATGTTCACTATTTTAAAAAGATAATTCAAATTTGTTCTTCTATTCACTTCTCATGTAAAACTCCTCAAATGGTCTTTAAACTCTAATACTGTCTTCCACCATGGTTTAGTGGTGTATTAGGCACTGCTAGGTTTATGGTTGGTCCTGATGACCTCAGACGTCTGTTCCAACATAAATGATCATATGATTCCCCTATTTCCACATAAATTTCAAACTTCTGAAGCCCTGCAAAGGTATTTCAAATTCTACTGCATACTCCTTCCTCCTTTTGATCCTACTGCCTCTCCTGAACCTCCCATCAGCATGATCATCTATCTTCTCTACTTTTTTCCCATTGTGCAGAGCAATCACTGTCTAATCACTTAGCTATGCTACTACACTCTCTTCCTTCAAATTCCTCCTTAATGTCCAATTTTGACTGTATAAAGTCATTCTTCTGCAACCTGAGAAGTAGGATGTGACCACCTATGACTTAATTAATAAACATGCAGCACTTGTCATCTTCTATTACATGTTCCCAGAAGAAATTAAAAAATCTTGTAGAATTAAATTTCCATGTCCTCCAGGCATTAAAAAGAAAGTAAAGAAAGTGCTTCCACAGAAAAATGAAAAGCTGGACAACAATCAAAAAGAGCTACATATTTTTTTTTTTTTAAGAATAAAAATAAAACACACTCTCGGGGTACAAATAGGAAGATACATACATCAAAATTGCAGCAAATGCATCTTTTGTTGGTCTAATGTTATACCAGAACCTCAGCAAATGCACTGCTCCCCTCATGCCACAATTAAAAAGACTGAACTTTGCTAAAATTGATACTAAATTTATTGTGATATTCCTTTGCTGGATAGTTGCATTGTTATCACTACCAAGGAAAAAGATGAAATTTTCACCATGTGAACCAAACAAAAAAGTCCTCAGAAACTGTCCAAGTGCAAATGTCACATGCATTTGAAGTGTAAAAAGAAGAGTAATTATTGCATTTAGTAGTTGTATTTTAGCAATTGTTATTTGGAAAAATGTTATTCCAGATGGCTGCAGTATAAATTTTGAGAGGAGTACTGAACTCCCACATGAAAACTAGCAAGAAAGAGATGAAAATTTTAGAGGAAGAAAAAAAAAAAAAAGATAAAATTTAGCCTTCTTGAGACTAGTGCATTGAAGCATAGGAGTTATCATGGACAAGCTAAGAGAATACTTAAGCCATTTTTTGTGTCAGTGCTGTTCCTTCATAAGGCCCTAGAGCACATGTACACAATAGTTGCCAGTTTCATTAATTCCTACTTGGTGTGTATCTTTGACCCCCACAATTTTGATGCTCTGAGTTTGATCTCTCTGCAGCTGTGAAGATGACAAGACTTACTCCTCATTCCTTACGCAGTGGAACTGAAGCCTCTGTAACTCCCCACTCCCGCAAAAAAAAGATTTGTGATAACACATGACAATGTGGCACTTGCTGCCTGTCTCAGAAATCAACCATGTGATAAGATATCAGCAGGAATTATGCATTTTAGTTGCTTGAATTGGCTGAAAAATCTTCTGAAATAGAACTGCCAAACAGAATATTAACTGATAAAGTGTTTCATAGAAAAGCAGTACCATCCTTGCCTTTTTTACATTCTGATTTTCAGTGGCTATCAGGTGCTTATATTCTCCATGGGTTTTATAAAATCATAAACAGTGTCTACAGCCGTAGGCAAAACAGCCCAAAAATGTGGTTGGGCATTTTTTTATTATTTTCTACTCAATCCTCCATATAAAACTACTATGAGGAAAGAGCATAATCTCAAGTACATATATAGGGTAAAAAGTATATATAAAAAGTAAAAAAATATATAGGTAAAAAGTATTGTATCAAGAAAGCAAACATCATCATTATGTGAGGCCAGTAGCATTTCATCCATTCTTCCATCTTGAATTTTAGTGCAGTGACAGGCTGCTTAAAAGAGGTTACAGTCACATTGTCAAATTGTTTAAGGTACTTATCAGAAATGAATGGAGAACCACAATCTAAAATGAAAATATTTTAGATACTAGGTACAATCATCTCTCAATCTTATTCCATAAAGAGCCTAAGCACTCAGCTGAATCAAATTTAATTTTGCTGTATCTACAGAACTGCATTGTCCTTCCTAATTTCTTACTTTTTTAGAGTAATTGGAAACCCAGAGCAGCCCTTGTTCCCCAAAGGTGAGTCTTTACTTTCACAAAGTATTGAAAAAGCTTTGTATAAATTTATATTGTTGTTTTGATACAATTTTTTTCAAGAATTAGTGCAAATTAATAATTTAAAATACATTCAACATTTTTTCCTAAGCATTTGCATCTCTTATGAAAAATCTTTTTAATATAGCTTATTTATGAAATTGACATCCTGTGTCAAAATTACCATGAAGACTTAAATTTTCACACATTGAATTGAGGATTTCATCTGCCTTAGGGCAGTTGGAATGCTTTTTACCCTACAAGAGTTTATATAAAATTGTGATTAAGTCTTATAAATGCTGGATTTTCATGCCTAGGACTAGTAAAATGTTAAGCCTGCAAGAAATACAAAGTTTTCTACTATTAACAGAGATATTTCAATGTTAAAAATTAAATAAGCAAGCAAGACTAAATTTATTTACATCATTATCTAAAAATAAAAGCCTAATGTATTGAATAATAACATATCCAAATTACAGCTCTACAACTCAATGCTCCTAATGTAAGAATATTAAATAGGGTAGCCTGTAGTTACTACATAAAGGAGAATAACTCTTACAGTATTAGAACAATTAACTTCAAATTTCTATTGACTGTTATTGCATTTTTCATTAAGAAACCATATTGGTTAACTACTAAGGAGTATTAAACAAGAAATGGAGTGAGATAGTTTGCCAGATGTTAAAATTTATTTCCATATTTAGCATTGATTAAAAAGGAAATTTATTTACTCTGTTAGTGACTTTGTAAGTGTTAAGTGAGTATTTAATCTGATGTTCTTATAACATGAACACCTTTAAGAACAGGAACCAATAAACATGATGAAAGTTAAGGCCATTCTACTCTGAAGCAAAATATCAAAAATCCAATTTGAACACAAGCTTTGGAACTAAGCCTACAGTTGAAAATATATTCCCAGAGTAAACAGAGATTGACCTCTGCCCACCATGTTTTCTGTGAGAATCAAGCACTACAAATCCAGATTTTGTAGGAAGAATATCAGCCAGTAAATGTCTGCTACTTCCTACTTATAAGGCCAAATTTTAAAACCATCTCCAAATTACTTTTGAATACTAACAACATAAAAAAGATCTAACTGAAGACATAAGCATGCCTTGCACTCAGTGTGACATTTACATTAAAGAACAAAAAATAACTCCTCTGCTTTATTTACAAGTATCGTCACCAAAAAAAATCAAAATGCAAAATACTGGGATTTCCTCGTTCTTATTTTAACCAACTTTGTAACAACAGTCAAAAGAGAAGGACAATTCTTTTCTCTTAGAGGTAAATAAGAAGATTTAGAAGACTAATTTACAAAGGATGCCAGCAGTTTTTAGGCTTTTTGGCTGTTGGCATTTTTTAATATGAAATAAAACACATTATTTCATCTACTCTGTACTATCCTACTAAGTCAGTCTGCCATTTTCCAAGAAGTACTGAAGTAAAAGAAAACAATTTAGCCTCTCGTGGCTGAAGAAGCAGAGGCTGTGTGTCTATTTTACTGATAGCATCCCAGTCTCATGATTTTGTTCCAAAACTCTGCTTAAAGTTCTCCTTTCCTTGTATGCTGAGGAGCAAATGAAAAAGCCCTGATAATAGGCTGCAGATCCACTTATATTGCTAATGCAGACCAAATACTAAGTAATTCTTTTCTGGCATTCTTCATTTCTAGCCACAATAATACTATGTATTTTTTTGCTATCTTACTGGCAAAACCTTAACTGTGTTAAGTATACTACAGCCAAGAGAGCTTAAGTAAAATTAGTATCTTCTTCATGTTTGCTGCTGTACAAACCCATGATGCTCCATTCATTTCCAAGAGTTTATTTTATAAAGGAATTCAAACTGCAAAATAAAGTTATGGATGAATCTTTAAAAAAGGTAAATTCATCCTAGATTTAGCGCAAATGGTATGACTTACTGTGCTCCTGAATATTTCTTTTTCTGAAACAGATTGTGGTGAGAATAATCTCTCACTCCCCTGTACCAAGTTCCTCACAGTGCAAAAAATTACAGTGCCTGCCCTCTGAAATGTTCTTTATTGGGATGAATAACTGGGGCTGGGGACATCATTGCAATCTTAGTGGTTTCACAGAGGGAAGATCTGAAATGCAGGAACTGGATATATACATTTTTCCACACCACAAAACTATCAGTTTGACGTCATTGTCTTTCAAACACTGGCAGCTGAGACCTACCACTGCCACATGCCAATTTATGCACGAGGTGTTCAAAATTAGCATGTATCCCTAAAGACATCAGTAGAACTTCTGCTTCTTAATAGACCTGATATATTTTGAAAAATAAACTCGTCAAATTGCAGGCTTTAGTTATTCTGGGTTTTCCAGACATCAAATTTGCAATCAAATGTCTTACTATGTTAGAGGTCTAGGATGCAACGTAATGTTAGTGTTATGGAAATTGTAAACAAGTTGATATTTCTGAGATGTTACGACTTCTTACTTTATTAGAACATTTTTTGTCTGAATTTACTTTACATTTGAGACAGACTTCCTATACACTTTCAGTTCTTGGACAGATAGAGATAGCTGCGTAGCAAATATATTTGAAACATCCTCTCCAACCTGTACTTCCTAGCAAAGGAAATGTTCAAGGGGGGGGGGGGGGAAGGGTGGAGGGAGCACAACAAATCTTCTAGTACTTTAAAACAAGAAATATATGAATAGAAATTATTTTTGGTTTCAATGTTTACAGCTTTACACACAAAAACTGCTGGACAACAACATTATCTCATTTTTAGCATATTAAGGGTACTGATGCAAACACAAAAACACACTTTCCAAGGCCAATAGAAAGAAAATGGGGAGGGGAGAAGACGTCCCTTACTTTGAACTGTACAGTTTCTAGTAATTCATTACTTTCAGAAAAAAAATGGAATATATTTCCCTGCTGATAATTTTCCAGGATTCAGACATAAAGAAATGATAAGTGTTAAACATTAGAATGTTGGGAGACAGTGGCAGAAGGTCATTATTTGGAACCACTATGTTAAGAATTATGTTTGCACTTAATTATATCTTATTTAATAAAATTCTTAGAAATAAAGAGACTTCCAAATCTGTTAGAGCTATCTTTGTCGTATGTTTGAAATGCATCAATATGAAGTTATTCACTTCCATCATGGCTGCTAGCAAGACGTAATGCTGTTCAGTGGGAGGTTCAAAGCATCTGCTGTGAAAAGCACAGGAGTTGATAAGCAGTGACAATTTATGCTCCCACTGATTTTGTATAAATCGGAGAAGAAAAAGAAAGAAACATTTTTATTTGAGATTGCAGGAGGATGAAAAATAGAATATATGAATTACGATTACTATTGCTGAAACACTATAATTAGAAAAAAATGGGCTGGATGACCTGGAACTATACTGTGGATATCAATTAAACACATAGTAGATAGATCATGCTAAATGAAAACAAAAAAACCCAGGAACTATGAAAGAGAACTATCAATAGCACTGGTCAATATTCTTGAAGTTCAAAGTGCAAAACTTAAGGAGATCCATGATTTCATAATCATCCCTACACTTCCCTATAATGCAATAAAGCACCCCCAAAAATTCAAAACTGAAAATATTTTTTTAATTTCCCTCCTGGATTGAAAATTTTCTTCAAACTCTAAATACATTTTAAAAGTTGTCATAATCCAACAAGGGGACATGACATCTTGAAATGACAAGTTCACAGGTATGGTCACAGAAACTAAGCAACATACCCCATCATAACAAAAAGAAAAAATACATATGAGTTGTGAGCTCTTAACGTTCTCCTGCCACTGTCTGTGATGACAGCTGGGTACCACTAAAGGGAAAAAAAGCTGAACACATGGCATGGTAAATGGGGGGTGGGGGGTAAGTAGTGTTAGCTGTTGTAATCACACTATTAATCACACCATTTTGAGTGGCTATTGGTCATTCAACTGCTTATCATATGAACAATAAGGACACAGTTTATCAATAACAATACATTCTCTCAATGTACAAAAATTATTCCCCTCTCTCACTGATTCTTTTTTTTCTCTCTCAAATAAGAATTTAGGGATTTTGAATTTCACACTGTTTCTTCAGGCAGTATCATTTGGTAACAGTGACGTATTTTGATTCATTGGTCAAACAGATCAATTTACTTGTTTCAAGAAGCAAAAGAATGCATTTCAGAATTTTTTTTTAAAAAGGGTGTCTTCAATTTCTAAGTGTAAAGCACACCAAACAATTTGAATCATACTATAAAAGTATTGATTTTACCTTCAGGGAAAAAAAAGCCACACCAAACCAAAACAAAACAGAAAAACTGACCTATCTTGTACTTTCCTATTCTATCTGTCATTTACAAAAAATAAAATTCAACTGAAGAAACTGCTGTAATCAAAAACCAGATACTAATCTATTTATAAATATAAGTGTGCACAGAGCACATATATCCTCTTTTAATGTTCTCATGACTATCTACTGTGCATCTAGATCAAGTCAAGACCATAAACAATTCAAAGCTGCATTCTGCCTAAATGGGTCACTTATAATGAGAAAGCACAACATTTACATGTAGGAAGCAGATTGATCAGGGAGCAGAAAAGCAGAATATGGCATCAGTGAAGAAAAATATGCCTTTACAGGCAATTTATGCTAAATTATTTGGCAACTTCCTATATCCTCCTCAAAAATGGAAGTGAATTTAAAAAATGCAAAATGAAAAGTATGTAAATATAACATGGCAAATATTCACTAGGATTACCCTTTGTGCTTGCAGTAAAGAAAAATGAAAAAAGCCTTGGTTCCTTTCACTACTGTTATGTTGCTTGCACAGAACAACACTTAAGTGGAAAGACTGAAAACACTGTGTCTCCCCAAGATCCACACATTAATTAATAGCCCACAACCACTGTAAATTGGACTTTTAAGTGCTAACACATCCCATAACATTCAGTCATTTTCAACTTGACCAGAAAGCTGTGGAGCAGAAATGCTCTGAACATGCTGTGTACATCTTGCTAAAGCAATTTCAGCTGCAGACTGCAAAATTAATTTCTGCAAAATGCAAATCTGTGCAATGCAAATATTAGAACTATAGCAAATCTGCTTCAACACATTACAAAACCAAAGTGGCAAAAAGGCAGAGGGAAATTTCAATACTGTCTAATATATACAAAATATACCCCATGTCTTTGTTCAGTCTGGATTCTCATTCAAGGTGTAAATACTGGTTACACTGCTAGATATCCAACTGCAACCAGCTCCAAATATTGTGTGAGTAACTCTCTCATAGCTCGCACTAGTCTCCCTTGACCCAGCTAGACAAGCGTGAAAACGTGAAATAAATGAACGTTAACAAAGACTAGTCTGGAAAGCAAGCTGCATTAAATGCTTGCAACGTTATTAGTATAGATGCAAAATTTGCTACTTAGAGTCTTTTAACATTAGTTATCAGATGGCAGTTACTCTATAAATGCTATGTGCTATTGCAGAAAGAAAAATGAAGCAAATGATATGAAAAAAATATGTCTTTCCCCATCTGCCACACAGATATTCCCCAACCTTACAGCATGCTGCGAAGGCAAATAAGGAACTGCAAAATAATTATCTCCATGCAAAGAAAAAGCAATTTTAATACATTACCTTTCTGTGTTTGTCCCTCTTCCATATTCTCTTCCATGGCTACCTTTCTTCACTAGAAACAGCTACAGAGAATTAATCAAAAGCTTCAGTCAGATGTAGGAAAAAGTGTGGATTTTTTTTTCCCTGGGAAGCTCCAACAGCAGAGGCTTAGGCAAGTCCTCAGAGCTTAGCTAAGGCTCCCTCACTCTCCTTGTTTGCTTGGAGACAGGCTGTCAAGTGTAATTTCATTCAAATTACTCTTCCGTGAAGATTATCAATTTTTCTTCTCAAAGCTGCCCATTGTGTACCACTGTAAGCAGGTATTCAAACGAACAGCCTGTGAATTTTGGGGGGAAATTTGGTCTGAGCCCTTATGGCAATGACACCGATTCATAAGCCTCACTTTGCATATAAAATGGAGTAAAGAAATTGAGGTTTGTATTGAAATCTGTGTTTTAAATTGAAAACAGGCTGTACTGAAAACAGATGGAGGGGTGTCCTCCTAACGGGAAGCAGACCACCAACCCATAATTCCCCCTATTTGCTACTGAAGTGGGAAAGCCCAAATGCCTGTGGGTTCTTTATGCTGTATTACTTGTCTTTCTCTCTCTCTCTCTCTCTCTCTCTCTCTGTCTGTCTCTC